>PVLA01001000.1:163724-321173 GCA_004027455.1 Hydrochoerus hydrochaeris | reverse complement strand
TCTTCTCTCCTTTCTCTGGGTTCCTCTATTCTTTCATTTGTGTCTACTTGAGGATTACCCAGGATTTCTTTTATTAATCTTCTTATATCTTGCTTCACCTGAGTTAGAATTTCAGATTTAAATTTGATGATGAGGTCACGGATGTATTTCTTTATTTCCGATGAGGCTGTCTCTGACATTACAGTTCGCTGCTCTCAACCTCCTCTGCATTTACCTCTGTTGGACTCACTTTCCCTGGTTCTGCAGTTGGGGACCTTTTGCTCTTTCTCTGTTTTGTCATGTTTCTGGCCTCCTTCAGACAGGTGGGTGGTGGAGGTCTCTGGGCCTTTCTTATTGCTTACGGTTTTTTCTGCAGCGTGCTTGCTAGGGAAGTACCGCCCCCCCCAGTCTGCTGTGGGTCTGTGAGTTGCACCCTGAGAGCTGGCTCCTCCCCCTATGCCAGTCAACCAGTTTATGCTTCAACAAGTTTGTGTGTTCCCTGGGGATGCCACTGGCCCAGAAAAGCCTCGTGCCTGGCTACTGGGTTTCACCCAGGGGCGTGGCCCTGCCCGAGCAGATCCCACCAATCTGCTTTGGACTAGGAGTCATCAGTGGATGCGGCCTCGGGTTTTGATTCAAGCCAGCCCTGCCCAACTCCAAAATGTCACCCAGCCAGTCCTCCCGGTTTGGGGAATCCAGTTCCCGTCACTCACCAAAGTTCATGCAGCTCGACTGGCTGTTTCCACTCCCTGTCTCAGCGCCTCCTCCAGCCGAGGGTCTATATCTCACCAACCCCTGCTCTCAGCAAGGCCGTGATCTCAGCTCGATCGTGAGTCACCTGACTCTAAGACATGCCAGTACAGCGATCAGGGCTTGCCCAGCTCCAGCCCTCTATCCATGCTTCTTCTTCTTCTTTCTTTTTCTTTTTCTTCAGTTTCTTCCTGGGTCATGAGAATTCCTCTCCTTTTGTCTGGCTTTCTGTGTGTTGCCAGATTCCAGCATCTGAGTTGTTTTTATTTATTTATTTTCTCAGAAAGGCTTTCTTATCATGCCACCACTCAGTCGGCCATCTTGCAATCTCTGTTGGTAAGTTTTTAATTATATTTTCAATTTAAATAGCTGATACTGGGTTGTTCAAAATTGCTATATCTTCTTGGTTGAGCTTTGGTAGTTCATATGTTTCTAGAAATCTGTCCATTTCCTCTGTGTTATCTGGTCTATGCGAGTAGAGATTTTCAAAGTAGGTATCCAAGATCTTTTGAATTTTCATGGGATCTGTATGATTTCTCCCTTTTTAGTTCTTATTGCATGAATTTGGGTATTTTTCTTTCTTTGTCTTGATAAGGTTAGCTAGGGGTTTGTCAATTTTGCTTATTCTCTCAGAAAACCAGCTTTTTGATTCATTAATTATTTGTATTTTTTTTTAGTTTCAATTGCATTGATTTCTGCTCTAATCTTTACAATATCCTCTCTTCTATGAGCTTTGGGTTTAGCTTGCTCTTCTTTTTCTAGAAGCTTGAGATGGAGCATTAGGTTGTTTCTTCGTGCTCATTCTGTTTTCTTGATATGACAATTTATTACTATATATTTTCCTGTTAAGACTGCTTTCATTGCGTCCCACAGATTATAGTATATTATTTCTGGGTTTTCATTGAATTGTAGGTATTGCTTTATTTCTTCCTTAATTTCATCTGTAGCCCACTGGTTGTTCAAAAGGCTGTTATTTAATTTCCATGTATTTATGCAGGTTTTGCAATTTCTTTTGCCATTGATTTCCAATTTCAGTGCACTATGGTCAGATGTTATGCATGATATGATTTCAATACCTTTGCATTTACTTAAGAATGTTTTATGGGATAATATATGGTCTATTTTGGAGAATGTCCCATGTGTAGCTGAGAAGAATGTGTGTTTTGATGTGGTTGGTTGGAACACTCTAAACATCTACTAAGCCCAATTGCTCACAGGTATGATTCAGTTCTGTTATTTCTTTGCTGACTTTTTGTCTAGTTGATCTATCTCTTTGTGACAATGGGCTGTTAAGATCTCCTGTTATAATAGTGTACTTGTTTATTTGGTTTTTCATGTCCATTAGTTTCTGTCTTATATAGTTGGGTGCTTCTGTATTTGGTGCATATATATTTATAATTGTTAGTTCTTCCTCTTGAATTTTTCCACTAACAAGTATGTAGTGACCTTCTCTATCTCTTTTAATCATTTTAGGTTTGAAGTTCATGTTGTCTGCAAATAGAATAGCTATCCCTGCTTTTTTCTGGGTTCCTGTTGCATGGAATATGGTTTTCCATCCTTTGAGTTTTAATCTATGAGTTTCCTTTTGGTCAGATGTGTTTCTTGTATACAGCATATTGTGGGGTCCTGTTTCTTGATCCATTCTGTCAATCTGTTTCTTTTTATAGGTGAATTGAGGCCATTTATACTTATGGATATCACTGATATGTACTGGCTCAGCTTTGCTATGCCATGTTCCAGTTCTTTCTTTCTGCTTTTCCCCTTATTTAATTGAGTATCCTACTGGTGGTTTCTTTCTGTTGTTGTTTTGTGGGTAGTGGTCATTTTTATCTATCTAGTATGTCTTTCAGTACTCTTCTTTGTCATGAAAGCATCTTGTTTCTCCATTAAATTTGAATGAAAATTTTGCTGGGTACATCAGTCTGGGTTAAAGGTTGTTTTCTTTCAGCATTTGAAATACCTCATTCCAAGCTCTTCTTGACTTGAATGTTTGTGCTGAAAAGTCTGCCATGCTTCTTTTTTTGCCACTGTTCCTAAAATCCTGGTATTTTTTTTCTCTCTCTAGAATGTCCTTCAGTATTCTCTGTAGGGTTGGATTGGTGGTCACAAATTCCCCTGGTTCCTCTTTGTCATGGAAGCATCTTGTTTCTCCATTAATTTCTAGTGACAGTTTTGCAGAGTGCATCAATCTGGGATGGAGGTTATTTTCTTTCAGGGCTTGGAATATTTCACTCCAAGCTCTTCTTGATTTGATGGTCTGTGTCAAGAAGTCAGTCATGATCCTGATGGGCTTACCTTTATAGGTAATCTATTTCTTTTCTCTGATAGCTTTTAATATTCTGTTTTTATATTGAATTTCTGGTATCTTGATTATTATATGTCTGGGTATAGCTCTGTTTTGGTTGTAGGTGGCTGGAGTTCTGTATGCCTCATATAACCAATTGTCATTTTCTTTTCCCATTTTGGGAAGTTTTCCTTAATTATTTTTGTTAGTAGCCTTTGTAATTCACCTGTATGTATTCCTGCTTCTTTATTCACATTTCTTATTCTTAAATTATAGATTCTCTTGTCATCTTCCAGCCTTTGTGGTTTTAGTGCCTATTTCCTTGTTATTTTTAAGAGATCTTTCCTTTTATGATCACACATTGCAAACTTGTCTTCAAGTTTTGATAGTCTATCCTTAATTTCTTTTAAGGCATTTTGCCAGCTTTCAATGGAGTTTTTAATTTCCTGGTAGTCTGTTTGAATCTGCTTCATGTATTCTATATTTTCTTTATATTCTTTATCAAATGTTTCTCTCGTTTTTTTTTGTGTTCCTCCCTTCTTCCATTGCATCTTCCTGAGAGGTGCATCCTGAGAGCATTTCTTTTATTACTCTACTCATATCTTACTTTACCTGATTTAATATTTCAGTTTTGAGCTCGTCTACAAGGTTCTGAAGATATCTCTTAATGTCCATTAAAGCCATGTCTGATGTTGTGTGTTTGCTGCCCTCAGTCTCCCTTGTTTTTCCCTCTCCTGGATCAGAGCTCTCAGGGTTCTGGGCTGGGGGCCTCCTCCTGCCTCTCTTTCCTGTCATGGCCCTGGCTTCCTCCACACAGGTTACAGTGCAGGTCCCAGCCCCCTTCCCTGTTGGCCATGGTTCCTCAGAAGCACACTGGTGAGGGACCTCTGCCCTCTCCTGCCTGTTCTTGTCACTGAGGTGTAAGCAGTGGCTGTGTATGCCTGCCCCTCCCCACCAGGCCAACCAAACTTCAGGGCCCTTCAACTGGTTAGTGCTTGCTAGGTGCAGGGAGTCAATTTGGGATGGCTCTTTGGGTCCTGGCCAGGGGCATGGCCCAGTCCAAGCAAATCTCATGAATCTGCTCTGAGGAGGGAGGAACCAACTAAAGTCACTGTTGCTCCCAGTTCAGGCTTCTCTTGCCAGATTCTAACATGTCGCCCATTTGGTAGCACCCTTCCTGTGGAGGGGGTCACTTTCCCAGCACTGACCATGGATTAAAGAAGGTCCCTTCACTGGCTCCACTCTCCACTGGGCTCACCAACTCCCGACTTCAGTGCTGCTGTGGTTCCTGTGCGTGGCGGCAGGAATGAGTTTGAGTGGCTCTGTTGGCCAGTGCAGATTCAGGCCTTGGCAAACTTGGTGGGTTGCCATGAACAAAAATGCTGTGTCCTGTAATTTTTAGCTGTTTCAGTTGTAGTCCTGATGTATTTGATGAGCTTTTTTACATTTAATTTCTTCCTGTGTCAAGAGGATCCATCTTCCTCTGTCTGGGTATCTCCAGGATGTTTTATTCTGGTAAATGAGTTGTTTTTCCTAGGAGGCATTGTATTTTGCTGCTCACTGATTGACAGTCTTGACTTCTCCCCGTTTTGTGTTCTATATGCCTCACTTATCTGTGTATCAGATTCTTTCCCCATCTTTGGGAAATTTTCTTCTATTATTTCTGTAAATACTTTATGTATGTTGTTTGACTGGACTCCTGTATCTTTGCTAATGCCCATTATTCTTTTATTGTTGCTCTTGTCATCATCATGAAGTTTCTGGATTGTCATTTCATGCTGCTTTGTTATTTTTAAAAGTTCTATCCTTTCCTAATCACTAACTGTGATCCTGTCCTCAAGGTCTGAAATCCTATCCTCAACTTCCTTTAGGTGGTTTTGCATGCTTTCAATAGAATTTTTTGTTTCTTGGGTATGTCTTTGAGTTTGTTTCATGAATTCTGCTTTTTTCTATATTTTTCATTCAAGGTTTCAATCAGTTTCCCATGCTTATGTACTTTTTTCTCTACTTCTTTAGCTGCATTCAACAACTCCTTTACTAAGGTTGGTATTTACATCTTTACATGGGAGAGTACTTCTAATTTGATTTCCTGTATAGCCTAATGGAGTTTTTTTTTTTATTTCACTCACTATCTTTTCAGAGATTCCTGGTGTGTTTCTTGTGGGGTCCTCTATTTCAATGTTTCCTATACTTGTTCCTGGTGAGCTATAGTTTGACACTGCATTTTGCTTTTTTGTTTTGTCATTTTTACTCTGCCTGATGTTTTCTATGTGTAGGAGGGGATCAAAAACACTTTTCAGACTGAGCAAGGTCTTACAGTTACTTTGAGGGGGCTTTACCTCATTTAGCTACTGTACACCTCTATTTTAGGGGCATACTCACCACATTGACACAGTTAATCCACTGCAGTCCAAGTTTCTCTACCTGAGAGTGAAGTTCCAAGTTTTTTTCACACTGACTGGAGCCTGATGAGGTCTTCTGATGTTCCAGGTGGGAGGGCGGGCCCAGTGGAAGCAGTCCAGGGCAGTTTTCAGTCTGGGGTGGGCTTCCAAGAGTTCCAAGTGGCAGGGTGCACCCACAGGGGAGATTCCAGTCAGTTTACGCCAGAGGCACACTTCCATGATGTTACTGGTGGCAGAGCAGGCCCACGGGGGAGATTCCAGGCAGCTTACACCTGACTGTGGCTTCCTCAATATTCCCGGTGGCAGAGTGGGCTCTCCAGGGAGTTTCCAGGCAGTTTATGCCTGACACAGGCTTCCTCTATCAAAATTCAGTATTTTTATACAATGAAATACTAAGCTATAAAAAAGGATGATCTTGAGGCCTTTATAGGCAAATGGAGGCAACTTGAGACTATCCTCATAAATGAAACAGACAAGACTCATTTTAGTAAATATCACATTTTCTCTCTAGTGTAAAAAATAATAAAAACTGACAGAGTAATGGGATCCAAAAAGTTTAATAGATATTGTAAAATCGGATGGGGAGTGATCTAAAGGGTATAACAGTATGTATAGTGTGTAAGATAGATGATAATATTTCTGAATTTCTGTATGATCATTGAACAGAAGGGTTTGCACTGTTAATATCTGAGTGTCTAGCCACTTTTTGTGCTTTGATTTTGTGACTTTGGCAACTGTTTTAAAGATGACAATGTGTAATGTATCAACTAACGATTTTATGTTAATTGTTTTGAATTTCGTATTGTTCTACCTTTTTTCTGCTTTTATATTTTGTTTTTTAATTTTCTTTCCTTTCTTTCTTTAAAAAAAGATAGCGATATGCAATATAATAACCACTGTTAAATTTCTTTCATTCTGTTTTGAAATAGTATATTTTTACTGTTTTGGGTTTGTTGTTGTTTGTTTCTTTTGCTTTTTGTTTTTTATTTTCTGACTTCTTTTTTTAAAATAAAAAATTACTAAATTGAAAAAAAAAGGTATGACCAAAAAAATAAAATGATTTACTCTTTCAGCATCTTACATCAGAGAGGGCACAAAGAGAGTGGGTTGGGCACAAAGGAATCAAAATACAAATCAGGTACAAATTCTCTCTAATGAATATAATCTTTAAATATATCTAAATTGTACCAATAAACTTATTTAAAATAAAAAATGTTTTTATTTAAAAAATTATTATAGTAAAAGATCCATTGTCATGAATTTCCTTCAAGATACTCTCCCATGTGAATATATACAGATCTCCTTCATTCTTTTAAAAAATTTTTTTTATTTAGATAAAAAAATAAAACAGAAAGGGGATAGAAATAATACAAAATTTCAAAACAAAAACAAAAACCAGTAAGAAATCACTAGTTGACAATTACATATTTTCTTCCTTGAAGTAGTTTGAGTTACAAAAGTAAAGTATACAAAGTTGACATTTAAACAGAGACTGCAATCAGCTCTCTTCATCTATCCAACAAAAACTTAGTATTATGATCATCAATCCTACACACTCAAACATACATGCAGTTACATCCTTTAGAATACTTTCCTTTCCTCTCTCTTTTTTTACAATAACTATAATCAATTCTCATAAACTGTTTAGAAGTTCTACACATGTATAAGTCTTTATAGGCATACCTAGCCTTTCTGTATTAGAGGGCAAAACAAGTCAACAATACAAATTCCTAGAGAAACACAAAATGAGAAGGACATATAAAACCACAATACTAGGTGATCTAAAGTTGTCACCATGGTGTCTCCTGTTATTTTTAATAAAATGTCTATATCATCAGGCATAGTGTGATTAAACTTAGTGGTACATGGCACTATTAATAAAAGCTAAACACTGGAGACATTATAGGACTTCAAAGGCAGTTAATAATCAAACCAGAATGGGTATCCTATTGAATCCTGCCATCCCCAGAGTAGTTGCTCCTACTCCCAGACTTGACACCCTCAAGCATACCAGATTCGAATAAAATCAGTCAAGACAAAAGAGTAATATAGCCAATCTTCTCTGCCTCATCTCTGCTCTGCTATTTTTCTGTCATTGCTGTTAACTTTTCTCCTTCATTCCACTGTCTGCTCCTTTCATTGAGGCCTTTCTGCCATTGTTCCTGGAATCCTGGTGATTTTCTTCTCTCTCTCTAGAATGTCCTTCAGTATTCTTTGCAGGGTTGGATTAGTGGTCACAAACTCCCCCAGTTCCCCTTTTTTGTGGAAATATCTTGTCTCTCCATTAATTTTGAGAAACAGTTTTGCAGGGTACATCAATCTGTGTTGGAGGCTATTTTCTTTCAGGGCTTGGAATATTTCACTCCAAGCTCTTCTTGATCTGTTGGTTTGCATCAAGAAGTCTGATGTTATTTTGATGAGTTTTCCTTTATAGGTAATCTGTTTCTTTGCTCTGACTGCTTCTAATATTCTGTTTTTGTGATGGATTTCTGGGGATCCTGACTATTATATGTCTGGGTGTAAATCTGTTTTGGTTGTAGCTGACTGGAGTTCTGTATGCCTCATATATCTGAACATCACTTACTATTTATGCTTGGGAAGTTTTCCTTAATTATTCCTGTGAATAGCCTTTTTATTTCATTTGTATTTGTCCCTGCTTCTTCATTCACATTTTTTATTCTTAAGTTATATATCCTCTTGTTGACTTCTATCCTTTGTATTGTTACTTCCTGCTTCCTTGTTATTTTTAAGAGATCCTTTTGCAATCATACATTGCAAACCTATCTTCAAGTTGTAAAAGTCTGTCTTTAGTTTCTGCTAAGGAGTTTTGCCAGCTTCCAATGGAGTTTTTAATTTCCTGATATTCTCTTTGGATCTGTTTCATATATTCTAGATTTTGTTTATATTCTTCATCAAAGGCTTCTCTCCTTTCTCTAGGTTACTCCATTCTTCCATTTGTGTCTTCTAAGGAGTACCCAGTGTTTCATGTGATATTCAATTATATTGCTATATTCAATTATGTCTGATGATATAGACAATTCTATTGAAGATAATAAGAAACAACACAGTAATCATTGTAGATCACCTTGTACTGTAGATTTATTACTTTTTGGTTTCACGTTTTTATAGGAATTTGTTTTGTTTTGTCCTGCTAGGTTTTGTTTTTCACTGTAATACAGAAACAATAGAAATACATGTGGAGACTCATGCATGCATAGCTGTTTACAGTCTCACTGTTTGAATATCTGCTTTGTATGCTTTAAATTTGTAACTTGAACCACAATTTCTAAGAGGACAATATACAATTTATCAACTAGTGATTTCTTACTGTTTATCCTTTTTTTTTGAAATTCTGTATTTTCTCTACCCTTTCCATATTTTTTTTCTCTTTAATAAAGTATAAAATGGATGCATTGCCTATATCAAAAATATTGTATCTGTCAGCTCATGATAAGGTTTGCTGAATGCCAATGGGGTAGAATATAGGGATAGATGGAAGGAAGGTTTCCATTTCAATTTTTTAAAAAAATTCTGATGTAATTGTAAGACTCACCAAAAGTCACAGAATAGCAGAGTTTCACATATAATTTACCTTGACACCCTGGTAATAATATCTTACATGATTATAATATGTAACAAAACCAAGATATTCAGCTTTTACCAGAACTCTCTTTGTCTCTGTCTCTCTCTGTCTCTCTCTTTGTCTCTCTCTCTCTCCTTATTTATAGTGTGGGGAGTGGAATCTAGCACCTCCACACTGAGCTGCCCCCAGCCATTTTTCATTTTGAGATTTGATACAATGTCTTGCTAAGTTGCTGTGTTGTCCAGGCTGGGCTAGTGATCTTTCTGCCTCAGCCTCCCAGTGTTGGGCTTACAAGTGTACACTCTCACACCTGGGTAGATTTCTCCACTGGTGATGCAGTCACTTAAATATGTTTGTATATGTCTGTGCAATTTTATCACATGCATAGATGGATATAACCACCAATTATATTCTTTTAAATGACAATTTTCATAAAACCTAAAGAAATTAGATCCTGAGGCAGGGTATATCTATATGTCAAACACTTCAGGAAGGGGGTCCAGTATATGCAAAGTCCCTGAGGCAAGTGAGAAGCAAGTGAGGGAGAAGATCAGCTGTGCAGGCAAGAGTGACCACAGAGGTTGTTAAATGGGGCAGGAAGTCAAACCATTTAGAGGTTTTTAAACTATGATTATTCTTTTCTCTGAATGATATTTGGTAGCTGTTGGAATGGAGAGTGAAAAACTTTAGTTTTCACTGACTCACTCTGGCTGCCATGTGGAAGAGCAACACTGTAGGAAGATTACCCCACCCACCTGCTTGCCAAGCAGGGAGCATATTACTAGCTTGCTCAGTGGAGTGTATGCAGATGTGTCCCCTGAGGAGTCCTAAGTCTGATTGCTTGGTTTAGCTTGCCTTTTGGTTCTGTCTTGTGCTAGGAGAATAGCAGACAAGGGGTTCTCTTCCAGGCTGGATCCTGTAAGGGGAAGTATGGGACAAAGAGCCATGAAGCAGGTGTTCCACTCATCCATATCATGAGAGGCATTAAAGGTTCATTGTGTTAGGCTATCAAGGTATGGTATATGCCTCACTCTGATTGTAATATGCATTTCCATGATTACTGGAGAGACTGAACATGTTCACATATTTCTTTTTAGCTCTTCTTTCTAAATAGTTGGAGTAGATTGTTACCTAACCCTAACCTGCTTTTCCAAAAACTTTCCCTTTCTGCCATTATTCTCCAGTTTAACAATATGTTTGGTTGAATATACGGTGTGCTGGGCAGAACCTTGCATCTTTCATATGTGTTACCTAATGTAACTCTAACAAGAATCTTATGAGATCAGGACAATACATATTATTGCCAGTTCATTTCTTTTTGTGATACCTCATGCATACTGGGCAAGCTCTTTACCACTGAGCTACACTCCCAGTCCTGTTGCCACATTTAAGCCACATTTAGACCTGGAACTATTATAGGACTTGTTTCTAATTATATGAATATTAGAGGTGATACTTAAAACATGATTCTACTGAGACTCTAGTACTTTCCCAATATTCACAAGCCTGGGGCTTCAGCACATGTTGATTGTAATCACTGCTCCTGGTGCAAGCTTTGTTCTCTCTGACTCTGGTACACTGCACTATCTTTTCTGTCTGATGTGATTTCTGTCACTGTCCTGTCCAGGTCCCACCCATTTTATAGATACATCAATTTCTTTCCTTTAATCATTAAATTCTCACATGAATTTTGCAACTGGGAAGAATATGGCTTTGCAAATTTACTAAAAAATATTCTATTGCATATCTACCACAGAGCAAAGCACATAGTAGTAATAAATTATTTCCTGAGTCTTCTTGAACAAAACACTTAATATTATTTTATGCACACTTTTAGTAATTTAGTGTGTTATAAAATTTAGTTATATTTTATTCTGTTTTCCATATTTTTCACATTGTATGTGTTATGGGTTAGTAAGAAGGTCCTCCTGAAGTTTCCTGTGTTCAGAGACTGCACTTTTGGAAGATGATAGGATTATGAGGATGCTGTACTCGTCAGTGCATTAGTCCACTGTTGAGTTGTAGCTGAATGTGCCACTAGGAGGTGGGGCCTGGCCAGAAGAGGGGTGGGGATGATCTGGAAGGATATATCTCCCTTATCAGTTTCTCTCTCTGTGTCTGTCTCTCTCTGCCTCTCTCTGCCTATCTCTCAATCTCTGTCTGTCTGTCTCTCCATCTCTCCATATCTTTGTCTCTCTGTCTCTTTCTCTCTGCTTTCTGACTGCCGTAATGTGAGTCCCCTCTGCCATGCTGTTTGTTTCTGCATTTAAGTTTGCTAACCATGGACCGAAACTTCTGAAACTGTGAGCCGAAATAAATCTCTCCTCCTTTAAGAGTTGTGGGTATTGTGTATTGTCTCATCAATGAGAAACTGACTAGGACATATGCCAGCCCTCATTTTTTTGTTTTTGTTTTTGAATTTTGTAGTTTACCAATTGAATGAGGAAGCCTTTCAAGGTGGCGGGTATTACCTTATGATATATATTAAGTATCTCAGTTACTGTGTGTTTACTCATGTCAGTTTTTGGCACTGTTCTTTCATCACAAGGAACAGTAGTTGCAGAATGGAAGAGATGCCCACAGTGCAACCCAGGGCAAGGACAAAACTTAACTCATTCTCATATATCGAGTTATGTTGCCAAATGTAAAGGCATTGTCACAAAGAGATTCATAACAGAGACTCAAATAGCTTTTTCTGCCCTTTTTAAAAACAGAGTCATTTAAAAACTGTATTTTTCTGCCTAAATATATCAAAAACAATGGGCAAATAATAAGCTTTAGTTTTTCCCCCCATGGGAATATTTTTTTTGCAAATGTGTGTTTCTTAACCATTCAATGACAATAGGACTGATCTCCTCTCAGATTTCTTTGTGGTCTCCTCATGTTTCTAGAAATACGTGTGTTCTGACTTAATTTTCCACTGTGGTGAAACAGACAAGTGTGTCTGTCACGTATTCACCAAGAAAAATAAAAAATTTTTACGTGCAGAAGATGTAAGTGCCATCTGAAGTCAGGCAAACAGTTAATTTAAAAACATTGATCTATGTAAATATTAAGAAATGTTCCTGCTGAGAAATTAGGCCACTTGGTACAGGCAAATCTTATGTCTAATATTCATCTAACGTTAGAGAAAAATTTCTTCATTGAATGATTATGTAAGGGTGTGATAGGATATTTCTTTAAAAATATTGCCACTTTCAAGGTAAGTATTTGTCATTTTGCTTAGAATTTGCATAAGACTGTACTATGGGTTGGAAATAATACATATGGGTGGTCACAACAATAATTTCTTTTTTGCATCTAAATTCAATATGGATGAAATCCTATGTAATTATAGTGTTTTATTTTTCAGATCAGCATGAAAGGTTTCTTTAATAACAAAGATAAGCTCTAAAAATTTGGATGTTCCACCACTGGATACTATAGTTATTTAAAAAATCTAATATTAATTGCAAACTTTTAGAAAAATGTAATCAAATGTTGGTGCATGACCCTTGCTATTATGAGTCAAATCATGTTCTCACAAACAGTGGTACCTTATTTATCTAACTTCATTGTTCCCTGAAATGACTTTGGAATAATTAAGGCAGACATCATTCAGCAGCACATAAATGTTTTTGTAGAGACTTTTATAATATATGCTGCAATCTTTTTTTATTGTCAAGCTTACTGAAAATAAATGAAAGTTTTTGTAATGCTTCAGGAAAATCTTATAAGCTTTCATTATTTTGTGGTATTTCATGATTGCCTACAGCATGGAGTAATAAAAGCAGCCATCATCATCATCACCACCATCATAATTATCATCATCTTAACATCACTTAGATTTCTGAATGTATATTATATTGTGTGCAGATGTGCTTTCAGGAGTTATTTCTATTAACTCATTTAATTCATATAGAAACACTATGAACAAGTACTAGAATCATTCTTTATAGTACAGATGAAATAACTGAGGTATCAGTGCAGAAAATTTAGTAATTGGTCTAGAGTTGCTCAACTCAGAGGAGGAAGTATGAGGATCCAGTTTCTGGCAGTTTTTTGCCATGGCCTAACTTCTCAGATTTTACTTTTTATAGTCTCTAAGAGAAGGATGAGGTTAAGGTCAAGTCTCAATATTTGCTTTACCCCTGGAAAGTGAATGATGGGTAAGTTGCTTAATTTTTCTTAGTTCCATGTTCCTTATCTTAAAATGAGGATGAGAAGGTCTCTCATGTTGTATGGTGTGTTTTGAGGAGGAAATGAAATAGTGTGTAGGCAAGGAGTTTCTTTGCTTATACTATTAATGTCTTAGTCACTTTCTCATCATTGGGACAAAACATCTGGCACCTACGATTTAGAGAAGGAGAGTTTATTTTGCTCATGTTTCAGGTCTATGGTTGGCTGGCTTCAAGGCAAGAAGAATATGTGGAAGGGGCTGGTGGAAGAGAACTCCTCCTATCATGGTGGCCAGGAAGTGAAGTGTAAAGAGACTGTTGAAGGAGGGAGATACAATCTTCCAGGTCACACCTACTGGCCTGCTTCTTCCTAAAAGAACAAATTAATCAGTAGATTCATCTACTGATGAGTCTAGCTCCCCATGACCCAACCCCTTTCCAAACGCTTTACTTTTGGGGGACATTTTAGATCTAAATCACAGCAATATTTGTTACTTTATAGTTATTGTTGTTATATAAAAAGATAAGACTCTATGTATGCTCTGTGACATAGGAAACTATTTGCACTCCTAAAAAATAGTCCTCAGTTGTTAAAATTTTTTTTTCATTTGCCTGTTATGGTTTTATTCCTCGTCATTGGTTGTCTGCTTCTGCCACTTTTTAGCAGTGTTTAGTGATCAAAAATATAGATGCTGGGAATCTTGGCTCCAGCATTTACTGATTTATATGATTGTGGGCAAAGCACATCACTTTTCTAAGCCCCAATTTTTCTTTAAAATGGGTATCTATTTTCTTATTCAAACAGGTCTACATATTTGGCAATACACCATTATCCCTTTGGAACATGAATAAGACTTTTGGAAAAATATTCTGTATCTTAAGAGGCCCTCAATATAACCTTCCCAGAATGTGATATTTTCTCTTATTTCACTTTCAAATTTGTCTATTTTCTTCAACATTTTAAAGTTGGTCAGAACCAATTCATTTATTCCTTTTTATTTTTCCCAAATGCTCAATTGCTTTTGAATGTTTCCCATACTAGTCTTTCATTTCTGAGCATGACAGATTTGGTGTGTCCCTTGCCATCACTGGAGTGGTTTGGTGGGAAAGGTTTTCCTAAGGGAGAAAACATTCCTACCTTTCCAAAGCTTTTGTGGGGAAATGAACTTCAGTTTTAACTATTAGTTGTGACACATTAATATTGCTGAAATTGATTGCATGCATCATTTCTTAAAATAGTTACAGTTTTACTCTCTGCTTTTCTTACTGCTCTTAATTTCTTGATTCAACAAATTTTTTTGCATAAGGTATATTGTTGGTCTATAATAATTACATAAAAATAATAATGATGCATATGTTAGATATGTATAGGATCCCTATCAAAATACCAATGACATTCTTCATAAAAGTGGAAGACAGAATTCTAAAATTTATATTGAACCACATAAACAAACAAACAAAAACTCCAAGTAGTCAAAACAATCTTGAAAAGCAGGTGGCAGTATAGTATCTGATTCCAAAATATACTACAAAGCACCTGTGATAAAAACAGCATGGTACTAGAATACAAATAGATGTAATAATTACCAGTGGAACAGAAAAAGACTAGAGAACCTAAAATAAACCCACATGTTTTTAGCCAACTTATATTTGACAAAGTTGCTAAGAAAAAACATTAAACAGAAGTCAGTCTTTTCAATAAATTAAGCTGGGAATATTGGATATTTGTATACAAAAGAATGAAATTAGACCCAGAATCAATAACTGGGATCACATCTTATTAAAGAGTTTCTGCATGTCCAAAGAAATCTCCAGCAGAGTGAAAAGAAAACCTACAAACTGGGAAAAAATCTTAGTGAACTGTCCCTCAGACAAAGGACTTCTGTCTAGAATTTATAAAGAATTTTAAAAAATCAGACCCCCGAAATTCAAAGACCCAATCCAAAAATGGGGGTCCAAGAGGAACACACAGTTCTCAGATGAAGAAATACGAATGGTAAATAAATACATGAAAAAATGTTCATCATCATTAGTCACTAGAGAAATGCAAATTAAAACCACACTGAGATACCATCTCACTCCAGAAAGAATGGCCAGGATCAACAAAACTACCAACAACAAATGCTGGAGAGGCTGTGGGGAAAATGGAACTCTTCTGCACTGTTGCAGGGAGTGTAGACTGGTGCAACCACTGTGGAGGTCAATCTGGAGATTCCTCAGAAAGCTTGGATTGGAGGTCTCATTTGACCCAGCTATTCCACTCCTAGGCATATTCCCAGAAGATCTGAAAACCTCTTACCACAGTGATATATGCACATCCATGTTTATAGCGGCACAATTTGTAATAGCCAGATCTTGGAAACAACCTAAGTGTCCATCAACTGAAGAATGGATAAAAAAATTGTGGTACTTTTATACAGTGGAGTACTACTCAGCTATAAAGAATGATCACATGGAGATATTTATAAATAAATGGATGCAACTTGAATCTATACTCATAAGTGAAATAAATCAAACTCACATGTATAAATACCATATAGTCTCTCTAGTGTAAGAAATGGTAAGAGTACGGAAGATTTTATGGTAATCATGGTTCACCATTATACTGCTTTGATGTCTTATGTCTTCATTCATTGGTTCAAATGGTTTTATTCTGTTTTGTTTGATCTTAATATATGTGATCATATGAATAGTTACTTTGAAGACAAGACAGTATGGCAGCCTTGTTGATTTAATATCATCTTGCTCTGAAGTCCTACCATGCTTTTTGTTTTTCTATTACCATTGGTTCTATCATATTGTGTCTTATTGGATTTTAATATATATGATAGTAAAAACAAAATTTTTATGGAAAATGAGATAATATAGTAGCCATTGTCCATCTTTGGTTATTTGGTTCAGAATGCCTTAGAATACTTCCATTCTTTTGAGTTGTTTATTCTACTTTGTTATGTTTGACATTATTGTGTGTAAAACTAAGCTCAACTATTTCAAAGAAAGAGACATTATGATAGCTACTGTTAATATCCAATTGTCTTGTTGTGAATTGCTCTGTTGTTTACATTGTTCTGTTCTGATCTGCTTAGATCTTTCCTCTTTTGTTTTATTCTCTTTAAAAAAAGAATGAAATTAGACTCTTACCATATTTCTTCAGATACAACAATCAATTAAGAATGGATTAAAGGCCAAAATATAAGACTTGAAACTATGAAACTTCTAGAAGATCATGTACAAGAGGTGCCTTAGGCCACTGGAATGGGCAGAGATTTTTGGGAAAGACCTCAAAAGCAAAGGGAATGAAAGCAAAGATAGACAAGCTAAAGTGCTTCTGCACAGCAAAGGAAACAATGGACTATGGAGACAACTTACAGAATGGAAGAGAAGATTTGCAAACTATATGCAACATCTGATACATGGTTGATACTCAGGATGTACATAAGAAATCCCCAAACTCAATAGTAAAAACCCAAATAACACAATTAAAAATGGGTAGTAGTTCTAAATATACATTCCAAAAAGAAAGACACACAAATGACCAGCAGGTACGTAAAAAGTGCTTAACATCACTAATGATCAGGGAAGTGCAAATCAAAACTACCATGAGCTATCACCTCACTCCAGTAAGAAAAGCTATTATCAGAAAAGACTACAGACAAATGCTGAGGAGGATGTAGAATAAAGGGAGCTCTTATACACAGTTGTGGGAATGTAAATCAGTTAAGCTATTGTGAAAAGAGTATGGAAGTTCCTTAAAAAATTAGAAATGGGGTTCTCGTATGATAGCAATCCTGCTATTATATATATATTATCTCTCTCTCTCCAAAGAATGTGAAATTGTATGTCTAAGAAATACTTGCACTACCATGTTTGTTGCAGTACTTTTTACAATAGGCAGGAAATGGAAACAATTTAAATGTCTGTGAACTGACGAATGGATAAAGAAAATGTGGTATATAGTCACATAATGGAATACTATTCATCCGTAATAAAGAGATCTTATCATTTGTGGCAACATGAATGGAAGTGGAAATATAAAATTATAAGTGACATAAGTCAGGCACTGAGATAAAAGTACGATATGATCTCACCCATAGTGTAGGATCTGACAGCTGGTCTTATAAAAGTTGAGAATAGAATGGTGGTTTCCAGAGATGGCGAGAGTAGCGGGGGATTGGGAAAGTTGATCAATTTTTAATAAGTTAAAATTAGGAGCAGGAAGTTCTGCTGCTCACTTTCCTGTGTTGTAAGTCCAAATTCAGGTTGTAAGTTCAAGCGGTAGGTTGCAAGTCTGAACAATGTGCCTTGGTCATAAGTGTGAATAGTCATTAACTGGTAGCTAGTTAAAGGAATATCTGTATAATAGGGGAGTTAGCTTTTTGTTTATAATGTCTCACATGTTTTTCCAGTTTGTTTCTTATGTTTTTGGCTCCACTTAAAGTATCTACTGGAAGTTTTTAAAAAAATTCATCTGCAAAGTAGATGTTTGATTATTTTTCATGAAATGAAAAAATGATCAAACAGTGAAAGCACAAATTGTTCATTTTCATGAACTAATAGAGATTAGTAGTATAATTATCTATCATATACATTACTACTTTGAAGATAACAATATGCAATATATTAACTATTGTTAATCTCCTATTATTTTGTTTTGAAATTCTGCATCATCATTTTTATTCTTTTTTCATTTTAAAATAAAAAAGAAAAATTTTTTAGTTATAAATTTTTCGACTTTTTTGAATGGCTTTTAAATTTTGATAGCTTGTTGGAAAGGCCTCCCCCTGTCCAAAGTCAGAGGAATTTGTCCCTGTTTACTTCTAGTAATTTTATGGTTTAATTTCTAAAATATTTTATTTTGTTATTCTCTTGGATCTAATTATATCTTCTTTCAGAGAGTGACTCATTGTCATGACACCATGTATATCAAAATCTATCTTTTCTTCACTGAGGTGGGGTGCTGTATGTATTTGTCACTATTTTGAGACTTTCTATTCAGTTACACTGCTTGTATGTCTCCTGTCATGTGATACTTGTTTTCTTATGACTTCTTAAATGATTAAAAAGTTATGGGAGCCTACCACACTGTTTATGATTAATAGGTAATAATTAAGTATTCAGGAAGTTCTCATTGTGTATCTGAATGTAGATAGGTCATGCTAATGGAAACAATAGGTGATTTTCCTGGATACTGTACATGTTAGTCATGATAGGGAGTAATGAAGACAGGATTTCTTTTAAAAAATGTTCCATTCTTTGAGATTATTTATAGATCTATAGTACTTGGTAAATGAAATGTTTGACTAGAATGAACATGTTTGTGTGGGTATAGTTCATTGTCTATCCTAACTTCCAGCCCCTCTCCCCTTTTTTTTGGTACTGCTGCCAGTCTGATCCTTCTTCTTTTTTTTTTTAATCCCAGTGTGATCCTTCTTAAACACGATCTTGTCAGTCTGTTGTAGGAATAGTTCAGTGATGCTCCATTGGCAACGTGTCAGAATTATGTGACCACAAATGGCAGCAAAGCCAACTAAAAGTAAAAACAAAATTTTTTGAATACCAATTTATTTAACAAAGAAGTATTTATTTACATAAAATAACCTCTGCACTTAGTCTCAAAGTTTATAGCCTAGTGGAAAAGACCAATATTAATCAAATAATTACACTGAAGTGCAATGTGGGATATAATAAGAGATTAGATACTGGGATAGACTTGTCACCTTCTATTGTGTGACTGTCCAGCTCTGACAGAGTGTTTGCAGTTTTTCAAATTAATTGCTGTTGCTGAGCTCCATGATTTTGGATTTGCAGTATTTTATGCAGTTTCTTGGAATGTCTGGATATATTTGACTCAGTCCTTTCTGACCATTGAGGAAGTATTACTTCAGGAAATTTTCTCAGACCTGCAGTCCTGTTTCACTTTCATGGGTCCCTCCTTTTCAATATTTATTGAGTGATAATCCCTATAGTGCAGATACTATGATGATTCAGAATAGTTGGATCTTTGCTTTCAACAGTGTACTATGCACTGCATGGAGGATACAAATATAAATGAGTACTATTCCTAAGGGAATAACACTGTGGAAGAGACAATACATAAAAGATAGTGAAATGTTGGAGATAATTGGAAGTTATATAAAATTTAAGATAGCATTATGGAGGAGTGTGGGTTCAAGTCAGTTACTCTAGAGAAGGTGGTTCCAGATATAAATGGTAAAGAATGACTAGGTATTGGCCAATGAAAGTGGGTGAGTGTATGAGAGAGGACATTCTTTGGAAGAGAAGACAGCGTAAACAAAGGTGACAAAAGCAGAGCAGTGTAGTGAAAACAGTTTCTTGAAAACACTTTTGTGATGGGGCTGGAAGGGAAGGTAGAGGTCTAGCATAGAATGCTTGGGGTGCCATGGTAAGGAGACTTGACCCTCGTAGCCAGGGAAATGACGTAGTTCCATGCATCATCCAAGCTAAATATGTAGGAGGAAGAGTGGAGGAGGGGAGATGAGTTTGAAGGCTGTGGCTGTCTTGTAGGAGAGACAGACTGTGAACCAGAGTAGGCAGAGTAGGGAGAAATTAGAAAAGGGACACTGGAGAACTGTTTTGATGGTGGAATCACAGGGACTTGAACAATATTAGATGTAAGTGATTCAGAGACAGGCACGTTTCAGAAAAAATAGTGTACTCTGTAGAGAATTTAGCAGTATAGTTAAATAACAAAAACAAAACAAATCCTCCAATACACAAAGCCAACACCAAAAGCATTGATGAAGAATTTTGGCTTTGGGATTTTCTAATTACTGCTCTCTGTACTTGATCATTCTGAAATTTCTTTAATATGGTGAACACATCTAGAATGCATGTATCATGTGACTGTTCTTAGCAATTTATGTCCATTAACTTTTTTATTTTACTGACAGTCCTGTGGAGTAAGTGGTGACTTTTTCCCAATTTTACAGATGAGGCAACTGAAACAAAGAGTTATTAGAGCACTTCCACAAAATCAAACAATTAGTACTAGAAGTTAGGATTTGATTTCAAGTAATCTGTGAACCTTGAACTAATCTTTACTTTGTCAGTGGGATTGTATTCTTCATATTTGCTGTGAATTGTTCATTATCATTATAGAACATAAGTGTTTTTTGAATGTTGATCTTGTACCCTGCAACTCTGTGCAATTTTTTTTGTTAGTTTTAGCAGGTATTTAAAAAATGTTTTTTGGATTCTGATGAGCTACTGCTCTGAATTTTGCTGATTTTTTTCCTTTCCGAAACTGTTGCTATTAATTGAATTTAGAATATCCAACGTCTTTAAAATATCTCCTTTTTAAAAAAATGCTGCAGAAGACTTATCTTTTTATTGTATATGTTGTGTTGTTTGGTTTACTTTTTTCATGTGGGGAAAAAGACTTGAAAAAGTAGAAAATCTTCAGTAACACTTTACAGTGTTAAAGAAATCATATGTTAAAGGCAAACAATACTGTCATGAATTAAGACCATTGAAAGTTTCTGGGAGTTGGTTTATTTTGGCTGGAGAATTACATTGAGTTAATGCAGTATCAGCTACTCCCATAGAATGGCCCTCATCCTATTAGGTAATTTAGGTACTCCACTCATCCTGGCAAATTATGGCTGCTCAAATCTGTTCCTCATCTGAAGGAAATGTGACTAATTTCCTTTCATAATAAAGGAACCCCCCACACTAATTTATGGTTCTTAGCCTCCCTGCCCTATCCTATTCCATTTTGTGCTTTAAAATGTATTTCTTTCCATTTTTATCTGCTCATAAGACATATGTTGAATTTTACTAACTGTTAAGATGTTGAGAGCACATTCTTTTCTCATCATTTTGATGTCTGAACTAGACCAGGGCATCCTGCTATTGCAGCCTTGACTTTGGCCCTTGGTTATGCTAGATGTTCCACAAATGGATGTCAAAGCATCTGAGAATTGAAAGAGATTTTAGAGGTCATTTTCTGGTGAGAAATTGACCCTCATTCTGTATTCCTAGTTTTTGGAGGTCAGTGCATTTTGCAGTTTTTATTCTTAGTCCTGGCATGGAAAAATGAAGATATTTACATCCAAGTCAACAGAGAGGAATAAATAACAATTAATTTCTCATATTCAGACACAGTGCTCTGGCCCCAGGATTCCAGAAGATAGATGGAAGCAAGAAGCAGAAACCAAACATTAAAATTAGAGAGACAACTTAGGAATTGAGCTTCATATTTCTTCTCAGGCTTTATCACTAAGTTCACAATTATTCCAGCACTGAAGTTCTTCTGACTGGTTATGATTTAAACTGTATTCAGACACTTGGATATACAGGCATTTGGTGACCCTAACATTCCTCACATAGTGTCACTCACACTTGGGTTTGTGACTCTTTCAGTATTTTTACTTATATTTTATACTTGATTATATCTGCAGATTCACTTCTTTGTACCTAATAAACTGTAATAAGTAGACAAATTGATGTTCTTTTTTATATTAAATATACATGTGCTTTCAGGAATCCTGGGAAAAATAAACCCATTGTTAAATTGACTGATACTATATAATTTTTCCTATCTTGTATTCTACTTATTTTAGTCTACCTTTAGAATTTTGTCAAAATGCATTTATCCTTCTTCCTCTTCCTCCTCCCTGTCCTTCTCCTCTTATTCTTCCTCCTCCTCTTTCTTTCTTTCTTTCTTTCTTTCTTTCTTTCTTTCTTTCTTTCTTTCTTTCTTCTTCTTCTTCTTCTTCTTCTTCTTCTTCTTCTTCTTCTTCTTCTTCTTCTTCTTCTTCTTCTTCTTCTTCTTCCTTTTCCTACTTCCTACTTATTTCTTCTTCTACTTACTTCAAGGTTTGTGAGGTGCACTAGCCACAAACTTACATTATACATCTACTTCATAGAGAATACATAGTTTAAAAATACTGTTTTATAAATGATTTCAATAATTTAAAAATAGGTACAGATTACATCTGTAGATGTCAATATAAAGGGAGAGAAATTGCATATCATTTGTTGATGTTTCAAGACAGTTTTTTCCTGAATAACTTCAATCTCCTAAACTAATGAAGGGAAAACTCTTTGTCAAATGTCCCAGCTCTTTTGGGCCTTGGCTACCCTTTTAGACTATCATGGCCCAGTGAGGTTAGGCGTGGTGAGCCTTGTCTGTCTCTACACATGTGCTGTGCTTCCGTGCTACCCTTGCACTTGTCCTGTTGCTTCCAAGGTAAAGCTCTGCTATTTGTAATCCTGAGAATGTTCCTTCCTTTCCCATTATGGGGCTTATAGACTTCTCAAGCTTCTGTTTCAGCCTATGCACTACTTTCTTAGGGGAACATTGACTGATTCTCCACTTCACCCTCTTCTTTGGTTCACTCTCATAATAACTTGTTTTTCCTTAATCATACACTAGATTATAATTACTTTCTTTTCTTTCTGTGTTAGTCCATAGCTCCAGAAGACCCTCCTATCCCTAAAAGTGGTTATAGAGTGCATGGTATCCATCAGTGTTATAGAACCTAGCAGAGTATGGTCCTGTATATTTACACCAACAATTGCATGCTGAATGAATAGATGCATAGATGTGTGGACAAATGAACAGTTTATGAACTTTATGGAATGATGAACTACATTTTTTCCTGTTTTTGTAAAGTGATTAAAACTTCATGTAAAAGGGCACATATGCATCACACAGAGAAAAGTGAAAAGCAATTTCACTGCTGAGAGACTTGGGTTATTATGGTGATATTAGCAACAAATGTCCTAGGAGTATAAAAATTTGAGTTTGAAAAGGTGATTTTTAAATTTGTCTTGGTATCATCTAAGACTCTATAAATGATGAATAAATATAATGCATTGCTCACTTTGATATTAATATCATCTTGACTATGACTTTATTCACTTATTTTAAAGAGAAAAAAGAAAAGACATAAATCAAGAGTTAAACAAGCCTTAAAAACAACAAAAGCAAAATGACAAAATAAAAAATAAAACAAAACAGCTATATATAGGTTTTCAAAACAAGATGATAAGAATTTAATAATGGTTGTGATATTACTATCTTCAAAGTAGTTTCTCAGACCACTAGACACAGGAATAAAACAAAACAGTAAAATGGAACAATACATTGGATTTCAAAAACAACACAAGCAGAATCCCCCACAGTTGCCACAGTGCACACTGTCATCCTCCAGGTAGATGCCCAGCCCACCAGCCCCAGGTCTGCAAGGTCAACCAAACAATGCAAGTATCAAGCTAGTCCTTTCACCTTAGTTGCTGTCATCTCACCCAGTGTCTTCCAAATCAGCCAGTCATTTAGCATGGGGGTGGTGGGGATGCTCTTCTGATTTCCCAGCCTGCGCACTAGCTGGCTTGTAGGACGGCATGGGTTGTCTTTTTGCTGAGTCCCTTACTGAGCCACATGGTGAAGCCTGCTTCTCAGAATCTCTAGGGCTGAGGTTCTTATTTATTATTATTATTATTATTATTTTATTTAAAGAGAAAAAAACAGAAAAAAGGAAAGCAATAATAAAAAATTCCAAAAAAATGAAATAAAATAAACACTAAGAAATCACTAATTGACAAATTAGTCATCTTAGAAATAGTTGTTCATCTTAGAAATAGTTGTTTAAGTTACAGAATTAAAACACACAAAGTGGACATTCAAACCATGAGACTGCAAACAGTTCTGCTCAATGATCCAACAAAAAATTAGTAATATAGTTATCAATCCTACACACTTAAACATACATGCAGTTATATCGTTTAGAGCACTTTCTTTTCCTTTCTTTTTTACAATAGAAATTACACATTTTGGTTTTATTACTCCTACATTTATTATTATTTTTTTAATTCAAAGAGAAAAAAGCAAAAAGGATAGAAATATTACAGAATTTCAAAAAAAGATAAACAGTAAGAAATCACTAGATAAAATATATATTGTTCTTTTAGAAATAGTTGTTCAATTTACAAAATTAAAGCACACAAAGTGGACACTCAAGCAGAGAGAGTGCAAACAGATCTATTCAGTAATCCAGCAACAACTTAGAAATATGGCTATTAATCCTACACACTTAAATATGCATGCAATTATATCTTTTATAGCACTTCCCATTTCCTCTTTTTTACAATAGCAATTATACATTTTAAAAATTTTATTTAAAGAGAAGAAAAAAAAGCAAAACAAAAAAGGGTAGCAACAATAGAGAATTCTAAAAGAAAGAAAAAAAAAGAAAAAAAGGAAAAAGAAAAACTGGGAAATCACTAATTGATAAATTATATATTGTTATCTTGCATGTAGTTGTTCAAGTTACAAAGTTAAAGGGTACATAGTAAATATTCAAACAGTCAGACTACAAACAGTTCTGCTCAAAGATCCAACAAAGATTCAGCAATATGGTCATCTATTTTACATACTCAAACATATCTGCAGTTATATCCCTTAGAGCACTTTCTTTTCCTCTCTTTTTACAATAGCATTTACACATTTTGGTTTTATTACACTTGCAGTTCTTAATTACTTTTTACACTAGAGACACAATATGATATTTATAAATATGGTTCTTATTTATTTCACTAATGAGGATAGTCTCAAGTTGTCTCCATTTACCCATGAAGGCCTCAAGATCATCCTTTTTTATAGCTGAGTAATATTCCATTATATATATATATATATATATATATATATATATATATATATATATGTATATATAAATGCCACATCTTTTTTCATCCATTCTGCAGTTGATGGGAATCTTGGTTGTTTCCAAGATATAGCTATCACAAATTGTGCAGCTATGAACATGGATGCACATATATCACTGTGATATGAACTTTTTAGTTCTTTGGGGAAAATACCCAGGAGGGGAATAGCTGGATTGAATGGGGCTTCCAATCCTAGCCTTCTGAGAATTCTCCATATGAACTTCCATAATGGTTGCACCAGTCTACATTCCCACCAAAAGTGGAGCAGTGTTCCCTTTTCCCTGCAACCTCGCCAACATTTGTTATCAGTTGATTTCTTGATGGCCACTATTCTTTCTGGAATGAAGTGAAACCTCAATGTTGTTTTAATTTGCATTTCTCGAATGACCAGTGATGGTGAACATTTCTTCATGTATTTATTTGCCATTTCTATATCTTTCTCTGAGAACTGTGTGTTCATCTCAGATGCCCATTTTTGGAGAGAGTCTTTGAATTTCGGGGGCTTGATGTTTTTCAGTTTTTTATATGTTCTGGATATAAGTCCTTTGTCTGAGGGACTGCTGGCTAAAATTCTTTCCCACTCGGGTTTTGTTTTCACTCTGTTGGTGATTTCTTTTGAAGTGCAGCAACTTTTCAATAATATGAGATCCCAATCATTGATTCTTTGAAGTGTTTCCCGTGCAGTTTGCGTTTTGTTAATGAATTTTCTGCCTACCCCTATGTCTCCAAGACTTCTACCTACCTTGTCTTCCAGGAGATTTAGTGTTTCTGTTTTAATATTGAGATCTTTGATCCATTTAGACTTTAGTTTTGTGCATGATGATAGGCTTGGATCTAGTTTCAGTCTTCGGCATGTGGAGAACCAATTTTTCCAACACCATTTATTAAAGAGACTATCCTTTTTCCAATGGACATATTTAGTCCCTTTGTCAAATATCAGGTGGCTGAGTGTCTTTGTAGTAGTGCTTGGATCTTCTAATCTGTTCCATTGATCCTCAGGTCCATTTCTTTTCCAGTACCATGCTGATTTTATTACTGTGGCTTTATAGTACTGTTTCAAGTCAGGAATTGAGATGCCTCCTGCCTTGCTTTTGTTGCCCAGAATTGCCTTTGCTATTCTAGTTTTCTTCTGTTTCCAAATGAATTTTAGGAGTTTTTTCTCTAGATCTGGGAGGTATGTCAATGGTATTTTGATTGGGATTACGTTAAATCTGTATATCTGTTTTGGGAGTATGGCCATTTTAACAATTTTGGTTCTTCCTAACCAAGAGCAAGGAATGTCCTTCCATTTTATAATATCCTCTTCAGTCTCCTTTTTCAGCATAGTATAATTTTCATCATATAGGTCTTTTACATTTTTAGTTAGGTTGATTCCTAAGTATTTCATTTTTTTAGATGTTATTTAAAGGGCGAAATTTCTGCAATTTCTCTCTCAGTGAGTTTTTGTTTGTGTACAGGAATGCTATTGATTTTTGAGCATTGACTTTGTATCCAGCTACACTGCTGAACTTGTTTATTACCTCTAGCAGTCTTTTAATGGAGTTTTTTGGGTCTTCTATATAGAGTATCATGTCATCTGCAAATAGTGATAATTTAACTTCTTCCTCTCCTATCTTTATTCCTTTTATTTCTCTCTCTTGTTTGATTGCCCTGGCTAGTGTTTCCTGAACTATGTTGAAAAGGAGTGGTGATAGTGGACATCCCTGTCTTGTTCCTGATTTTAAAGTGAAAGCTTTCAGTTTTTGTCCATTTAGTATAATGTTGGCTATTGGTTTGTTGTAGATGGGCTTTATAAGGTTGAGGTAGACACCATGTATTCTGAGTTCCTGAACGGTTTTTATCATGAACATGTGTTGGACTTTGTTGAAAGCTTTTTCTGCATCTATTGAAATGACCATGTGGTTTTTGTTTTGGTTCAGTTGATGTGGTGTATGACATTTATTGATTTGTGCATGTTAAACCATTCCTGCATTCCTGGAATGAACCCCACTTGGTCATGATCTATAATCTTCTTGATGACTTGCTGCATTCCATTTGCCAGTATTTTATTGAGAATCTTTACATCAATGTTCATTAGTGAAATTGGCCTATAGTTCTTTTTTGGGTGGATCTTTCTCTGGTTTTGGTATCAGGAAAAATTTAGGGAGGATTGCTTTCTTCTCAATTTCATTGAAGAGTTTAAGGAATATTGCCATCAAATGTATGAATTTCTTGTAGAAGTCAGCTGTGAATCCATCAGGACCTGGGATTTTCTTTTTTGGTAAGTTTTTAATTATATTTTCAATTTCAATAGCTGATATTGGGTTGTTCAAAATTGCTACATCTTCTTAGTTGAGTTTTGGTAGTTCATATGTTTCTAGAAATCTGTCCATTTCCTCTGTGTTATCTGGTCTATGTGAGTAGAGATTTTCAAAGTAGGTATCCAAGATCTTTTGAATTTCCATGGGATCTGTAGTAATTTCTCCCTTTTAAGTTCTTATTGTGTGAATTTGGGTTTTTTCTTTCTTTCTCTTGATAAGGTTAGCTAGGGGTTTGTCAATTTTGTTTATTCTCTCAAAAAACCAGCGTTTTGATTCATTAATTCTTTATACTGTTTTTGTAGTTTCCATTGCATTGATTTCTGCTCTAATCTTTACAATTTCCTCTCTTCTATGAGCTTTGGGTTTAGCTTGCTCTTCTTTTTCTAGAAGCTTGAGATGGAGCATTAGGTTGTTTCTTTGTGCTCATTCTGTTTTCTTGATATGACAATTTATTACTATATATTTCCCTTTTAAGACTGCTTTCATTGCATCCCACAGATTACAGTATGTTATTTCTGGGTTTTCACTGAATTGTAGGTATTGCTTTATTTCTTCCTTAATTTCATCTGTAGCCCACTGGTTGTTCAAAAGGCTGTTATTTAATTTCCATGTATTTATGCAGGTTTTACAATTTCTTTTGCCATTGATTTCCAATTTCAGTGCACTATGGTCAGATATTATGCATGGTATGTTTTCAATACCTTTGCATTTACTTAAGAATATTTTATTGGATAATATATGGTCTATTCTAGAGAATGTCCCATGTGCTGCTGAGAAGAATGTGTATTCTGATGTGGTTGGGTGGAATACTCTGTAAACGTCTACTAAGCCCAATTGCTCACAGGTATGATTCAGTTCTGTTATTTCTTTGCTGACTTTTTGTCTAGTTGATCTATCTCTTTGTGACAGTGGGCTGTTAAAGTGTCCTGTTATAATTATGTTCTTATGTATTTGGTTTTTCATGTCCATTAGTGTCTGTCTGATATAGTTGGGTGCTCCTGTATTTGATATATATATATATTTATAATTGTTAGTTCTTCCTCTTGAATTTTTCCACTAACAACTATGTAGTGACATTATCTATCTCTTTTAATCATTTTAGGTTTGATGTTCACATTGTCCACAAATAGAATAGCTCCCCCTGCTTTTTTCTGGGTTCCTGTTGCATGGAATACTGTTTTCCATCCTTTGACTTTTAACCTATGAGTTTCCTTTTGGGTCAGATATGTTTCTTGTGTACAGCATATTGTGGGATCCTGTTTATTGATTTCTTTTTATAGGTGAATTGAGGCCATTTGTATTTATGGATATCACTGATATGTACTGGCTCGGCTTTGCCATGTTATGTTCCACTTGTTTCTTTCTGCTTTTCCCTTATTTAATTGCTTATCCTATGTGGTGGATTCTTTCTGTTGTTGTTTTGGGGATTGTGATCATTTTTATCTCTTTGTAGTATGTCTTTCAGTATTCTTTCTAGGGTTGGTTTGGTGGATGTGAATTTCTTCAGTTGTTCTTTGTCATGGAAGTATCTTGTTTCTCCATTAAATTTGAATGAAAGTTTTTCTGGGTACATCAGTCTGGGTTGAAGGTTGTTTTCTTTCAGGGCTTGAAATACTTCTCTCCAAGCTCTTCTTTTTTTATTTTTAAAAACATTTTATTTAAAGAGAAAAAAGCAAAACAGAAAAAGGGGTAGAAACAATACAGAATTTCAGAAAAAAAATAAGCAGTAAGAAATCACTAATTGATAAATTACATATTATCTTCTTAGACATACTTGTTCAAGTTGCAAAATTAAAGCATACAAAGTGGACATTCAAACAGTGAGACTGCAAAGAAGTTCAGTGATCCAGTAACAATTTAGCAACATGGTTATCAATGCTACACACTTAAACATACATGCAGCCATATCCTCTAGAGCACTTTCTTTTCTTCCTTTTACTTTTTAAATAAATTATCTGTTTAGTTATATCCTGTTTCAGGTTGCTCAGTAGCTTACTGACTTGTTTTGTTGTTGTTATTTACTTTTTAATTACCTTATATAATTCCATTGCCTTGTTTTTGAATTTGTCCTTATCCATGCTCCATGGAACAGCTTTGGTGGAGTTGGGAGTTTTTTGGAGGTATTTTGTTACTTTGCTGTCTACTTTTTTTTGTAGGTAGCAAAATACAGCAGAACAAGACAGAACAAACCCATGCAACCACAGTGCAGTGAAACTAGCACAGAACCTCACAGCAGGTCACCAGGACAGATGCATTAGGCACAATAGTACATCCTATTCTGTTCACATTAGCTGTACCTTCAATCAGGTAGAGCAAAATGGAAGGAAATATCGAACTGATAAAAACAGAATATTGAATAGAGCAGTACCATTAATCAAAACTAAGCAAAACAGTGTTAAAAATATAAATATTTGCCTTCAAACAGATGGTAGAAGGAAATACTCCTTATTTGCCATGCTGCATACATTCATCCTCCCAAGAGACACTCAGACTGCCAGTACTGACTTGCTAATGGGGGGGATGGATTGCTGTCTGATCCTTAGCCCGCACACTGGCAGGCCCCCAGCTGCTTACCAGGGCGGCGAGTAGGCTCCCTGTTCTCCCAGTACCCAAAGTTCCAACATGATGCAGAGCTCAGGAATTGCTGATAGTTCTCTCTCTGGTTGCCGGCATCTTACTAGGCCCCCAGCTGCTTACCAGGGCGGCAAATAGGCTGTCTGTTCTCTCAGTGCCCAAAGTTCCAACATGATGCAGAGCTCAGGAATCACTGATAGTTCTCGCCCTTCCAAGCTCTTCTTGACTTGAGTGTTTGTGCTGAAAAGTCTGCCATGATTCTAATGGGCTTTTCTTGATAGGTGAGTTGTGTCTTTTCTCTGACAGTGTTTAGTGTTCTGTTTTTATGCTGTATGTCTGAAATCTTACTTATTATGTGTCTGGGTGTGGATTTATGTTGATTGTGACTGTTTGGTGTTCTTTATGTCTCACTTATCTGCATATCATATTCTTTCCCCATGTTTGGGAAATTTTCTGCTATTATTTCTGTAAATAGTTTATGTATGTTGTTTGCCTGGACTCCTGTATCTTCACTAATGTCCATTATTCTTATATTGTTGCTTTGGGCATCATCATGAAGCTTCTGGATTGGCATTTCATTCTGCTTTGTTATTTTTAAAAGTTCTGTCCTTTCCTCATCACTAATTGTGATCCTGTCCTCAAGGTCCAAAATCCTATCCTCAGCTTCCTTTAGGTGGCTTTGCACGCTTTCAATAGAATTTTTTGTTTCTTGGATGTCTCTTTGAGTTTGTTTCATGAATTCTGCTTGTTTTCTATATTGTTCATTCAATGTTTCAATCAGTTTCCCATGCTCATGTACTTTTTTCTCTATTTCTTCTTTAGCTGCATTCAACAAGTCCTTTACTATGGTTGTTATTTCTATCTTTACATGGGAGATTACTTCTAATTTGGTTTCCTCTATAGCCTGATGGAGTTGTTTTTTATTTCACTCACTATCGTTTCAGAGATTCCCGGTGTGTTACTTTTGGGGTCCTCTATTTCAATGTTTCCTGTACTTGCTTCTGGTCAGCTATATGTTTGAGACTGAATTTTGCTTTTTCATTTTGTCATTTTCACTCTGCCTGATGTTTCCTATTTGTAGGAGAGGATCAAAAACACTCTTTTTAGACTCAGCAAGGTCTTACAGTTAGTTGGAGGGGTTCTACTACTGCCCCTATTTATCCACTGTACACCTCTATTTTAGGGGCATACTCACCACACTGACAGTTAATCTGCTGCAGTCCAAGGTTCTCCATCTGGGAGCAAAGTTTCAAGTTTTTTCACACTGATTGGAGCCTGCTGAGGACTTCTGATATTCCAGGTGGGAGGGTGGGCCCAGCAGAAGCAGTCCAGGGCAGTTTTAGGCCTGGGGTGGGCTTCTGCTATGTTCCCGGTACTGGACAGGCCCATAGGGGAGGTCCCAGGCAGCTTATGCCTGAGGCAGGCTTCTGCGATGTTCCCCATGGGGGCGGGCCCACAGGGGAGGTTCTAGGCAGTTTAAGCCTGATGCAGGCTTCCTGGATATTCCCCATGGGTGTGGGCCCACAGGGAAGTTTCCTGGCAGCCCATGCCTGAGGCGAGCTTCTGTGATGTTCCCGGTGGCAGGGAGGGCCTAAGGGGGAGGTTCCAGGCAGCCCACACCTGACGCAGGCTTCCACCATGCTCCTGGCAGAAGGGCGGGCCCCCAGGGGAGGTTCCAGGCAGGTGGGCTTCCTGATGTTCCCAGTGGCAAGGATGGCCTAGAGAAGAGGTTCCAGGCAGCTTATGTCTGGTGCGGGCTTACTTTTTTTTAAGTTGATAAATTACATGTCCTCCTAGTAATAGTTGTTCAAGTTAAAAAATTAAAGCATATGAAGTGGACATTCAAACAGTGAGACTGCCAACAGTTCTGTTCAATGATCCAACAAAAATTCAGTAATATGGTTATCAATCCTACACACTTAAACATACATGCAGGTATATCCTTTAGAGAACTTTCTTTTCCTCTCTTTTTTACAATAGCAATTACACATTTTGGGTTTTATTACTCCTACATTTCATATTACTTTTTTAAAAAAATTTTATTTAAAGAGAAAAAATTACTTTTTACACTGGTGACACAATGTGATATTTATAAATATGATTATTATTTATTTAATTGATGAGAATAGGCTTAAGTTGCCTCCATTTTAATGTGAAGGCCTCAAGATCATCCTTTTTTATAGCTGAGTAATATTCCATTGTATAAAAATATGATTTGAATCAAATGAACCTGAACCTAGATTTTACATTATTAAATATATTATTGTATTAAATAAACATTATAGTCAGTGCTGTGGTATAAGTGAATGATCCTAGTTTTGCGTGCTGTCCTGTCCTCTCCTGTCACATCTGAAATTTAGGATGATGCCCAGCAAATGGTTATTGGGGATTTCCAGATCCTAGAATATGATCAGGAGAAGGTGTCCTGGAGGTGTTGGGCTGTCACAATAATCTTTCACTCTGAGCAGATTGCAGCTTCCTTTTCTCTATTATTAAATTCTATTATTAAATACTTGATTTATTGTAACCTCTCCATCTTATGCATAACTTTTCCTAGTTTCTTAACTTTTAAGTGATAGCAAAGCTAAGATTTTAGAAGTAGCATTTTATCACTAGAGAGAATTGACTAGAAATCATTAGACACATGTCTGTGGTTTTGATCAGCCTTGTTGGCCCCATAAATCAGAGCTATAGCCTTCAGCAGCCAGGAAGCACGTGGAGGTTGGAAGCAACTCTCCTGAAAGTTGGTGATGGCCAGCTCTTGTGTTATAGATGAGGAAGCTGCAGCGATGTGCAGAGAAGTAGATTACTCATGATGCTTGAATGTAGTTTCATAGTATGAACAGCAGTGTGGAGACAAGATATTGGTATGAGAGGATTTTAGAAGGTGGAGTCAATAGAATTATCACTTGTGTAATGTTAAAGGAGAGGAATGGGTCTGTGATGGTTCTTGAGATGACTAGGTAGATGAATGAGCTATTCTCTGAGAAACAGAGAGTACAAAAATGCCTGGAATTTAGACTTAGCAAACTTTTGTAGGCTGATATTATTTATAAGCCTCCTGAAGACTTCATTTCTTGAGTACAGAGAACATACTTTATTCCCTCCTCCATCCTTTCCCTCCCTGCCATTTTTCTCTCCTTCCCTTTTTTTTCCCCTGAAAATAGAACCCAAGGCCTCTGTTATAGCTAGGCACATCTGTTACCACTGAGCTATGGTCCTGCTCCATTTTAAAAGTCTGTAGTACTTAGTACAATATATTGGTGGCATAATGGGTGTGCAATAAACACCTGAGATAAATCAACTTAGAAAGAAAAATCTTATTTTAATTCCTAATTTTGGAGGTGTTAGTCCATGAATATTTGACCATGTCAGTCTGGGCCTGTGGTAACACATCATGGCAGACAAAAGCCTTCCACCTAGGAACAAAAGAGAGACAGAAGCTTGACTCCCACTACCAGTCTCAAGGGCATCCCAATGAGTGGAAGTCCTTCTACCACATCCCTCCTCTTAAAGTTGCTTCCACCTTCCAATAGCCCTGACTGAGAAATAAGACTTTAACACCCAGCAGTATTCATTCCATTAAAAATAAAGATTCAGAGTTTGAATGGCAGAATACGTCTTGAAAGAATAGAACAAATGATCCATGTTCTTCAGCCTAAAGATGTTTACATCAATCCTGAGCTCCTTGCACTGTCCATCATTGTGTGTTGCAGAAATATGGATGCAAAAGATCACTGGACTGTCATATGATGCTCACTAATTGTTTAAAAAAGAGGGAAACAAGTAAAGTCATAGTGTCTTCGGTGGTGTTGCTGACTCTGTTTAAATACATTAACAAAAAATAAAAGATTCATTCTGGTTAGGATGTGTTACCTCCTTTGATCCCCTGTCTGTTCTCTCTGTCTCTGTTTCTGTCTCTCTGTCTCTCTCTGCTTCTGCTTCTGCTTGCTTTTTGAGACAGGGTGTCACTATGTAGTTCAGACTGACCTTGAACCCATTATGTAGCCAAAGCTGGCTTCAAACTCATGGCAATCCTTCTGCCTCAGTGTCCCGAGTGCTGTAATTACAGGCATGTACCATTGCATCTGGTTCTTTCTTTAAGGTGTAATACAATGAAAACTCCTTGAAGCAGAAGTCAAGGTTTACTGCTACTTACTGCAGCTGGTAGCTACGTTAGATACAATAGGAGCTCAATAAGTGCTTGCTGCCAATATCTGTGATAAGAAATCATTGACAGCATAGGAAAGCTGCCCAGATATCTCTTTAATAATTAATTAATAATAGATGGCTATAGGGCTTAAATGTTTATAATTCAGTCTTAACATTTCAAGACATACATTTTGCAAACCATAAAACTGAAAATTTGAAACAAATACATTTGATGATCAACTAATACGTTTGTGAATGAAAAGCCAACAGATTAAAATTATTTTATTTATATTTAACTTTTAGAGGGTTTAGGTTCATTACAGAAGGACATTACAATATTTTTACTGATTTGTGAGGTCAGGGACCACATTTAGGTGTTCTGAATAATAGATTTTTGGATTTCAATCTCCACTGATACTGTAAAGCAATTTTATATGCTTTTGCATAAAGTAATTACAAAAGATTTCAGAAAATCATCAGTAGACCAAAGGATGAATTAGCATTTCCATGTAACTTGACTATAAAAGAAACGAAATAGCTGAAGAGCTTAAAATCTTTTAGCATTGTTTTACTGAATTTGACAACTTTTTATACTTTGTGAAAAATCATGAGGTGAAATTTAAATTCTGTGGCTACATTACACTCTTTTCTTTGTCCATGTTTTCTTGCAAACACTTGTCCCAGAGCATGTTTATGAAAGTATGTATATTTAGGTACATTTTTCTTGAAAAACATGAATTCTTACATGATCCGACAGACATATGGTTCATTTAAAAGGCTTGATTTGTGTAGTTCTCCACTTCTAATCTGCCTCATAAGCATTTTCTTTTCCTGATTTTAGTTCTCTCTCTCTCTGTCTCCCTCTTTAAAAATCATTTTTCTAAGGTTAAAAATAATCAACTAGGTATGATAAGAAATTCTTGTGTGAAGCACTCTAAATTACAAAATGACTTCACTTAATAAAATAACTCAAGTCCTTCTGGTTACATAAGTGACTCTCTGGGCGCCAGACATTTAAGAAGACACATTAAGTTTCCAGGCCAGTAAGTACCAGTTAAGAAAAGCACTGTAGAGATTTGCCATGCAGTGAAGAAGGACAGTGCCTGCTAATTTTACAGCACCTTTCTTCCAACAAACATAGAGTGTTTTTACGTGGACCATCTCCTTTGTCCTAAAAACTTTTCTAGATATTATTTTGTATTAGTATGTTCCATAGGTACCTCAGATAATCATTCAATGGGGATTATTTGAGCTCCTACTGTGTGCCACCCTGTTTACAGAGCAGCAAAGTAAACTAATTCATATCTGTAGGTCGCAGTCTACTTAAGTAGAGAACTGAGAAATTATTGTAAAAGAGAATGTGACTAAGGGTGATGATGGAGGTGAATAGAAATGCTTCACGATCACAGAGAACTGAGCCTCTATATTTAGGATGTTGCTTTAACGCTTTTAGAGAAAAAAGTATTGAGTAACAAATACAAGGAAACACAGGTGAAAATCTTGTTGTATATCCAACTTACTTTTAAGCTACGGAATTTTATATTTTACTTGTTCCCAAGCTGTGAAAAATGCACTGTGTGTGTGTGTGTGTGTGTGTGTGTGTGTGGTGGAGGAGAGAGGTTGGGCAGATGGCAGGAGAGTACCGGAATAAGTTAGTAATTTGAGAAGCACTGCTAATGATGAATTATGTGTGTTATGCTGTACAGAAAAATATTGATCATTTTTGCTCTGGAGAGTTATTTTGTCAGATGGAAGAGGTGGCTTTTATGAAATACTTTATCTATGAAATGCTATCCTTAAATTATGTACTCTGTAAAATAGCTTTTTGTGGTATGATCAACATATACGGTAAATGTTTAGTTTAAATAAAAGTTATAGTAAAAGACACTTTGCTATGAACCTTGCTTAAAATATTCCCCTTTGCTTCAAATACATCTATCCCATGTTCTCGCCACTTTTAGAAGCAGTTCTGGAAGTTCTTTTTTGTGAGTGTTCTTTTTTGAAGTGTGATAAAGAACACAGTGAATGGATGTAGCTGGGCACTGTGTGCCAACCATGCAGCCATGCCTTGGCCCCTGACCAACTCTCTGCCTGTGGATTCCATGCCTGCCCTGGTTCCTGCTACCCACCAACTTCAAACTGGCTCTGTGTTTTGCATTATCTGTAGACAGCAGAAGTGCAGATTAACCAATCAACCTGATTATGAATGAGGACAGTGCCTTGGGAGTGAAGGTAAACCCTAGGGAATCAGCAGCTCCAAAAAAAAAAAAAGAACAAGTTGGACCAGAATAGTGCTAGCCCCAAGAAAACTTCATGACTGTTGTAAACTACAAAAGCAGTCAGTGGTTTTATTTCAAAACTGACTCTTTCACACAAGCTAAGTTGGAGGAAAAACTCAGTACAGTGCCTGCTGTATTGCCAGGGAGTGTTTAATCAGATACCATTTTGGGAAGGGACTAAATGATTAAGTCTGGGTCACAGAATAACCCCAGAAAATTCCACTCCAGGGTTTCCAGCGTTGCCCTTTTGGGTAAGTGGGTGAGATCCACCATAGGAGATAGCTACCAAGAGGGTACAAGTTAGTCATAAACCCTCTGGGAAATTTAAGCTCAGACCAGGAAAAACATGGACCTCACTTTCTGTACTAAGAAGCTCAGGAAGAATGGCTGTCAGAGGCAGCTGGATCTGAAAGTGCTGGCATTAAGTCCAGCAGTCCAATTGAAACACTGCCCCGCGGCTTACATTCAGCAGAGACCATGGTCCAATTGATTTCCCCATCTGGAATGTGAGCAAGGCCACACCTTGGTTTGGATCATTGCCACAGTCTGGAGGTGCACAGACAGAGGAACCTCTAAGGCTGCCCCCATCCCCAGCAAACCTTCAGGCAGCAAAGCTAGGCAAAGAAAAGTATGACTTTCTGAATTCCAAGACTAAAAATCTTGGAGAGGAACCATTCATTCAGAAATAGAGAGGAATTTGTTTTTTAAATGAGACTCAATTGTGTTTTTCTTCCTTAATCCATTTTTTGGAGGGATTTGAGTTTTTTCCTTTTTTTTTTCTTGGTTTTTCTTCTTTTCTTTCCTTATTCCTCTTTTATTTTTGTTTTTCTTTTGCTTGCTTGTTCTTTTCTGCTACTTTTGCCTGATACTATTAATTCCCTTTTACTATTTTTACTTCTCAATTTTCTATCCTGATATATTTCATTAATTTTCTTTCTCTTCTTTCTTTCTTTCTTTCTTTCTTTCTTTCTTTCTTTCTTTCTTTCTTTCTTTCTTTCTTTCTTTCCTTCCTTCCTTCCTTCCTTTCTTTCTTTCTTTCTTTCTTTCTTTCTTTCTTTCTTTCTTTCTTTCTTTCTTTCTTTCTTTCTTTCTCTCTTTCTTGTCTTTTTGAGATAGGGTCTCACTATGCAGTTCAGGCTGGCCTTGAGTTCACTTTGTAGCCCAGACTAGTTACAAATTTGTAGCAATCCTCCTGCCTCACTCTCCTGAGTGCTGATAATATAGTTATGCACCACCATGCCTAGCTTCATTAACTAATATTTCAAATTTTGCTTTTGTCATTCTCTGGTTTCTGATTACCTCTGTACTGACTAGTACAATTACTAGTTTTATGAGTCTTTAGATAATTAACTCTATGCTACTATTGTTGAATACTGTTCTGTTGTTAATGCAGTTACAGTTAGTAGATGTTTATTGTATATTAATATTGTACTCATCTTTGTGTTTATACTATAACTGTAGTTAAAGGTGGTATATTGTATGTTTTTAGGTTATGTCATTATCCAGTTTGTCTTTGACATAATTTTTGTTGGTGATTTTGTTATTCTTACCAATGTGACATAGTTGTTACTAGTAATTAGTGTGACAGTTTCTAGATTGTTTTTGTTTCATTAACAATACTGTAGTCTATTCCTGGAGAAATGGGTGTTGATTAGAATAGACAGATTAGAAGTGGAGAACTACACAAATCAACTATAGCTTCCCTTCCTAAATAAGCAGAGGGGATTGGATCTTGGGACAGAGGCAAAAACCTATAGTTAGCCACACCCACAATGTATCACTGAGAGGTAGACACCAGGTAAGGAGGTCATCACACTAGCAACAAAGTCTTGTTCTATAATTAACCTAAAAAAATCTAAGCACAAAACAACAACAACAATAACAACAACAACAAAGACAGTAGGAATATGACAAGACAGGGCAACAAAATGCCTTCAGAAGCTCTTAACTCCTCCATGACTGGGGCATGAAGGCTATAAGGCATTAAAGGGGAGGGAATAAAAAGCCACACAGCAAAATCATCTGAGAATAAACCATAGGAGATTTTAAAGAAGATCAATAAGGTGCTTGGGGAGTTCCAAGAAGATATAACTAAACAGATAATGGATCTAATAAACAAAATAAGCAGTGACTTTACAGAAGACACCAATAAAAAGCTAGCTGAGCTCAACAAAACAATACATAGCATGAATGATCAGTTTAGCAAAGAATTATAGTTTATGAAAAGATACTGAAGAGAAATTCAGGAAGCTAAAAATTCTGTTAAAGGTATGGGTAGCAGAAGTGACTAATGTGAGGACAAAGTGCCAGAGCTGGAAAATAGGGCTGATGCTGATGACCAGTTGTTCACAGAAACCTTAAAAATAGCAAGAGAGCATGAAAAATGAACCCAGCATCTGATACAGGATGCAATGAAGACTAATTCTAAGGTTAATTTGAAAAAATCAGAACACAGCACAAATGCATAAAAAACTTTTCACATATAGGGAAATAATTTAACATACATATGAGTGAAGCACATAGAACTCCAAATAGCCATGATCAGAAAAAACCTCTCCACAACATGTCATGGTCAAAATCCTGGGAGTACAACACAAGAACCAAATTTTAAAACCTGTTAGAGAAAAAACAATGAATCACTTATAAGGGTAAACCTATTAGAATTACAATTATTTGGTACTGTTCTAGGGTCTAGTAATTGACAAGTTGCACTTATTTTCTCAGCCAGCTTTGCTATACCTTATCTCCTGTATAAAGTTCCATATAAATTTTCAGGTTGCTTTCTTCCATTCCATAAGAAATGTTCTTGATATTTTGATTGGGATTGCTTTAAACTTGTGTAATTTCCAGTGAATTCACTGGGGAATTCTATGACAACTTCAGGGAAGATATAATGCTAATACTCCTCAAACTCTTAAATGACTTTGAAAGCAAAAGAGAACTCCCAAAATTATTCCTGGTTACTAGCCTTACCCTGATTTCAAAACCAAGCAAATTTCCAACCAAAAAAGAGAATTGAGAAAAAAAAAAAAAGAGAATTGTAGGCCAGTCTCTAATGAATATAGACACAAAAATCCTCAACAAGTTACTGGCAAATGGAGTGCAGTGAATAATAAAAAAGACCATACATTTTTTCAGCCCTACCACCATTATCATGTTAAATGGGGAAATCTGAAAGTTTTGCCTCTAAATCTAGGAATAAGAGAAAGATGCCCACTACCACATTTCCTATTTAAGATAGTAATTAAACAATAACCAGAGCAATCAGGTAAGAGAAATAAAAGGGTTATGTATATGAAAGGAAAAAGTTAGATTATATAATCTGCAGATGTCTAGATGCTCTATGTAAAAGACTCAAAAAATTCCATGAAAAGACTTAGAATTAATTACCAATCTTAGTAATGTACCAGGATTGTTATGGCTTGTATCTAGATGTCTTCCTAAAGCCTCATGCTCTCATAGGTAGAGATTTTTGGAAGTGTCTGGATCTAGGGTGTATGAACATGAATTATGGGTATGTGATATCTGTATTAGTCTCCTAGTTGGATTATCATAGTTCTAAGTGTGGCTTAGATGGATTTACTGAAAAGGGAAGCCCCATCCTGGGTCTGGGTGACAGCACTTAATAGGCCTATAACCTAGGTGGAATAAAAAGAGACAGAATCCAGGCTTCCTGCTTTCTGCTTGCCCTACCATGGACTGTTTCTCCTCAGTCATGAGCCTCTGCCATGTTGTCCTGCCTTGGATCCAGTTGACTATGGACTGAAACTTCTACAGACTGTGAACTAAAATTAAACTTCCTTTAATCTTGGGTGTTGGTTATTTTGTCATAGCAATAAAAAAATAAGACAAATATATGAAATCAACATACAAAAATCAGTAGTGTTTTTATATACTAATAATAAACTCAGTGAGAGAGAAATTAGGAAAACTATATCATTCATAGTAGTATTGAAAAAAATTAAATACCTATTAGTAATTAGCCTAACCAAGGATGTGAAAGACCTTTAAAAAGATGTTCTAAGAGGACAACAGAGAATGGAAATGCTACTTCATAGGCAAAAACAATACAGTAAAAATTTCTATACTTCCAAAACCAACATGCAGATATAATGCAATCCCAATGAACATTTAGTCAAAGATTTTCTAAACAGAACATCAAAAGCACAAGAAATAGCATCAAGTCAACTAATGAGATCATATTAAATTAAAAGTCTTGTGCACAGAAAAGGAGACAATCAACAGAGTGAAGAAACAACCTACAGAATGCAAAAATTTTTTTACTTGCCAGTCCTTGGTCAGATAACTAATATGTAGAGTATATAATGAACTAAGAAAAAAATAGACTTTCCCAAATAAAAGACCCAAACAAAAAATAGGCAACTGAAATGAATACTCAATTTGTACTTCTTAGAAGAAGTACAAGTTGCCAAAAACAAAAACAAAAGAAAACATTAAAAAAATGTTCAATACCCCTGGTCAACAGAGAAATGCAAATTAAAACAAAACAGATTCTATCTTCAGGTTCCAGAAAGAATAGCTGTCATCAACAAATCAAATAATACCAAATGTTGGCGAGGTTGTGGGGGAGAAAGGAACCTGTCTGTATTATTGGTGGGGTATGAGCTAGTATAACTACTGTGCAAATCAGTATGGCAATTTCTTGAAAAGCTAAAAAATAGAAATTCCATTCAATTGAGATATTTCCTTTTTAGGTATCTGTCCAAAAGAGTTAAAGACATCATATTGCAGTTATATATTACATGCATGCTCACATATATAGCAGCATAATCATTAATAGGGAAGTCATGGAAATGGCATATATGTCTGTCAACAGGTGATTGAATGAAGAAAATGTGGTAGTTATACACAATGGAGTACCACTCTGACATAAAGAAGAATACATTTTAGTCATTTGTAGGAAAATAAATGCTCTTTGAGAACATAATGTTAAGAAATACATCAGGCACACAAGCTTCAGTGTCACAGAGTTTCTGTTATACAAGAAACCTAAAATATAAAGGACAGATAATATGAAATAGGGAGATACCTCCTTTTCAAGTTGGAGAGGGCTTCAGAACATGGCAAAGGTGATAGGCTAAATGTGTTCAAAGTGAGTAATTTGAGTGGGATTAATGACAGTGTGTTTGGGAGAGAATGATGCCATGGAGAAAAGGAGGGAGGGATGGGAAAGTGGATGAGAAAAAGGAATTCAAATACGTTATGTATGTGACTAACCCTACACAAAGGGTTAACATCATGTGTTGCAAACAGGTACTAATGCCAAGTAAAAAAGAGTTCAGCAAATAAAAATATTAAAATTCTCACTGTGTTCTTGATTAATTACTCCTTGTTTCATGAATGTCTTCAAATACAAAAGACTATGTAAATGAGGAACAAGCTATTTGTGCCATCTTACTTTAGCAATAAATAACATTAAGCGGGTGAAAGAACTCGTCCTGTTTGAGTAGGAATGCTCAGTTCCTGAGGAACTAATGGTTGAATTTGCAGGTGATTGGATTGAATCAGGAAGAAGGAAAGAACTGGGAGATAAAGTATTGAGGGGAGGAGTGGATTTCCTATCATTTCTGTGACAGCTCTGATTTAGGGCAAATCTTTCTCAGAGATGAGGGATTTTGTAGTGTTAAGGTCCCTGGTTTAGCAGTTTGAAAACCTAGGTACTGGTCTTGGCTTCAAAACTAGATATCCTTATCATTTAACCACCCTGAGATTAATTTTCTTCATCTATAATATAAGGGATTTGGATTTAATGACTGCCAGTTCTTTTCAGCCAAAACATGTATAATTATGTGATCGTATATGTAAGATCTATCTTTTACACCATTTTACATAGGGTTATGCTTTTATTTCTGCAGTTGACTCTGTTACTTTATTTACCTCTCTACTCTGCCTGGGAAATTACTATATTTCTTCAAAACAATGGAACCTTTTTTTTAAAAATTCTGTATTGTTTCTACCCTTTTTTCTGTTTTGCTTCCCCCCCTCTTTAAATAAAATTAAAAAAACCAAACAAACAATGGAACCAACAAAAGAACTGATACAACAACTGAATGTTGTCAGTGTGATACCAGGATGACTAACAGTCTAGGTTTATGCTTCTTGTCTTGTTACTTTCTTTTTGGTATTGGGAATTGAACTCAGGGCTTTGTGAGGGGGGGCAGGCAATCTACCACTAAGCTACCTCCTCAGATCTCATTTAAATTTTATTTTGAGAAAGGATCTCTCTGCTTTGCTCAGCTTGCCCTGGAACCTGCAATCCCCCGTCTCAGCCTCCCAACTAACTGGATTACAGGTGTATGCTACATGACCAGAACTGGTATAATTTTAATAGTATTTTTTATATTCTCAACAGTCACTCAGTTTGAACGATGAATTTTATTATAAGGACTTTTACAAATATTGCTTTGTTTGACCCTATGAAAAAAATTAAAATCCAACAGCTAATGGCAGATGGAGGTGCACTGAAATACTAAGCCAACAGGGACATGAGAGACCCAGCTTCAGCCGCCTAAACTTTTGACCCTGTGCAGCTTGTCACATCTATAGTTTAGGTCCTACTAGCTATAGTTTTCATTAGAATGAAACATTTCAATTTTTTGGTGAGTGCCAGGCTAATCTCACCCCCAGGTTCCCTGCCTGTTCCAAGAATTTCTTTGTGTTTGCTATTCCACGATTCCTTTCCTGAAATCTCTTTTCTATATATTCCTTCAGTTACTCTTTTTTGCAAGATGGCTTGCTATCCTGCCCACAACAATCTAAATTCTTGACACGAGACTGATGTCATCTCCCCTATTCCCGTACAACTTGTGGTTTCTGCCTTTAAAACTTGTTTGAAGTGTGTAAGACCCCAGAGCACATTTCAGTCTGCTTGAAATTTGTGTCTCCCAAGCTGCAACTCTCATCAATCTGAATAAGCACTCTGTTTCTTAATCCGTGCCTCAGTTTCCCTTAGGGGTCTACAGTCCCAACAGTAATTCTACAAAGCAGATATTATTTCCATTTTCCACATGAGAAAAACTGTAGTTAGAGTATCCTATGGAAATTATGCAAAGTCTCATTGTTCTTAAAGTGGTAGAGCAATTCTCTCTTCCTGTTCTGACTTTGAGTGTTTTCCTTTTATCTTGATGCCTGGATGAAGGGTCATATTTTTTCAAAAACCACTACTGACCCAACCCTTCGCATGACTTATTTCTGGAAACCCATAGATTTATTTTCCAGTTGAAGAATTGCTTCATCAATACGAATGCGGATTTGTCTAAGATTTCTTCCACTGAACTCTGTTTAACTTGAAATCAAAGGGCCTGTCTTATTATTGCAGGAGCAATATGTTGTATCTATTGCCCAAATACTTGCTTATAAGCATCTTTGTAATATTTATCAGGTTGCTGGCAAACAAGGGACCCAGAGACTTCATTTCCTTGACATGTTAGGATATAATTTTGAACAAGTTTTATTATTTTCTGAGTCATTCACTATCTTTCAGAGGCCATGAAGATCAATGGGGGAAATAAAATGTATATTTGTAGAAGCTTCTCTTTTCCAGAACTACATTAAATCCCTTAGAATTGCCTCTGTGTAAACTGTCTTCTCCAGGGTTACAGAGCAAAAAGTAGTGGGTGGAGGCAGGATTCAAACCCACCTACATGCAAATGGTTTGTTATATTGTAACTGAATATCTAAAAATAGTGTAAATAGCTTGAAGGAGTCTTGGAAGTGCTCAGCTAAGAGGTCTTCAGATTGTTAGCAGAGTGGTTTGTGGTCTGTAGGATCCTACATCTATTTCAGACCCTTCAGTTAAGGGCCCTGATTCAGGGGCTGTCTCTGTTGCAGCACCAGAAGAGGGGTGTATGGGTCAAGAGGGACTCTGGAAGTTCTCCTTGATGATGCTCATGGATTCTTTGCATAGCCTGAGGTGATACAGTATAAAATTTGAGCCTAGACTTGGGAATGGGCAACAGATAATGATGCTTCTCATACTCAGTCAGTGAATTTTTTCAGTTACTATGTGATAGCCCATTTTATGTGTGAATTTGAGCTCAGCTATACTGAGAGAATGAATAAAACATTATTTTTGGGTATGGCTGTGAGAGAGTAGCATTTGAATCGGGAGACTGAGTAAAGGTGATAGTCCTCATGTCCATGTTGGTGGGAATCATCCCTTCTGTTGAAAATCTAAGTAGAACAGAACAGAAAGGCAGAGGAAGGGCAAGTTTGTTCTCTGCTTGAGCTGAGATGTCCTCCTCTTGTCCTTCGACATTGGTAGTTTTGGTCCCTGGACCTTGTGACTCAAAATTGGACTTAGACCTGAGGCTTCCCTTATTCTCTACTTTTCAAGTTTGGGTAGAAGGAAGCTACCCTATCACCTTTCCTGGCCTCCATTTGCAGGTGGCAGATTGTGGAGGCATCTGAACCTCTACAATCTCAGGGGTCTATTTCTCATAACAGATTTAGTTCTAGGCCAATTTACCTAGAGAACCCTAATATAAATGTGCCACTGATGATAATGTTCCTTTGGTGAGGTTTTAAAAAACCCTTGCCCTCAACTGCATAATCGAAAGTTAATATATTCTGGGCTTGCAGAGATACGTATTTTAAAAGTATAAAATGTTAAGCAAGCAGAAAACAACACTTAAGTCTGCAGTTTCAATAATATTTTTAGTGTAAAGTGATCTGCCTTTTATCTAAACCTGCTCTTTTTTTGTTTGCTTTGTTTGTTTTTTGAGACAGGGTCTCCTTGTGTAGCCCAGGTTGGCTTTGAACTCACAGAGATCCTCCTGCTTCAACTTCTCACATGCTAGGATTACATGTGCGTGCCATTCCTGCTTAAACCTGCTCTTGAGTTTTGAAGTTCTGCTAATGGAGACTGCCAAGAACAGATAACATTTTCCACAGTGCTTTGCGTGGCAGTAAGTGCTTAGGCAGAATTTATTGATGGAGAATAAATCAGTGTCTGCAGATGACTCAAACAATTTTAAATTCATTTAATGTCATTTGCTTTTTACTAGGGGAAAATATCTTTATTCTGAGATTCTTGCTATAAAATCCATAAATTATTAGTATTTTGCAGATGAGTTCTTCAGAACTCAAAAACCTCCTGTATATTTGCCAAATTGTAGGTATTTTCTCTGCCCCTCAACAGGTTCATAATTTTTATCAGATTCTCAAAATCACTCTAAGACTTGCTGTATCCTCCCCACATCCATACTGTTTTCAAGATATTACTTGGGCATTAAGTTTGGCTAAGAACCAGTGAAGAACTAACTTTCTTTTTAAAAAAATATTTTTTATGAGCACATGTTTGCTGTGTATGAATTTTGCATTTATCTTAGGGAGTAGGCATGTATATATAACATATCTTCATTTTTTAATTTATTCCCCTTCCCTTCCCCTTGTGGTATTTTAAGAGATATAAGAAAAACGAAGGTTTTCTTTATACCTCTTAAGTTCTATTTGGATTGGTAATTGCTTACCTACATACAAGAAAGTTTCTTTGTTATGCACAATCAAAAAGCAATAGGTTAACCTCTGCCATTCTCTTGATACTTTAGTCAGTGTAATTAAATATTTTTGCTGTAGTCCTGAAAAGTTTCTATGGGCATTTTTTCTTTTCACCTTATGCCAAACATCAGCTCAGTTGTCAGTCGTACTATAGATAAAATGAGATGTGGAGAGCAGTTTCTCATGAATGAATCATGTCCTTAACAGCTAAAATTTTTCCCTTAGCAAAATATGTGGAATATTTGGAAGCTTCTAGATTTTAGGTTATAGAGCTTTTAGTTTCTACCAATGGAATACTTTAAATAGATGTGTTGTTCTGGTGGTGAAGCTTGTAAAAACATAAGCCACTCTTATAAAAGATAGAAAACTTAATGTCTGTTATGATTTCAGCTATGCTGAATCATAACAAAGGTAGAGTATTTCTTTGTTCACTTTGGGGTTGAATAGGGACATTAGAAAAACATAATGAAATTCTTTTAATTGCTACTTTAATTATAAATATTTCAGTCTAAATATTTCTAGAACTGATCAGGGGATGGTTCATAATTTTAAAATCATTATTACGGTTTTAACAGTGGTGAGATTAATTCCTGTGGTTTTTATGTCAAATGGCTACTGAAATACTCAAGCATTGTTTGAGATGTTTTTATTTGTTTTCCTTCTCTGGGTGCATGAGAAATTATAAGCGTGTAAGAACAGTTGGCATAGATTGCTACTTCTTGAATGTAGTTAAGCTTATCACAAACTATGTCATGGCCAGAGCTTAACGTGTTGTTTCCCTTCCAGAAAAACCACTTGCCAAACACAACACAGTTTGGATGGTGGGAAAACTGTACAGCCTTCACTTTTAGCCTAGGTTTTTTCCCCTCATGTGCAAATTGGAAACTGGAGAAAACACACAGATAAATCAGCATACCTGACTGCGTTGGAAAACCACTGAAGCAGAAAAGCCTTCATTGAGTTTTGAACATGAAGTTTTCTGCTCCGAGCCCACCTGGAGCTGTTGGTTAATGATTGGAAACAACATGTAAGGATGAAGGATGCCTGGATGGATAACTACAGATGTTATAAAAAATGATGTTGCTGGAAGACTGCAGCCTAGATATTTGGCCACTGAATATGGAGACTTTCATCTCCGTCTCCCTGGGTAATTAGCACACTGACCCTGTGCAGACTGGAAGCATAAAAAATTTTTTTTTTTTGAAAAATGCAGAGGAAGAAGTAGGATTAAGACAAACATTTATATAACCAGGAAAAATGACCCAGGAAAGACGGGAAATCTGGTGACACTCTGTTTACTCGCAGCAAAGTTAAAATAGTTTGCAAATGAAACAAAGCAGAGCCCTTGAATAAATCACCAAGAAAGTATAAGGAGAGACCAGCAGCCAAGAGCATATCACAAGTTATCCGTGTGACATGAGTCTGTCCTGTAACACCAGACAGGTTGCTCTCCTTGGAATATCACTTTTCCTGTCTCCTCTCCCCATTTATTTCCATCATGGAGTCATATGAACCAGGTTTCTGTGACTGAGAATTAGAGAGGGATGGAAACAGCTTGAACTGTGAGGGGGAGGGAGAATATAGGATAGTTGGGTGTTGGATCCTAATCAACACCTAGGCTTTAGTTTAAATCAGCAGCAGTTTAATAAACACTGAGTATCTGAAGGAAAAAACAAAACTGGATTGAAATTATATGAGGGGCAGAATCTCACTTGCCTTTCCAGGCCATATGAGTTTTGAGAAGCTCAGTTCTTCTGCTGTTGGTGTGCCTGAGCTGGTCTTCTGCCCAATCTGGAAGCACAGAGCTATCAGAGTCAACTGAACTTTCTTAACTTACCTAAAACTGGCTTTGGTTTAGTGCCAGATAGTTTATCTACAGGGAATGATAAGCTGTTTAGCAAGCAGATCCCAGAAGCTGGCTGGTCTGACTGCCTGGCAGCCAGATGCCCAGAATCCTAAGTTGGCAGTGTAAGGGATGCAATTTATGTGTGAGACTCTTTGTGGTGGCTCCCAAGAGAAGTGGTGGGAAGGCTGGGGGAGGAGGCTTTGCAGCCAGGCATTCACTTATGGGTAGAATTGCTCCAGGGGTGCATGTATGAGGCAAAGAATTTTATGGCAGCTCCTTGTTCTCAAGAAGCTTGTCCTTCAGTTGGGAAGTCAAATTTCAAACCATATGAATTGAAGATGTGTGAGGTGTGACAATGACTATATTGGATGACAGACATTTTAATTAAGTGCTTTGCTTTCAAGGAAATGACAGATCAGACAGGAGGAAATGGACAATCTTTTGCAGAATGAAAGGGACTTCCATGCCATTGCTCACACGTGCAGAGTTTTATTGAGACAGACTTCACATGCATTATCTTTAATTTGATTGACCTCTATTTAAACCAGAGAAAACCATGGCCTAGAGAGTTGAAATACTGGCTAACTTTCACCGAGGTAGTAAGGAGTTCTCACACCCTGTTTTCCACTTAAAGTCTAAGACCAGCTCTGCTACTCTAGGGCTTCCTTAATGAATGGGTAATACAGTTGGACTTCATTATTTGAGGGTTGCATATTTGAGAATTCACCTACTGGCTGAGAGCTACTCGTTACACTAAAATCAACACTTGTGGCACATTTTTAGTCATTTGCGGGCATATGCTGAGGGATGAAAGGTTCCCTTGCTCAACACGCTCATTCCCAGCTGAGGCTGGACAAGGCCGTGCTCTCCTTCCCATGTCTGCTCTGAGGCTATAAACAAACATCCATTTTGAAATCTGCTAATTGCCATATTCTTAGCACTTTTAGGGCTAAAACCTTCCCCAAGCATAGTGTTGAATCTCTGGCTAATGTTACTTACTAAGCACAAATGCTTTGTGGAGAGATTATGTACGAAGTGAATTTTCATTCATTCAGGTATGAGTTATATTGTTTGCAAGTTTGGCATTAAGGAACCAGTACTAAGGTGTATTTAAAAGGAAACACGCACAAAACCAAGATATTATTTATCAGTGGACCACAAATCTTGTGATCAGAGACTTGAAATAACTGGGCCATATTATTTCACCTAAGATCCATGGTTCTGCATTCACTAATTCAGTGTTCAAGGTAACTATAAAACATTACTACTGCCAACAACAAGAAATAGCTGCACTTGAATGAAAAGCAGTTTGAAGGCTACTCCAGGAAAGGAGAAAAGTGTGACCAAAGAACAGAGATGAAGAAATTAATGGTTGGGTGAAGAACAGAAAACTGACACTTACCATTGGAATCAAGGCTCAAGAATAATTGTAGTAGAAAAGGTTTAGATGCCAGATTTTTGAAAAGGGGTCTATTACATGCAGCTGATGGATTTGGATTTAATCTTATGAACAGATTTGGAGCAAGGGTGTCATAATAAGCCCTTTGAGAGGAAAGTAATTTGGCAGAGAAACATGGGAAGAACTGGGGAAAATGGCACCAAGGAATGTTGTCTCTCTTCACCAGCCTCCATGGATGGGGATCTGTTGGTGGAACAGGGAACCAGACCTCTCCAGGTGCCCATGGATTGGTGCTTAAGGCCCATCATGAGCAAGGAACTGATGGAGATGAGGCAGCTCAGAGAACTGGAAGAAGTTCAGGGAGAAAATCCAAAATAACAAAGAAGGTGATGTAGGAAAGATCCATAATGGAATGGGGAACCAGTGGAAATGTTGGGATTTGTGGGTGGTGTGGTTATCGTCGTTCATGTATGTGGAAACAAGGTTCCCAGAAGGCAAGGCAACCCCATGAGTAGTCATGGAGACCACTGAAAATAATTCCAAATAGGTGGATTTAGTTTCAGGAGCTGACTCCTCTGGACGCCCATGTAATTTAACAATTATGGTATATTTCTAAAGCAAAGAGAATGAGATTATTCTTTGTCAGGCTTGTTATCTTTCCTTAAAACTGTTATTTAAAGTTCATTCATTGTTTCTCATTCAGAGTCAGTCTTGCATCTGCTCCCGGGCAGGCACTCACACATACATATGTGCACACATGTATGTACATATACATGTACTCACCTATACACATGCACAAGGTGACACATGGCACTCAACCAACCCTGACAGTGTAATTCATAATTGGTGCAGGAAAGAGTCAACAGCTGCTTTGCAATTACAGTGGGAAGAATCTGATATATTGAGAGTGGCAGTTTCAGATTTTGGATGCAAACTGCCCTGAAGCAATCTCTTAATATTTATCTTGTAATATTTCAGTTAACATTGGATTTCAAAAAATAAGTGGAATGAAACTTCTCATGAGTAACTGAAGCTTTATTTGTAATAGACCTTCATATATATGCCTCTTGCTGTTTTTAATTTCAGATGAATTAGGCATCAAGATAAGTGAATATGACCCTCTTGTTTTTCCTTCTGCCGCTGAAGAGGTTTTGACCAGCCTGGTAAAAGGACTTTGAGACTATTGATAGGAAAGAGTTTTACAGGGAACTGAATTTTGTGGCAGAGGAGAAGTCTCAAACTTGGGTACCATTTCCTCTTTCTTCCTTATTTAGCATCAGTCATTGCCTTCTTAGCATCTCTCTGCATTTGGCTGTGTTGGGCTGCAGTGTCTGCCTTCCTTTGATTGGGTTAGCGCTATCTATGTCTATGTCTCCTCTCCAGGTTGTGAGTCCTGTAGGTCAGAGACCATACCTTGTTACTATTCCTCTATTCCACAGCCCGTGGTACAGGGTTTTGTTGAGAGGATGCGTTCTGTTGTTAGGGAGTAATTCTTCACCTGCCATAGAAGCAGAGATTCTAAATAATCCAGTCGGCATTATTAGTCACCTGAGGCAGTATGTGGGTGAGAATGAATGCTTCCTGTTTTTTCTTCATTAAAATGCTTTTTCTTCTTTCTTATATATGTTTTAAAAATGTGCAATTCTTTGAATAATGATAAATTGTTCCACTTGATAAACAAAATAGCATCCTTGGAGGGATTTTTTGTTTCCTGCAGTCTATGCAAAGTGTCATGTTTAAGAACAATTAAAATCCAAAGACTGACTTTATGGAGGATGGTCCAAGAGATTGCAAGGAGGTGTGCAGACCACCAGGTGCCCCTACCAGAATGACAGGAGCTGTGGCTCAATCTTTGAGAATGAGGGGCCAGAATGAGGATAAATATGAGAAACAGAGAGTTTCTTCATAGATTTTTTTGTGTGTGTGTGTGTGGTACTGGTGTTAACACTCAGGGACCTCTGCTACTAAGATACATCCCAGCCCTTTTTGTTTTTATTTGAAACAGGGTCTCACTAAGTTGCCCAGGTGGGATTTGAATTTATGATTCTCCTGCTTCAGCCAACCTGAGTGCTGGGATTACAGAGGTGCACCAACTACCGCTAGTTCATAGATTAGTTTTATGTGTCTCAGTTCTACTAATGACATCTACTTAACTTTATGTCTCCAGAAAGACATCCTTAATTTACTCCACAAATACACATGCAGTCAACTCAAAGAGCCATTGTATCAGGGATGTATATAGGCCTTGCATCAAATTTTTAAAAAATTTTATTTAAAGAGAAAAAAAGCAAAAGAAAAAAAGGGTAGCAACAATACAGAATTCTAAAAGACAAAAGGAAAAAAGAGAAAAAAACACAGAAATCTCTAGTTGATAAATTACATATTGTCATCTTGGATGTAGTTCAAGTTACAGATTTAAAGGATACATAGTAGACATTCAAACAGTGAGACTGCAAACAGCTCTGCTCAAAGATCCAACAAAGATTCAGCAATATGGTCATCTATTTTACACACTCAAACATACATGCAGTTATATCCCTTAGAGCACTTTCTTTTTCTCTCTTTTTTACAATAGCAATTACACATTTTGGGTTTTATTACTCTTATAGTTCTCATCACTTTTTATACTAGAGACATAATGTGATATTTATAAATATGATTCTTATTTATTTCACTAATGAGGATAGTCTCAAGTTGTCTCCATTTACCTATGAAGGCCTCAAGGTCATCCTTTTTTATAGCTGAGTAATATTCCATTGTGGTAAAAATACCACATCCTTTTCATCCACTCCACAATTGATGGGCATCCTGGCTGTTTCCAAGATCCAGCCATTACAAATCGTGCCGCTATGAACATGGGTTGCATCCGATTTTTAACTATGACACTTTTGTCTTCCACTTGTCATTGAATTTGGCTGCTCATCAAATAATGCATAAATAACATAAGAAATAGAGTCAGCTCATAAAAGTTCATTTTTCTTTAATTTGGAGTGCCAAAGAAGCTAGCTCTGTGCTTCTGACTTAGACTTCCCACAGTCTTTCATTCATTCAACTTGCATTCCTAGGCTACTCTGGAACCAGCTTCTCAGTTTCAGACTGCAGGGTGAGAAAACAATGTTAGATTTCTACAATTAACTGACTTTCTGAATGATCTCTTTCCTGGTGAAGAAGAAGTGTAGGAACTTTCAAGTCAGGTCATGAAATGGATGTATTTCTCAGCCTACATGTGTTGTTTCATTTACCTTTTTGGTTTTCTTCCCTTGTTCTCTCTTCTCCTTGTGTTCTCTCAGCCTCTATTTCTGTTGCAACTATAGAGATATTTCTTCTCCTCCTTAAATGGAAACCACATCACCTTTGCCTAGTCTCTTGCACTAGCAAAAGATCTATCTGACCCCAAAACACCTTATGAAATCCAGACTGGCCACTTTCTTATGTTCTCTCACCTGATGAAATTGATGTGTGTAAGTAGTGCGTTCAACAGCAATCTGGTCTGATGGAGGAAGTAGCCATGGCTTTTGCCCTGCCGTTTCATAGGTTAGAGGTCAAGATGTGTATTTGTTTGATCTTTGTTTTTGACTCAACCATCTGACTCTCCTCCTGTGTTCTTGACCTCACTCCTTGCAGTGTTTCTTCCATGCTCTTGCCGTTGTCCTCTCCAATCTTGCTTCCAGATATCTGTCTCTACCTGATGGTTGGGGCCTTTTTCAGCTCTGGCTACTGTAACAGAGTAGTACAGACCAGTGACTTAAATGAATTTTCTTTCTCACAGTTTTGAAGGCTGGAAGGACAGGCTCAGGGTGGACAGAGATGGTTTCTCTTGAGGTCTTTCTTCTTGCCTTTCAGATGGCTCCTTATGGTGCCTCACATGGTCTTACACTGTGCATGGTCACATCTGGTATCTCTGCCAGAATCTTCTCTTCTCATAAGGGCATTCGGAGTGGATTAGGACCCAGTGTAACAGATTCCTTTTAACTTCATCTTTACCTTTGGGGACCTATGTCTAAATACAGTCATAGTCTGAGATACTGGGTTTAGGATTTCAGCTTAGAAATTGCGAGGGGACACGATTCATCCCATAACGATTTGTTGGCAAAATTATTGACTCAGGATAACCCATCTTTAATTTACCTGTCAACAGAGGCTCAATAAAATCGGCCTATATTTTTCTCACTGAAGATAATTCTTAACAGTCTTTATAAAGAGTTCATGCACCATGATGTCTTTTAATTATATTAAATATTATATTTTAAGTATGTCATAGTTATAAAAAATGTGAAAGATTAGCCCAGTGTCTATAATTGTAGATGATTTCTCCTTTCTTTCAGAGAATTGATTATTGCCATAGAAGGGCTTTAGATTTGCTTAAGTGTTTTGATATTGTCTGTTAAATATCTTTTTTTTCTGGAAAGGAAGTAAAGTTAATGAAATCTGGTTGGCTCACTTTGCCTGCTTTTGAATTGTCACACGACTTGGCTGGTACAAGGTAGAAAATACTTTAATAAATGAGTTTTTAAAGGCTAGACTGAAATTGGAAGAAGATACAGACATGGATATTCTTTGGAGGGGATCATTTTTATGTGTTTACATTTTCCATTTAGGCTGTTGGATGAAAAACAAACGCTGAGGACTGTAGATCAAAAGGGCCTTTGTGTGATGACTCCAAGCTTGGGGAGGGACAGGGCTTCTGTTTCACTTTTAGCACAGCCTGAAGTTCAGCTTAGCTTTTCTGGGTTAGATAAAGTGCCTAGGAAGGGGAGGGGACACTTCAGAAGTCACTAATGATAGGAAACATTCTAACAAGAGCCACATTTACCAAGGGAACATTTTCCTTAGACAGCTCATGACTTGAAAGCAGAAATCATTTAAAAACTCTTTCTGTTTCCCCCCAGCCACCTCCCACTCCTCTCCCTGCTCCATCGCACATTTTGAAGTTGCTCTGCTATCCCCATTTTACCCTTTTGCCCTTTAAAAATTCACGACCGTTTTAAATTGTGTTTTTGTGACAACGTATTTGATCTAGTGCAGGTGTTCCCCTTGCTAAATCCAGAAAATAGAACCTAAATAGTGAAAGCGCTGGGTTGTTTTTCTCTAACAGAACTCTTGATGTTTCTTTGTCCTTTGGGGGTAAAGGGCAGGGTCCTGCAAGATGGCCCTGGAGGATGTGGGTTTGATTCAATACAGCAGCATCTCTTGGCATCAACATAGAAGAAGAGAAACATCGTATGACCTTAGACCCTAAACGTTAACTGGAGCCCTCCAATACCGGGAGCAGCTCTTTCAGTCTCTGGGGCGACAGTGTTGTCCTGTTAGGTAGAATTAGAACAGACATCATGAGCCAGTCTTAAGGCTGTTATTTTCTATTTGTGCTGCTTACAGGGACATGAGCATGAGGCTCGTGTGTGACAAGAAGGATCATTCCTGTCATCTCTGTTTCAAAACTGAATAGGAGTATTTTTCCAATTTCTCTACAGGAGTATTTTTTTTTTGGAGTTTTCTTCTTCTTCTCTTTTCTTGTTCTTTCTCTGCCTTTTGTGGTTTTGGCTTTCTAGCTAGGTTTTTTAACAGATCCAAGAGGTTCAGATGAGATGTTCTTTCCTGTCAAACAGGATCCCAAAACCTTCTGAGGTTTCTCAAGGATTTGTCTCTATAAGCCGAAAAGTCTGTTCTCTTTCTTTGCTGTTGCCAGAAAAGTAATTAGGCCATTTTTCTAATTATAGTAATCTTCCCCAAATGGCATATAACTTCAAATCCAAATGCCATGTAAATTGGCCAACAACATTCTGTCGTGAAGCACTTTACCAAGACAGCTCGAATGTGGGAGTTTTACTTTGCGTTGAGGCAAAATGTGTTGTCTGTCCCAGTTACCACTGTGTTTTCTTTCTCATCATCCTGCCCAAGGGGTGCTGAGTGCAGAGCATGGATCACAGTTGCTCTGGTCAATGGCACTTGGTGTAAGGTTGTTGTCTGTCATGGATGAATTAAACTCCTCTTGGAAAAAATGTGCTTTTTATCTGTAACACACGACAAGATCAAGTTGTCCACATGGACTAAAAATCTTCACAGATAAGAGTGAGATTCCCTGTGTCACACAGAACTAGATTTTTTGTTCCTCTAAGAATAACCTTATTACAATTTTTCTTCTTTATTATGCTAACCCAGGGGAAATTAGGTACTGCTGGTAAGTTTTGTGGTCCAAAATATGCTCACAGCAGGTAAATTGCTACTTTTGCATGTTCCATTCGTCAGAAAAACTTTTCAAATAATACATCCTTTCGATGTTTGATGTGCTGAGCCACCCTCTGGTCTTTCTGGAAGGAATTTCTAGTCTAGAATAAAGACATTATGGAGAAGTCTCTAGAAAATGGGGCAGGGGACTGAAATACTGAAGTGTAAGGGTGAATTTCTCTTAGAAATAATGGACTTTAGAGTGATTGAAAAAGGATGTATAAAACTGAATAGGAATAGAAGAAACTGAAAAAGAAGTCAGCATTTAGGGCACAGTATGGATATGTCATGCTTACAGTGGTTTGCGGATACTTAACTGTGCTAAACTGGACCACCTCATTTCTTCAGAATGGTGCCATTATGCCATGAAAACCTGGCTGTTTATGAGCAGAAGTGAGTGCATGAGGTGAATATTTCCAAGTGTTAGCCTTTTTAGTCATATATTAATACTTTAGGGTCTAGTGTGCAAAGGAATGGCTTGAGATGTATGTGAAAAGTGCAGTTCCTCCAAGCTATTTCTATAGAAATTATGTTCAGTGGTCTGATATGGGATCCTGGAGCCTGCATGTTAGCAAGCTTCTTAGGCAGTTCTGATGAGGTGGGTTGTAATCAAAAAATTCTCTACTGCTGACAGAATATTAAAGGACATACTAGGGGAGTAGATCAATGCTAAGCAGAGTCTGGACTGAAGTTAAACAAGTGAATACTACCTTGTGTAGGTTTTCTATAGAATACTTTAATTTTGAAGGGGCAGAAATAAAAGTATGGCTAGGGTTGAGGAAGGAGGGTGAGTTAGAAAGCTTTCTTCTTCTTCCTCTTCCTCTTCTTCTTCCTCATCTTCTTCTTCCTCTTCCTCTTCTTTCTTCTTCTCCTTCTTTTTCTTCTTCTCCTCCTCCTCTTCCTCCTCCTTCTCCTCCTCCTTCTTCTTCTTTCTTCTTTCTTCTTCTCCTTCTCCTTCTCCTCTTCCTCTTCTTCCTCCTCCGCCTCCTTCTTCTTCTTCTTGTAAAGTTATTATGGGTGGAATAATAGGCTGCTAAATGAAAATTAGATTGTTGAGATCATGCCATGGATTTATTTTATTTTTATTTTTTTCAATTTGCTACATTCTTTTTTAAAATTTTTTTATTTAAAGAGAAACAAAAGCATGTAAAGGGTAGAGAAAATACAGAATTTCAAAAAAAGACAATAAGAAATCACTAGTTGATAAATTACATATTGTCCTCTTAGAAATAGTTGTTCAAGTTACAAAATTAAAGCATACAAAGTAGATATTCAAACAGTGAGACTGTAAACAGCTATGCATGCATGAATCTCTACATGTATTTCTATTCTTTCTGTATTAGAGGAAAAAACAAAACCTAGTAAGACAAAACAAAACAAATTCCTATAAAAACACGAAACCAAAAAGTCGTATAAACCACAGTACAAGGTCATCTACAATGATTACTGTGTTGTTTCTTATTATCTTCAATAGAATGTCTATATCATCAGGCATAATTGAATATAGCAGTATAATTGAATATAGCAGTACACAACAATATTAGTAAAAATAAAACATTGTAGACAGTATAAAACTTCAAAGGCAGGTAATAGTCAAACCAGAGTGGATATTCTAGTGAATCTTGTCATCTTAAGTGCAGTTGCCTATATTCTCAGACTTGATACTATCAATCATATCAGCTTTGAATAAAATTTATCAATACAATACAGCAATCCAACAAACCAGATTCCATTACAATCAGTCATGGTAAAACAATGTAGGCTTTACAGAGCTGTAGATTAAGTTAATAGGAAGTTAAGGATGATTACTGTACTATATCCTGTTATTTTTGGGATTACTGTCTGTGCCCTCAAATCTAGTACAGGTGGAATGACTGGAACAGAATATAATACATCTAAGCAGAGTAGTGTGAGTAATGTGGGCTTTAAATCCTGGTGCACTATTAACAATATAGTATATCAAGGCCATCTATGTTAGAGATTCTAGCCATCCTTCTCTGCCTCATTTCTGCTATGCTATTTTTCTGCCTTTGTTTGTCTAGGTTTCTCCTTCATTCTACTGCCTGCCCCACTCATTGAAGCCTTTCTGCCACTGTTCCTAAAATCCTGGTATTTTTTTTCTCTCTCTAGAATGTCCTTCAGTACTCTCTGTAGGGTTGGATTGGTGGTCACAAACTTGCCCAATTCCTCTTGGTCATAGAAGCATCTTGTTTCTCCATTAATTTCTAGTGACAATTTTGCAGAGTACATCAATCTGGGCTGGAGGTTATTTTCTTTCATGACTTGAAATACTTCGCTTCAAGCTCTTCTTGATCAGATTGTCTGTGTCAAGAAGTCAACCGTGATTCTGATGGGCTTACCTTTATAGGTGATTTGTTTCTTTTCTCTGATGACTTTTAATATTCTGTTTTTATATTGAATTTCTGGTATCTTGATTATTATATGTCTGGGTGTAGATCTGTTTTGGTTGTAGGTGGCTGGAGCTCTGTATGCCTCATATAACCAATTGTCATTTTCTTTTCCCATGCTTGGGAAGTTTTCCTTAATTATTTCCATGAATAGCCTTTGTAATTCATCTGTGTGTATTCCTGCTTCTTTGTTGACATTTGTTATTCTTAAATTGTAGATTCTCTTGTCATCTTCTAGCCTTTATATTGTTACTGCCTGTTTCCTTGTTATGTTTAAGAGATCTTTCCTTTCATGATCACACATTGCAAACTTGTCTTCAAGGTTTGATAGTCTATCCTTAGTTTCTTTTAAGGAGTTTTGCCAGCTTTCAATGGAGTTTTTAATTTCCTGGTAGTCTCTTTGAATCTGTTTCATGTATTCTATATTTTCTTTATATTCTTTTTTTATTTAAAGAGAAAAAAAACAGGAAAAAGGTAGAAATATTACAGAATTTCAAGAAAAGAAGATAAATGGTAAGAAATCACTAGTTGATAAATTACATGTTGTTCTTTTAGAAATAGTTATTCAAGTTACAGAATTAAAGCACACAAAGTAGACACTAAAGCAGTGAGAGTACAAACAGATCTGTTCAACAATCCAACAAGAACCTAGAAATATGGTTATCAATCCCACACACCTAAACATACATGCAGGTATATCTTTTATAGTGCTTCCTATTTTTTACAATAGCAATTATACATTTTTAAAATTTTATTTAAAGAGAAGAAGAAAAAAAAGCAAAACAGGAAAAAGGGTAGCAACAATACAGAATTCTAAAAGAAAGAAAGAAAAAGGAGAATGAGAAAAAGCCCCACTAAGAAATCAGTAATTTATAAATTACATACTGTCATCCTGCAATGTAGTTGTTCAAGTTACAAAGTTAAAGGGTAAATAGTAAATATTCAAACAGTCAGAGTACAAACAGTTCTGCTCAAACATCCAACAAAGATTCAGCAATATGGTCATCTATTTTACACACTCAAACATACATGCAGTTATATCCCTTAGAGCACTTTCTTTTCCTCTATTTTTTACAATACCGGTTACAGATTTTGGTTTTATTACTCTTGTAGTTCTTATTTACTTTTTACACTAGAGAAACAATATGATATTTATAAATATGATTCTTATTTATTTCACTGAGAATAGTCTCAAGTTGTTTCCATTTGCCTATGAAGGCCTCAAGATCATCCTTTTTTTATAGCTGAGTAATATTTCATTGTATAAAAATGCCACATCTTTTTCATTCACTTGGCAATTGATGGGCATCTTGATTGTTTCCAGGATTTAGCTATCACAAATTGTGCAACTATGAACATGGGTGCACATATATCACTGTGATATGAACTTTTTAGTTCTTTGGGGAAAATACCCAGGAGGGGAATAGCTGGATTGAATGGGGCTTCCAATCCTAGTCTTCTGAGAATTCTCCATATGGATTTCCATAATGGATGCACCAGTCTACATTCCCTCCAACAGTGGAGCAGTGTCCCTTTTTCCCTGCAGCCTTGCCAACATTTGTTATCAGTTGATTTCTTGATGGCAGCTATTCTCTCCGGAGTGAAGTGAAATCTCAATGCTGTTTTAATTTGCATTTCTTGAATGACAAGTGACGGTGAACATTTCTTCATGTATTTATTTGCCATTTCTATATCTTTCTCTGAGAACTGTGTGTTCATCTCAGATGCCCATTTTTGGAGAGGGTCTTTGAATTTGGGGGGCTTGATGTTTTTCAATTCTTTGTATGTTCTGGACACAAGTCCTTTGTCTGAGGGGTTGATGGTTTAAATTCTTTTCCACTCTCTTGGTTTTGTTTTCACTCTGTTGGTGATTTCCTTTGAAGTGCAGAAACTTTTCAATAATATGAGATCCCAATCGTTGATTCTTTGAAGTGTTTCCCATGCAGTTTGCATTTTGTTCATGAATTCTCTGCCTACCCCTATGTCTCCAAGACTTCTACCTACCTTGTCTTCCAGGAGATTTAGTGTTTCTGTTTTAATATTGAGGACATTGATCCATTTAGACTTTAGTTTTGTGCATGGTGATATGCATGGATCTAGTTTCAGTTTTTCGCATGAAGAGAGCCAATTTTTCCAACACCATTTATTAAAGAGACCATCCTTTTTCCAGTGGACATATTTAGCCCCTTTATCAAATATCAGGTGGCTGAGTGTCTTTGTAGTAGTGCTTGCATCTTCTAATCTGTTCCATTGATCCTCAGGTCTATTTCTTTGCCAGTACTAAGCTGATTTTATCACTGTGGCTTTATAGTACTGTTTCAAGTCAGGAATTGAGATGCCTCCTGCCTTGCTTTTGTTGCCTAGAATTGCCTTTGCTATTCTAGGTTTCTTCTGTTTCCAAATGAATTTTAGGAGTGTTTTCTCTAGATCTGGGAGGTATGTCAATGGTATTTTGATTGGGATTGCATTAAATCTGTATAACAGTTTTGGGAGTATGGCCATTTTCACAATGTTGATTCTTCCTGACCAAGAGCAAGGAATGTCCTTCTATTTTCTAATATACTCTTCAATTTCCTTTTTCAGCATAGTGTAATTTTCAGCATATAGGTCTTTTACATTTTTAGTTAGGTTGATTCCTAAGTATTTCATTTTTTTAGATGTTATTGTAAAGGGCAATATTTCCATAATTTCTCTCTTAGTGGGTTTTTTGTTTGTGTACAGGAATGCTATTGATTTTTGAGCATTGACTTTGTATCCAGCTACACTGCTGAACTTGTTTATTACCTCTAGTAGTCTTCCAATGGAGTTTTTTGGGTCTTCTATATAGAGTATTATGTCATCTGCAAATAGTGATAATTTAACTTCTTCCTTTCCTATCTTTACTCCTTTTATTTCTCTCTCTTGTCTGATTGCTCTGCCTAGTATTTCCAGAACTATGTTGAAAAGGAGTGGTGATAGTGGACATCCTTGTCTTGTTCCTGATTTTAAAGTGAAAGCTTTCAGTTTTTGTCCATTTAGTATAATGTTGGCTGTTGGTTTGTCATAGATGGCTTTTGTAAGGTTGAGGTAGATGCTGTGTATTCCGAGTTTCTGAAGGGTTTTTATCATGAACATGTGTTGGACTTTGTCAAAAGCTTTTTCTGCATCTATTGAGATGACCATGTGGTTTTCGTTTTTGGCTCTGTTGATGTGGTGTATTACATTTATTGATTTGTGTATGTTAAACCATCCCTGCATTCCTGGAATGAACTCCATTTGGTCATGATGTATAATCTTCTTGATGATTTGCTGCATTCTATTTGCCAGTATTTTGTTGAGACTCTTTGCCTCAATGTTTATTAGTGAGATTGGCCTATAGTTCTCTTTTTTGGTTGGATCTTTCTCTGGTTTTGGTATCAGAGTGATACTTGCCTCCAGGAATGATTCAGGGAGGATTGTTTTTTTCTCAATTTCACTGAAGTGTTTAAGGAGTACTGGCATCAAATCTTCTCTAAAATTCTTGTAGAATTCAGCTGTGAATCCATCCAGAACTGGGCTTTTCTTTGTTGGTAAGTTTTTAATTACATTTTCAATTTCAATAGCTGATATTGGGTTGTTCAAAAGTTCTATATCTTCTTGATTGAGTTTTGGTAGTTTATACATTTCTAGAAATCTGTCCATTTCCTCTGTGTTTTCCACTCTATGTGAGTAGAGATTTTCAAAGTAGGTATTCATTGATCTTTTGAATTTCCATGGGATCTGTAGTAATTTCTCCCTTTTCAGTTCTTATTGCATGAATTTGGGTTTTTTCTTTCTTTCTCTTGATAAGGTTAGCTAGGGGTTTGTCAATTTTGTTTATTCTCTCAAAAAACCAGTTTTTTTTGATTCATTCATTCTTTGTATTGCTTTTTAGTTTCCATTGCATTGATTTCTGCGCTAATCTTTACAATTTCCTCTCTTCTATGAGCTTTGGGTTTAGCTTGCTCTTCTTTTTCTAGAAGCTTGAGATGGAGCATTAGGTTGTTTATTTGTGCTCATTCTGTTTTCTTGATGTGACAGTTTATTGCTATATATTTCCCTCTTAAGACTTCTTTCATTGCCTCCCACAGATTACAGTATGTTGTTTCTATATTTTCATTGAATTGTAGGTATTGTTTTATTTCTTCTTTAATTTCATCTGTAGCCCACTGGTTGTTCAAAAGTCTGTTATTTAATTTCCATATATTTATGCAGGTTTTACAATTTCTTTTGCCATTAATTTCCAATTTCAGTGCACTATGGTCAGATATTATGCATGGTATTATTTTAATACCTTTGCATTTACTTAAGAATGTTTTATGGGATAATATACAGTCTATTTTGGAGAATGTCCCATGTTCAGCTGAGAATAATGTGTATTCTCATGTGGTTGGGTGGAATACTCTGTAAATGTGCACTAACCCCAAATTGCTTACAGGTATGATTCAGTTCTGTTATTTCTTTGCTGACTTTTTGTCTAGTTGATCTATCTCTTTGTGATAATTGGCTGTTAACATCTCCTGTTTCAATTGTGTTCTTGTGTATTTGGTTTTTCATGTCCATTAGTGTCTGTCTGATATAGTTGGGTGCTCCTGTATTTGGCGCATATATATTTATAATTGTTAGTTCTTCCTCTTGAATTTTACCACTAACAAGTATGTAGTGACCTTCTCTATCTCTTTTAATCATTTTAGGTTTAAAGTTCACATTGTCTGCAAATAGAATAGCTACCCCTGCTTTTTTTCTGGATTCCTCTTGCATGGAATACTGTTTTCCACCCTTTGACTTTTAACCTATGAGTTTCCTTTTGGGTCAGATGTGTTTCTTGTATACAGCATATTGTGGGGTCCTGTTTCTTGATCCATTCTGTGAATCTATTTCTTTTTATAGGTGAATTGAGGCCATTTATATTTATGGATAGCACTGATATGTACTGTCTCAACTTTGCCATGTTATATTCCAGCTGTTTCTTTCTGCTTTTCCTCTTATTTAATTGCTTATTGTACCTGGTGGTTTCTTTCTGTTGTTGTTTTGGGGATTGTGGTCATTTTTATCTGTCTAGTATGTCTTTCAGTACTCTTTCTAGGGTTGGTTTGGTGGACATGAATTTCTTCAGTTGTTCTTTGTCATGGAAGTAACTTGTTTCTGCATTAAATTTGAATGAAAGTTATGCTGGGTTGAAGGTTGAAGGCTGAAGTCTGGGTTGAAGGTTGTTTTCTTTCAGGGCTTGAAATACCTCACTCCAAGCTCTTCTTGACTTGAGGTTTTGTGTGGAAAAGTCTGCCATGATTCTAATGGGCTTTCCTTGATAGGTGAGTTGTGTCTTTTCTCTAACAGCTTTTAATATTCTGTTTTTATGCTGTATGTCTGAGATCTTAATTATTATGTGTCTGGGTGTGGATTTATGTTGATTGTGACTATTTGGTGTTCTATATGCATCTCTTATCTGAATATCAGATTCTTTCCCTATGTTTGGGAAATTTTCTGCTATTATTTCTGTAAATACTTTACATATATCTTTTGCCTGGTCTCCTGTATCTTTGCTAATGCCCATTATTCTTATATTGTTGCTCTTGGCATCATCATGAAGCTCCTGGATTGTCATTTCATTCTGCTTTGTTATTTTTAAAAGTTCTATCCTTTCTTGATCACTAACTGTGATCCTGTCCTCAAGGTCCGAAATCCTATCCTCAGCTTCCTTTAAGTGGTTTTGCATGCTTTCAATAGAAGTTTTTGTTTCTTGGATGTCTCTTTGAGCTTGTTTCATGAATTTTGCTTGTTTTCTATATTGTTCATTCAAAGTTTCAATCAATTTCCCATGCTCATGTACTTTTTTCTCTATTTCTTCTTTAGTTGCATTCAACAACTCCTTTCCTAAGGTTGTTATTTCTATTTTTACATGGGAGACTACTTCTAATTTGATTTCCTCTATAGCCTGATGCAGTTGTTTTTTTCATTTCATTTGCTATCTTTTCAGAGATTCCTGGTGTGTTACTTTTGGGGTCCTCTATTTCAATGTCTCCTATACTTGCTTCTGGTGAACTATATGTTTGAGACTGCCTTTTGGTTTTTTGTTTTGTCATTTTCACTCTGCCTGGTGTTTTCTATGTGTAGGAGGGGATCACACACAGTCTTTTCAGACGCACCAAAGTCTTACAGTTCGTTGGAGGGGGTTTTACTACTGGCCCTATTTATCCCCTATACACCTGTATTTTAGGGGTATACTCACCACATTGATACAGTCAATCCAGTGTAGTCCATAGTTCGCCACCTGGGAGCAAAGTTCCAAATTTTCTCACACTAACTGGATCCCACTGAGATCTTCTGATGTTCCAGGTGGGAGGACAAGCCCATCTGTAGCAGTCCAGGGCAGTTTTCAATCTTGGGTGGGTCTCCTCAATGTTCCTGGTGGCAGGGTGGGCCCACGGGGGAGGTTAAGGACAGTTTACCCCTGAGGTGGGCTTGTGCTGAGTTCCAGGTGCCAGGGTGGGCCCTCAGTGGAGGTTAAGGGCAGCCTTGCCCTGAGGTGGGCTTGAGCTGAGTTTTCTTTATATTCTTTATCGAATGTTTCTCTCCTTTTTTTGGGTTCCTCCCTTCTGTCTGTATCTTCCTGAGAGATACTTCTTGAGAGCATTTCTTTTATTACTCTACTCATATCTTGCTTTACCTGGTTTAATATTTCAGTTTTGAGCTCGTCTACAAGGTCTCAAAGATATCTCTTAATGTCCATTGAAGCCATGTCTGATGTTGCATGTTTGCTGCCCTCAGTCTCCCTTGTTTTTCCCTCTCCTGGATCAGTGCTCTCAGGGTTCTAGGCTGGGGGCCTCCTCTTGCCTCTTTCTCCTGTCATGGTCCCCATTTCCTCCGCACAGGTTGCAGTGCAGATCCCAGCCCCCTTCCCTGTTGGACACGGTTCCTCTGAAGCATGCTGGTGAGGGACCTCTGCCCTCTCCTGACTGCCCCTCCCCAGCAGGCCAGCCAAACTTCAGGGGCCTTCACCAGGTTAGTGCATGCTAGGTGCAGGGAATCTATTTGGGATGGCTTATTGGGTCCCTGCCAGGGGCATGGCCCAGTCCAAGCAAATCCCACAAATCTGCTCTGGGGAGGGAGCAACCAACTGAATTCCCTGTTGCTCCAAGTTCAGGCTCCTCTTGCCCAATTCCAACATGTTGCCCATTTGGTTGTGCCCTTCCCGTGGGGGCGGTCTCATTCCTAGCACTGACCGTGGATTAATGAAGGTCCCTTCACTGGCTCTGCTCTCCATTGGGCTCACCAACCCCTGACTTCAGCACTACTGTGGTTCCTGTGAGTGGCGGCTGGAATGAGTTTGGGCGGCTCTGCCAGCACAGATTCAAGCTGGTGCAAATTCAGGCTGACACAAACTTGGTGGGTCACAGTCAAAATGTTGTGTCCCGTGATTTTTATCTGTTCCTTTTGTAGTCCCAACATGTTTGATGAGCTTTTTTACATTTTAATTTCTTCCTGTGTCAAGAGGATCCATCTCCCTCTGTCTGGATCTCTCCAGGATGTTTTATTCTGCCATATGAGTTGTTTCTCCTAGTAGGCATTGTATTTTGTTGTTCACTAATTGGCCATCTTGACTTCTTCCATGGATTAACTTAAAAAAATAGTTATTTAGATTTTGAAGTAAGCAGTACAGGAAAGTGGAAATATATATATATATATATATTAGAGAATGGAATCTAAAACTGTATACTTGAGGTAAGGATACCAATATTTGGGAAAGGACTTAAGCTGCCTTGGAAAGGGATATTAGAAAATATTAGAGTGAATACCTACCTTTTCTGAAAAGATGAGAACATTTAAAAAAAAACCCAGAATCTACTTGGCATTTCTGTGGATTATCACCACATTATTCACATTTCTTGGGTTTTTGTCTGAATTCAGTTGTGTGGTCTGTGTGACTTCCAGCTAATCTTTTTTTTTTTTTTTTAGATTGTATACCCAAGTGCCTTAAAAAAGCTAAACAGGAGGAGAATACTTTGTCAATGAACTGTGTAATCCAAATTTCTTTATGTCCTAGAAGCAAAAATAAGGGTAAATTTATTTAAATGAGAAATAAAGTTTTTGTAAAAGCAACTGTCCAAGCAACATTTCTTGAAATCTGTTAATGTGGTCACATGAAACAGATGGGTCTGTAATAGAAACTTTTCTTAAAGTTCTTTCATTGTTGGCAATACTTTTATGTTCAGTAGCACCTTCCTGGGAAGCCAACTTTTAAAAGGGGGCATATAACCTCATAATAAAACACTACTGGATTCTAGGAAACTACTTCTTTCAATAATCCCCCAATTCCCTATTTATCATAGCCTCATTAATCATAACAGTCCAGGGAGATTGCTTGTTTTTAATAGTATAATTGTAATTTCTAAAGGGTCAAGAGAAATACGAATACAAAAAGATTTTAGTGTTTGAGTTTTGGAAAATTTAGTGTTTGAGTTTTCAGCTCTCCAGTCTTCAACCCCAAGTAATCTCTGAGGACACTCAGGCAGAAAAGGAGGCAGAGTAATGGCCAAGCTCAGATTTCAGGCCATAATTTCTGGGGCCTGTACATGTTATTTTATCAGGGAAAAGTATTTTTGTAGTGTTTTGACTCAATTAAGAATTTTGAGATGGGGAGGTTTTTCCTGGATTATCTGGATGTTCCCTAATTCTAGTCTCAGGTGCCTTCATAAAAGAGTGGGAGGCAGATCTGATTCACATGGAAGAGAAGGGGGTGATGCAACCACTGAGGTAGAGTACAGCAATGTGGCCACAAACCTAGGAATGTGGCAGCCACCAGAAGCTAAGAGCAACATAGCAATGAATTTTCCCAGCAGACTCTGTAGGGAATGAGGCTTCATGCATACCTTGACTTTGATGCAGTGAAACTGATTTGGAGTGCATGGTCTTCTGAATTGTGATGGTTATGATTGATTCATTCTGTCAACTTGAGAAGTTTAGAAGTTTAACTGAGAGACTCAGCAGGGAGCCAGGGCTCATACTTTGTAAATATCCTCCTCCTGTGCAAGGGAAGGCAAGGAGATTTTGGGAGTTCTATACCCACCCTGAAGGTGGGGTGGGTGGCCTGTGTACAATATAAGGGAGGAGAAGAGGATTGTTTTCATCCTTTTGCTCTGGATGCTGTCTTGAAGGGTTGCCCCAGTGCCTCCTCACCCTGCCTTGGAGCCAGCTAATTAGTTCATAATCAGCGAGCTAAGTAAATCTTTCCTTCCTTTATTTCGAGTGTCGAGTATTTTGTCCCAGCAATGAGAAAAAAGTAGCCAAGACAGAATTTGGTACCAGAGGAGTGGGGTCGTTGCTGTGACTGTACCTGACCACATGGTTTAAGAGTCTTTGGGAATCGCTTATGGGTTTGGAAAGGTTCAGAGATGTCAACTGAAAGAGTAACCCTGGAACAGCTTAGGTTGTTCTGTATGGGAGATTCTGGTCAGACATCAGAAGACCAGAAGGCTGACAGAAATCCTGCTGGTAAAGACCAGGCTCTAGAGATTTCTGCTGGGAAGAAAGACTGCATGTTGGACTCCACATGATGTGTGTTATGGCTTGGTAGAGTATGTCTGCATTTTCCTCCTGTCCAGAGACTTTGTCTGAGACTAAGATTAAGGATGATGGATTAATTAATCTGGCAGAAGAAATTTCAAGGCAGTTGAATGTTTCTCCTCCTCCTCCTCCTTCTTCTTTTCTTCTTCCTCTTCCTCCTCCCCCTCCTCCTCCTTTTGTACTGGGGATTGAACTCGTGACTGCATGCTTGCAAGGCAGGCTCTTATGCTGCTGGGCTAAATCCCTGGCAAGGTAGTCAAATGTTGAGGCCATGGCATGGCTATTGTTGGAGAATTTTAGCCAGATTTATGCTGTGAATCAAGAGCAAAGAATCCAGCAGGAAGATTTAAAACATTGTGAGTTTGGCCTGAAAGGAAGTTCCAGTAAAGTTGTGGACTGTAAAGATAGAATTGAGACCTCAATTCTTGAGAAGGAACAGAGAAATAAAAAAGATGGCCTGCAGGCATCATAGAAAGCAGCATGTCCCCATGCTTTGCATCCCAAAACTGCGGAAGTGAAAGACTTTGCTTGGAGGAGAAAACTTCAGAGCATCATGTTCCAGAATGGTGGCAGAGGCCTCAAGCGGTTCCAGAATGGCAGAAGTATGAGGAACAGAGAATCTGTTTCTCAGAATCAGGTTCAAAGTGCTCAGGGATCCAGGCACTCCATCCCTACAGCCAAGAGAGAGGAAAATCTAGCTACTCCTGCAGGTGGCGACAGACCTTGGCAGCATCCATGTTGATGCTGGTCTTAGGTTCATGCAGAATGCATGAATCCTGAGATTCAAAGATTCCCCCAGATTTCAGAAGGCTTGGAAGGCCAGGAAGTGTGTCCTTGAGAAGGAAATATACGAAACTGTGAGTATAAAGCCAAAGGTGCAATGGAGACCCCAGAAGTTTGGAAAAGCCAGGAATGTGAATCATCTAAGAAAAGCTGCAAAGAGGGAGCAAGGCCAGCCCAAGAGAGAAGCCGTGGAATTGGTAACTATGGCATTATCCAGAAGTGCCATAGGGGTGGAGTCACATAAACCCTTTGGAGCTCACAATTTGCCATACTTTGCCTCAAATGGTGCACAAGGAACTATAGGATTTAATGTTTGCCCTGCTGGATTTTGAACTTGTTTTTTTTTTCCAATCCTTTGTACCCTCCTGTTTCTAACTTTTGGAAGGGGAATGTTTATCCTGTGCCTTTACAGGTTTGAAATGTTTAACTTTGTTTTCATTTGTACAGAGGTATGCAGCTGAGAGTTTGCCTTCCATCTTGGAGGAGACTTGGTACCTGGACTTTGCAGCAATGCTGAAACTGTTAGGACTTTGGCAACTCTTGCAGATAGACTAAACGTCTTTTGTATAAAGGGATGTGCATGAGTTTTTGGGGGTCCAAGGACAAAATGTTATGTTTCTAATGTAATATGATGCTGATAGCCTTAAGGTTGGTTTTTAAGGATTGTTAAGCTGTGTTATAATGTTTAAGTTGCAAAATGTTAAGAATAAGCATACTTTTGTATCTGGAGGCTGATTTAAAGAAATACATCTGGTTGCCAATTGAACAAGGGGTAGATGGTTATGGTTGATACACTGTGTCACCTTGAGAAGTTTAGAAATTTAACTGAGAGACTCAGCAGGGAGCCAGGGTTCTTACTTTGTAAATATCCTCCTCCTGGGCAAAGGAAGGCAAGGAGATTTTTGTGAGTGCTATACCCACCCTGAAGGTGGGGTGGGTGGCCTGTGCACAATATAGGGAGGCGAAGAGGATTGTTTTCATCCTTTTGCTCTGGCTGCTGCCTTGGACTGTTGCCCCAGCGCCACCACCCTGCCTTGGAGCCAGCTGATTATGACCTGAAAACTTCACAACAGTGAGCTAAATAAACCTTTCCTTCCTTCATTTTGGGTGTCAAGTATTTTGTCCCAGCAATGAGAAAAAAGTAGCCACGACAGTAACAAAGTATATTTCTGTGGTCTTAAGTTTTCAAGTTTGTGCCAGGCATGGTGGCACATGCCTGTAATCCCAGCAATTGGGAGGCTGAGGCAGGAGGATTGTTGCAGGTTCAAGACCAGCCCCTGTGCTACAAAGTGAGTTAAAGGCCAGCCTGAAATGCATAGCAAGACCTTGTCTCAAAAAAAAAAAAAAAAAAAAGATTTCAAGTTCCCAGACTCCTTCCTTTTGGCATGCATTCTGGCTTGAAGCACAGTGGTCATTTGAGAAGCACATTAAACAAACAAACAAACTGGATTTCTGTGTTTCATCCCAGATCTAGGGAATCAGAATCTTTGGGAGTGAAATTCAGGGATCTGTACATCTACCAAATTGCCCAGGAAATTATGATGTGTACTAGGGTTGATAGCTTTGTCATTACATTTCTCTATTAGTTTCCAATTTCTGCTATAAGAAATTGCCACAAATGTAATGACTTAAATACAACACAGATTTTTTTGTCTTACTATTCTGGAGATCAGCAGTTCAAATGAGTTTTATTGGGCTAAGACCAAGGTGCCTGGAGAGTGAGCTCCTATTGTATTTTCTGAGGGGAGCAGCTGGTCCTTGCCTTTCTCAGTGTTGTGTGGCTATCTGTATTCTATAAATAGTGCCCCCCTTTCCCATCTTCAAAAGGTGTCACTATAATTTCTTCTTCTGTCATCAAAGCACCTTCTCTGACTCTCATGTCTGTGACTGTTTTATAGAGATCACTGTGACTACATTGAAACCCTCCCAGATATCCTAGGAAAGTCTCATTTTGAAGATCTTAAATCTTGATCACATCTGGAATGTTCTACTTTGCTACATAAAATGATATTCATGGTACCTGGGAGTACATGTTGATATGTTGACAGTTTGTTACAGGCCCCATGATAATATTTCAAGTAGAAACCATGAATGCAAATGAAGTTCAATCACAGGATATCATGCTTAATTTATGATTTATTCACCTGCTTGTGTATGTGCATGCATATTTTTATAAATAAACCTATTAGTTTTATCTTTGATACTTTGTTAGAGACCAAAACATAAAGGCATTGTTTTCACAAAACTATTAAATTATTATGACATTACAGATTAATTTAAATGTTGAGCCTGGGAAGTGATCAGATGGGGAGATTTTTGCCCTCCCCAATTCATTGCCATTCCCTTCCCAATCACCCTTTAATACACACACTTTGTTAGTTACTTTCTTGTTGCTAAGAAACAATACCTGACACCTGCTAATTAAAGTAAGAAAGTTTTTTTGGCTCATAATTGTAGAGGTGTCAGTCCATAATGAGCTGGTTCCAAGGCAGGGTGGCATAGCAAAGGGACATGGCAAAGGAGAAACAGTTGTGGTACAGTAGTGGGAAGCAGACAGAGATGAAGGAAAGCAGGAGGAAAATAGACCATACTAGGTCACATCCTCTGACCAGGATTCACCTCCCAAATCACAATCAGCCAAACTCATAGTGGACTAATCCACTGATGAGTATCATGCCTCCATGATCCAATTACCTCCAAAAGCCCAATTTATGAGCACATGAGACTTTGGGGAGATACCTAAATATAAATCATAACGCATTCTAACCAGAAACATAAATCTTGATCTGCAAATATAGGTTTCAGACATCCCAAAATAAACATTTGCATAAATGAAACTTGGGGATTACTAAATTCATATCATTGCAAAACCAGCCCTCAAGGGTCCCTTTCCAATTGGTTGCCCTTCTAAACTCTCTTTGCTATCATTTATATCTTGATTCCCCCCTTCTCCAAAGTCTTGTGTCCTCATATGTAAGATTTTTGGGAGTGACTGGATCGTGGTTGTATGATACTAAGTCAGTCTACTGATTGGTTTTGTATAGTTCTGAGTGTGGATGATGGATTTAGTGAGAAAGGAAGACACACCTTGGGTATGGGTGACACCAACCAATAGGCTTGTAGCCTGGATGAAATAAAAAGGGAAAGAAGTAGGAATCTTGCTGTTGCTTCTTGCCTGCCATGCTATGCTCCTCTGCAATGCTGTCCTGCCTTGGAGCCATCTGACTATGGACTGAAATCTTTACAAACTGTGAGCTGAAATAAACCTTTCCACCTTTATCTTATCAGTGTTGGTATTTTGTCCTTGCAATGAGAAAGCAATTAAGACATTCCTCTAAAGAACTTCTACAGTTTGCCTTCTTTACTTTATATTTGTTGAAAACAGAGAATTCAAGATTGAAGCAAGTGGTAATCGAAGCGATAGACAGTATAGAGTGCAAATATACATTTCTTCTTGAAAATATCACACACACAGATGGATGGATAGATGGATAGATTGATAGAGTCAGTGATTTGTTGGCCAATCAGTTGATGCATGTTTTCTTTACCCAGTTTAATCATCTCATTCTTAACTGTTGCTGCTGTATACAGGTGGTATCCTGGCTACCTTTTTTTTTTTTGTGCTTCTTGTCTTTCGTTCAGCATTATAGTTATGATATTCATCCATGAAGTCACAATAATATATTCTAATACTCCAGGCTTAGGGGTCAGAAAACTACTCCTTGCAAGTCTAATCCAGTCCATAGTTTTGTACAGCCTGTAACTATATATATATATTTTTTTTTTCTGGCCCTGTTTAGTCCCTGTATTATTTCTGTTATTTCCTGTTTTGGGTTATGGCAGATAGTGCTACCTTATACCTGTCTTTTGGTAAGCATACATGCACATTTTTTGTAGGAGTAGAATTGCTATATTATAAAATGTGTGAGTAGTGTTTTTAGAAATACTGCTAAACAGCTTTTCACTATCATTGTACCAATTTAAGTTTCCACACTTTTGCATGAGAATCCACTTGCTTGTCATACTTATCAACCTTTGATACTCACAGATATAAAATTTTTTCTCTCTTTTATTGTGCGTGTAGTGGTCACATTGTGTTAAGAGAGTAGGAAATACAGGGCTTTCTCTGATGACGAGTGAGAATGGGATTTGTCTTGAATGCATAAAATTCTGGAAGGAAAGCATTTTAAAGAAAGGAGTACCATCAAAGTATAGACATCTAACTTGGTGGTATCTCCACTCCTTATAACCATCATGAAAAAGGCTATCCTGGATTGGACTAGTCCATAAGAAAATTTTAGAGGAGTACTTTATCATATATCTGGAATCTTCACTATAAGGAAATGGACAGGAAGTACTATTAAAGCCAACAGAAGTTGGATTTGGTGGCACACAACTGCAATTCCAGCAACTGGGGAGGCTGACACAGGATGATTGTAAATTTGAGCCCAGCCCAGGTAAGTTAGCTATTTAGTGAAACCCTGTCTCAAAAAATACGCTGAGGATACAGTTCAATGTAAAGGTCCTGAGTTCAATCCCTGGTACCACCACCACCAAAAAATTATATATATATTTCTTCTTATCAAAGCAAAGCTCAAAGTTGTTGAGCTAATTGAAAAAAACTGTATCTATCCAAAGTGACAAATTCTCATTTTATTTCTCATTTTATTTTATTCCACCCACACTTCCATAAGTGTGTGTGTACTTGTTCACTGCACAACATTTTGTTATACCATCAAAAATTTTCTCATTAAGCATCTATTGACTGGAGTTCATAATTTTTGAGTGAGTCATTATTTATAACTCACGGTTTCTAATTTTGTTTTCTTTAGAGTGAGGTTTTCAAGATGTTTTTTGGAGAAACATGAGTTCATGATCTTTCTAAATTTTATTCTTCCTAGACTTTTAATGTTGTCTTATTCATATCTAGCTCAATAAGAAATAATTAATGATTTCTAGGTTTCATATGGTTCAAAGCACTAGTTGTTATGGTTTGTATCTAGATGTCCCCCAAAGCCTTATGTGATTATGGATGGGCCATTTTCAGAGATGGCTGGAACTAGAGTGTGTGATATTAAAATTGATTCATAGCATAATGCTAGGAGCAAGACACTAGGATTAAGAGTATGAATCCTGGATAAGATATAAGGGATAGAAAGAGGTGTGGTCATCCCTTGTTGCTTTGCTATCTTCTGCCACCATAAACTGTTTTTCCTGTGATGACTGTCTGTCATGTGCCACTCCTGTGTTGAGCCAGCCAATTACACACTGAAACCTCTACAAACTGTGAGATAAATAAATCTTCCCCTCTTTTATTTTGGGTGTTGGGTGTTTTGTTTCAGCAGTGAGAGAAAAGTAATGATGACACTGTTTCATAAACGAATGTTTGTCATACTTACATTGCATCATCCATAGATTTAAATTGCATAATTGTGATAGAGTAGCTGTGAGAATAAATACAGCAGATTCTTTATTATCATAAATCCTCTGGCAGGAGCAGGGGTGCAATGCTCAAAAATTAACTGTTAGTTTTGAGAATTCTAGGGCCCTTGGATATTTCAGAGTATGGAGAATGTTGATTCATGTGATAAAATGTACATGCTCATAGGGAATCTGTAAGAAAAATTTTATAATCTCAATATTTTAGATAAGTCATTTACAAATGCATACTAATCATGCCATTTCTTTCAAATATCTTGCAGAATCAGTAGCACTTTGCTTATATAGATTTTTCTGAGGTATTTTCTGCATGTATGTGCTCAAGCATGCACACGCACACACACATACACAAACCTCTTTCTAAATACCACCTTGTAGGCCTGGAGAAAAACTCTCTATATGCCATAAGACTGGACTCGTTTAGATGCCAATTGGGTTTGATCTGTTTTGGAACTTGGAACTATTTATATTGAAGTTTGAGTAAATAAAAATGGCATTTGAGACCCTGGTCACTTACCCTCTATGCTTGGGATATATAGCAGAATGTGGTCAGACATGAGGGAACAGTCTGTGCAGAGCCCAGTGGAGAGGACATAAGAGGAGAGGAGGATTGTTATTAGTTCTTGAACCTGTACCCAAATTTTAAAGCCTGATATCATTTTTCATTGTAGCAACTGACTATTTAATATTTGCTTGTAAGAGAAAAGATGAAAAAATGATAGCCTTTTAAGATGACTTTTAATGCAATCTAAAGTTAAAAACAGAGCTTTAATGATATATGGCACTGTAGAAAGCTTTTCTCAATGAATGCTTTCAGAACAAGAACTTCTGTCTCATGTATTCACTTTCTCATTTGGCTACCCTGTGAGCCTGAAGTCTGTGTGAGTGGAAGCTTTCAGCACTGTGAATATACAGGATCCTATGGAAGTAGAGAGATTAAAGCTAGGTAAAATAGCTTTAGTAGTGCTTTTCCTCTTTTCAGCTTGGCTCTTAGAATAAAGCAGTTGCAAGAAATTTAGGGATATCATATAGAAAATGGAATTCCCAGTGTGATGAATGTTCCTAAACTTGATTAAGTCTCATACATTGTGGAAGCCATTGAGAGAGAGAGAGAGAGAGAGAGAGAGAGAGAGAGAGAGAGAGAGAGAGAGAGAATAGCAATGTTTAGCTAGGAAATGAATAACTTACATGAAGTAGTAAATAATTTCCACCCTAATTTCTCTATGTTTAATAATTTAAACCCAATTCACCCATTCATTTGTTCATCCATTCATTCATTCATTCACTCACTTATGTGAGCACCCAAGGCTGTGGTACTATGTAATCCCATGTCATTTAGTATTTGATTAAATGGCCAAGAAGGAGAGTAATGGTGGCAGGATGTGAGCATGATCTAAGCAAATATCACAAAAAGGAAGAAGTAAATGGGCAGCAAATAGTCAATATTTCTTTTCAGCTTAATGCGACCTAGCATTACAGAGAGAGAGAAATGATGGTGAAAGGTAATCCTTTTATCAGTGTGCTTTGGAGTTTCAGCATTAGCTTTTCCATTAGGAATTGAAGAAAGCTAAATTTATATTTTACGGCTTACTACTTTTAGAGAGAAAAACTTCTCCCAGAGCATGAGCATCTATGCCTTTTATTATTTTTTCCCCTAGGACCAGAGTGTTTTTGTACTCACACCTGGCTGGTAGATACCTAGCTTCGTGTTGGAGTATGTGCCAAATTACTACATGTAGTTTAGAAGTAACAGGAACTAACGGTGAACCAGCTTACATGACCTGAGGACAAACAGTCATGAGAAAAATAATTAGAATTCATCAAATTATATTACTATTCTATCCAGTAACTTCTTTATCCCAAGTTTCCAAAGCACATTAAAAGATAATTGGAGAATGGTTCCATTGAGCTGATACAGTACTTCCTTACAGGCTGCTGAACCACTAGGTATTCAACCACTTTGTCTCTTCAGTAGCTTGTAATGAAGGTGCTACAAAGTACTTGATCATTGTGTTTTCATAGGGGCTCATGCTATATATTTCAAGATGCATGGGAATTTTTAAAAATTTAGAGAAGACTGCACATGGGTTTCCCATCTTACCCTAGGAACTTTGAAGTAGTTTATCTTTTCTAATTGCCAGATACAACAGTGGGAGCTGAGTTTTATTTTTTCCCTGTAGATTTACTTGGAATTATCCCTGAAGCAACTTATGACTTATTTTTTGGATGAGAGGTTACCACGACAGTGAATTAGAAGTTTGAAGGTCTTGGGTGCTGAACCAGGCGTCCTTGCCGTGCTGAAATGAGGATGCAGAGCGTATTCAAGCCAGTAACAAACCAGTTGCATGATGCTGGACAAAACAGTGACTGCAGGAATCAAAGCAATCATATGAAAAGTTTCAAGGAAAGCAATAATGAGACTTAATTCTGATGATCCAGACAGTAATCTTAGAACTGAGGGCCACACATAATTGCTATTCAGTGAGGAAAGAAAGTCAGAGGTTGGAAAGATGGCTGAATTCTTGAATAGAAAAATGCATAAACACAAGCAAGACCTATGCAATAGGCATCTACTTGATATCTTACACATCAATACATGTCTGTGGGGAGAGTCTGCTGCTGATGAATGCATTTGTCAGTGAACCAAAAATTCCCTGTGGGTTAAAACATTTCCTCACCCATCAGCAATTGGGGATAGCAAAGTACATGTTGAAAAAGGAAATGAAGTTCAATAGCTTTGGTATGTTCCAATGGGGACATGTGTTAGTTTTGCAGGATGGCAGGGCTGGCCAGATTCCCTTCAGCCTCACATAATGAACTTGTCAACCCCTTGGGCCCTGTCTAGCTTCAGACACTTCTATCAGGTTGGTTCCTTCCAAACCTTCAGCTTGGAGGAATTCTCATTGATTTTATTTTTCTTATAAAAATCTTTTGAGTTTTTGATCCAGTTGCTCATTTTTGGTGAGACTAATGGAAAAAGTTAGCATTCACATAGTTGACCTTTGTGGATTAAATGATGCCAGCCTCTAAGTCACCCAGTAATGACTGGGGTGGGAGAAGTAGGGGGAGGATTAGAAGAAATAAATCACACATGATCCAGGACCAAGAAGACGATGGCAGTTTGGATGGTAAATTTCTCCAAAGAGAAGTTAATGCTGCATTTATTGTTGAAAGAGGGTTCGTGTCTCAGCAATGTTCTGCAATGTGATTTTTACTTTCCTCCTGACAATCTTTCAAGTTAATGCTCTTTAAGAGCACATTAGTTTTTGAGAAATGGTGTTTGATACTTGGAAGAAAATTCTGTTTACTTTTCTATGGCGCTAGTTCTTGGGTATTTATGTAAACTAAGAATGACTTTCTTTTCATTTTATGCCCAAATATTCTATGTTACAATTTAAGGAGTAGATGGAATGTCATTTCAGTAAATGACTGAAAATATTTCAAATCACTACTATTAGGTGTGGAAATTGTTTTTTCTTTCATTTTACACTTTAAAATATACACTTACATGACCTTTGGTAGCTCTTTAGCACTTTTGAATACATCCTATATATATATTTGTCATATTTCATACCATTTCACCACACAAATAGATAAATGATTAAAAGTTATCATTTCTAGAATAGAAGGACAGGGAAAAATGCTGGTGATTTCTTTTTCAGGTCTTATCCTGAGACACCTTTGTATACTGAGAACTTTATGTGGACCATCTTAGTTAATGTGAATAAAAATTTGAAGAAATAGACATTACTTTTATTTTTTGAATCACTATTTGAAATTTGTCCAACATAATCAATACAGTAAGTGAAGATTTGAACAGTGTCCTCTCATTCAAAGTCTCTGGAAAGAGAAAAATAAATGTAGTCTCACCACTCAAAGGTAAACATTGACAGAATCTTATTGTATATACTAGCAGATTCTTTTTTTAAATGTATGATATATATTCATTTTTATTTCCCACCTCCACAGTTAGGACCTAGGTATGCAGCAGAATTCCATTCCAATGGTTCACTAAAGAAGTCTCAAGGAAGGACTCCCTTGAGTGTGAGAAGGGGTACAGGAGCCAGGGAGGGAGGAGCCAGGGAGGGAGGAGCAGATGTGCCAGGGGCTTAGAGGACAAGGGGAACCTGTGACTTACCTATCCTGAGGGAGTCTGGGAAATAATGGCACTGGAGTCCCAGGAATGCAGCAATTCTGGAGGAGGGGTTTCCCACCAGGATATGAGGTCCAGAGGGATTGGATCACTGGAACCAAGCCAGGATAAGACTTGAAAAAGAAATCACCAGCAATTTTTCCCTATCCTTCTATTCTAGTCTCCTCTTGGTCTTATTGGTAGAACCCAGGCAGCCTTGATGGAAACCCAGGTGAGCATCCTTTTAGGACGCAGAGCAGGGCAAAGACAGGTGGTTGGGGTAGGGAAGTGCAAATGGTGAAATGCCAATGCAAGGTCTTACCATAAACAATTTTTTGTGTTTTTGTTAAAGTAACAACTAAAAATGGCTGAATAGCAGTTTTCACCATGGAGATGCCATAAACTTTTATCATTGAATACAGGTATTTAGGCCATTTGGAACTTCGTTATTATTATTACTAATGCTATAACGAACATACCTATAGATACATTTTTGTACATGTCTTTTATTGCATACTTAGAATGAATTCCTAAAAGAGGAATTGGGGTTTGAAACTGCACATTTTGAAAGCAGTATAATGTATTATAATCTGACTCTTAAATAGTGAAACTCTAAAAGGCAGATTTTTTGTATTCAAAACCTGACTCTGCCAGTATTCAGTGGTGGGACATTGGACAGGCTAATTAATCTCTCAGAGATTCAGTTTCTTTAGGGGAATTTTAAAAGATTAACTAGTTAATAGATGCAAAACATTTAGAATACTACATATAATATGTACCACATAAATATTGGCCATTATTATCTGTGAAGTTTTTAATATATCTTGACAAACTGCTCTCTAAAAAAGTTTATAGTAGCTAATATTTCCTTAAACAGTATTTATGGAGTCTTTCCCCATACCTCGATCATTTCTCTTAATCATTGCCAGTGTAATAGACCAGAGATATGATCCCATTACCATTTTAATTTTCAATTGAGATTTAATTTGGAGATGAATTTACTTCCTTTGGTATAGCAGCAGCTTGAAAATCACATAATACTTTAAGGTCATTATGAACATCAATCATGGTACTGTGATTGCACATGGGTGATGGTTAATTCAGAGTTCTGGTTTAGAACATCAGTTGGAGAATGTAATAGCCTGGGGACTATGTAAATAAGGTATACTATTGAATATTTATGAAATATTTAGCTCAGCAAAATGAATGGACCACCTAAAGGGTTAATGCAAATGTTTTCCATAATGAAATGCTGGGTATATAGCAGATACACAATTTCAGTGTGGAGTGGGTTCACTAGCATTTCTGAATAGCCATCACATGATACATGAACTCATCCTTGCACCTGCCCCAGTACTATGCATGTATGCTTTGTTGGTGCTGCTGACATCAATGTAGAAGATGGAATTAAATGTGACTGCCTTTATGTCTATAGCTGTTGGTGCATGGTTATGCTTCTTGTGATCAATTTAGTCACAGCTTCCTTTTTAGTGTCTCTGCATTCTTCAAATGCATCACTATCATTCTGCAACAGGCTAAACAAGTCATCTACTCTTGAAAATAACCCGTTCAAAACTCAAAGTAGTCATTGTGGTCTAAAGTTTAGTGATAAAAGTTTAATTACCTTTCTTTGAATGTGCTTTAGATTTGACTCATCTGTGACACACTAGCATGTAGTGACATGGTGACGGTAGGAGAAAATGGAACGTTTCTCTAGCTAGTGATTTAGAAAAGCTTCTGGTAGACAGAGGTCATTTGATTAAATTCCTATGAGTTTGCATAATTGTATCATATAATGTCTGAGGAGAATGGAAGGCTATTGGAGAATACATCTTTATAGAAAAGACTGGTTGGACACTTCTTTTATAATTAGTTTTTTCATGATTTCTTTAGCAAGTCTTCACTTCTTGACAATCAAAAAAAATTTCTTAAAGAAAAGAAAAATGTTCTCCTTTTCTCCTGGAAGTTAGAAAGTCTCCCTTCTGCTTCTATCCTTTAAAAGAAATTGTAAGTCAGGTGTGGTGGTGTATACCTGATGACACCAGCACTTGGAAGGCTGAGGTAGGAAGATTGCTGTCAGTTTGAGGTTATCCTGAATTACATAGTGAGGCCCTTTCTCAGAAAAAAAAATAAAAGAGATTGGAGAAAATTGGTATAATTTGTGAAATATTTGGTAGACTTCACTAGTAAGCCCATCTCGGATTGGTGCTTTCTGTTTGGAAAGTTATTAAATATTGATTCCATTTTTTAAACTGATAAAAGCCTACAAAGATTATCTATTTCTTCTTGTACAAGTTTTGGTGTCTTTCAGGGAATTGATCCATATCATACAGGTTACCAAATTCATGAGCGTTGAATTGTTCATGGCATTCCTTTATTCTCCTTTTGATGAATATAAGATAAATGGTTATATCATAACTTTTGTTACTTATACTAATAATTTGTATCTTTTCTTCATTTTTTATAGTTAGCTTTACTAGAGACTTATGCGTTTTATTGGTAGAATTTCCTTTTTGTTCAGTTGGTTTTCAGTTTATTTTAAAGACACTAAAACAAAATGATAAAATGGAACAAAACAAAACAGTGAGAACAATAGAGATTTCAAAAACAAGACAGAAGGAAATCCTCCAAGGCTGCTATATTGCATATTGTTGTCCTTTAACTAGATGCTCAGACTACCGGCTTTAGGTCTGTAAAGTCAGTCAAGCAATACAAGCATTAATTTTTTTTTTTTTGCTATCATCTCAGCCTGTGTTCCTCCAAATCAGCCAGGTGCTTATGGGGTGGCAGTAGAGGTGGTGGTGACAGTGCTTTTCTTGTCTCTCAGCCTGCAGGCAAGCTGGCTCATGGGTGGGTAATTTGGTTTCTTGGTTCTCCTCCCAGCCTGCAACTGCTGCTGGCTCATGGGAGGACATGGGTTGGATTTTTGTTTCTCCTCTCGGCCCACATGGTTGCCTCTGGCTCACCCAGTTGGTTTTCTTAATTGGTTTTTTGTTTTCAATTTCATCATTTTTCTTACTTTGGAATTAATTTTTGCTTTTTCTAGTTTCTGATAGTAGTAGCTTAGATGATTGATTTTAGATCTTTCTTTTTTCTGATATGTGCATTCAATACTATAAATTTCCCTCTCAGTATTGTCCTTGATGCATCCTATACATTTTGCAAAGTTTGATTTTCATCTTTATTTTAAATTATTTTTAAATTTAATTTTTCATTTCCCCTATTTGCTGCTAAGATATTGAAGCATAAATTACTTTTGTTTATTGATTTTGTATCTGCAGTCTTGCTCTGTTTATGATTTTTTCTAGTATGTGTATTTGTTTACTGCTGGACTCTAAATAATCATCCTTGCATAGACACATTTTTACTTTTTATATTTTAACCTCTTTTCCTTTAATTTCCTTGTCTTACTTTTGTACACCCTGGAACTCTTTATAAGAGCTCTGAGAGTAGTCTTTTCACATTTGATAGGGTGATGATAAGAGTTATCAGGTGGTGAATTTCATATATATATATATATATATTTTTTTTTTTTGGCGTGGTACTAGGGATTGAACCCAGGGCCTTGTGCATGCAAGGTTAGAACTCTACCACTGAGCCACATGCCCAGCCCCTTCAGGTGATGAGTTTCTATGTAAGAAAAAGTGGGTTTTAGCAAAGAAACTCTTGAAAAATTTCAAGGTAAGAACTAAGACTTAGTTTATTTTGAATAACGACTTTAAGAAAAACTACCCAAACTCTGAGAAGTTTCTAACATTGGGAAAAGCTGTACTGAATCATTCTATTTTCTGAAAAGGTCTATCTTAGGAAACTGCCATTGTAGGCAGAGAATGTATCATTGTTCTAATTGTGGTAGGCTGCTTATAAAAGACTTCAAATCCAGTACCTCTTACCCTTGTCTTACTCTTGCCTCCTCCCCATACCCAGTTAGTGAAAGGACTCTGCCACCTGGCCCTCGCACATTGCCATTGGAGTTGCAGATAACTGAATACTTGGGTGAAGTCAGTGTTGGCTCAAGCTTACTTGGACAAAAAAGTTGAGATGTGTGAGATCTAGACTGATGTATGAATGCATGTATAAAGATATAATATCATTATCCAACCTCAAACATTGGTGATATGGCAGAGAATGACAGGAACAAAATTGCAAAGTGCTAGTTAGTTCCACATTCTAAGTCAAAATTCTGGACTCTGCTTAACTTTTATATTGGCATATATGGTGGGAAAAGAAGTTACATTATCTTTATCTTACATATGATTAAAGAAATATCTGCTTTGTATCTTTTGAAATTTAGAGACATTAACAACATTTTAGTTATAAGCTGGAGCTGCTTGAAAGATATGGTAAACATATACTCATGTATACACACTATAAAGACTAAGAAGAAGATGGTGGTGGTGTCTCAAATCAGAATGCTTATGCACAATTTGGCTCCTTTCTTCAGGTAAGGGGGCAGAAATTCTTGTTCTGTAAGCTACTCTCCTATTTAATTTAGGTTTATGGTAATTTAGAAATTATATTAAAATATTTTTAAAATGAAGGATAAGTGGGCAATAATTCACCAGCCATTTGTCAAGTGTTCTTTTATCGTAGGGATATACCTAGGACTTACAGACACAGGAAGAAGGAAGACATAGTTTTGTATTTAAAAAGAATTTATGCTGCAAAAAAGGGCACTGTATAATCATGATTTAAGTGGTAGTATAGGCTTAAGAAATATTTGAAAGTATGCTGATGTTCAGAAAGGCTATCAAATACATTTCTAAATATCTATGTATGTATACTTGGTTAAACTTTTGGAGTTTAATACACATGTAATCATTATACAGTAGTTTTCAGTCTCCCTGGTTTTCTGTACTTTTTGACCTTTGTTTGGCCTATGAATTGTTGTTTCTAAATGAATCAGATGAGATTTAATTTGGTAATTTAATAAATGTTTATTGATTATCTACTTTATGCCAGGGATAATTAGGCTTTATAGCTATAGAGATGATACCATATAGTTGCTATTATTAAGAAGGTTAAAATCTGGTAAGCAGTGGGCAGGCAGAACTGAGATCATGTTAACAAATAATCTTATATCCTGAATGCACAAAGAAAGGACTGAGGAAAGAGAAAACCAGGAAAAGCTTCCAGGAAATATCTTTACCTTGAATGATAATGGGCAATTGGCCAGATGAAGGCGCTGCCTGTCTGAGGGTGGTATAAAGAGATCTGACAGACAGTCACCAGTAGGCTGTTTCTTGTGGGTTGGTATGAAATTTAAAAAGTGATGGATGTTGTCAGATAAAAATATTTGCATTCTGTTCTATACACAGTAGGGACAGAGAAATTTCACTGGAGACTTGTATTATAGAAAATTTACCTTCAAGATGTGACTTCTTATCAGTGGAAATGTTCATCTTTGTATTTGGTCAAAGAAGTACTGACAAGCCATACTGTGGAACAGACATGTAGACACAGACATAGACATACAGACACACACACACACACACACACACACACACACAAATACATGTGTAACAGTGGTACCTATGTCTAATGGAAATGTAAGATGATAAATCCATGTAATCATTAATACTAGGACCAGTTTTTAAACATTGCATTGTATATTATTCCTTCTTTTTCTTCTTCCTTTCCCTCCAAATATGTAATAAATTCCTTTACATAAGAGACTGCTTAGACATGTACAGTCATATGTGCCTTTTATGCCATTTCAGTGGGAAGTATTAAGGGACAGGAAAATGGAAAATTCTCAGCATACTTGGAGTTTGACTTATGTTCTTACTCTTCAAGTCAAGGAGAGGAAATAAATAAATACCAGATAAAGGTCAGGCTCAGCTAGTAGATGAAGATACAACTGTTTTTTTTTTTTTTTGGCCTGTAAAATAAATCTGGTCTACTGGTTTGCCCTGTTGCTCATTTTCAGTTGGTGCATGAACTCTTTTAAGATCATTCCCTTTGTTTGACTCTTTCTACTCATGACCTGAGTGTGCTCTGCTTTGCTCACTTAGTGTGACCCTTTTCTACCTCATCATTTGGGACCTTGATTCAGGGTAGGTTAATTTTCAGAAGAGAAACTGAGGAAGGATTTTTGCCTTTGGAGTTGATTAGAAGAGCTCCATGTAAAGCACTGTTCTAGTCTGTCCCAAGCCATTTGGAGGACAGACTCAGAGCTGTGGATGGTCTGAGAGCGTACAGACAGGTTGAACCTGCAGTTGGAAAGGCTCATACTTGTGAAGTTTCTGTTTGAATTGGAGTCTCCTAGGTAATATGTTTCTACTTGGCTCTTTCTTTTGTACTAATTTCCCTTTGGCTTATGATAGTTTCTATCCTACAATATTTTGATATTTACTTAGACTAAGGAAGAAGAAATTGGATTATTTTTCCTGAAGCAAGGGTAACTTCTATTCATGTTCCTGTAATTACTACATTTTGCTTATTTTTACTGTAAAGTTAGGATCACTGTGGTCTCTAATATAGCAAAATAGAGAGTGTTTTTCAAGTAAATTTAAAACATGTTGTGTTTTGACATAAAGCACTGTTGATAGTTGGGGGAAAAGGGCTTTTCTATGTGGAAAATTTCACTATAGCTGTGGCAAAGTTATGATACAATGCAAAGGATAGGGAAGAAAGTTGCTAAAACATCAACCTGATAATTAGCAAACCAGCCTGAAGCCTAACCTCTTGCAAATTTCTAAATTATGAATAACTTGCATTATCTTATCTTTCACTGCTTCACTTTTAGATAATGTGGCAGACAGATAATATGCAGTAGGAAGAACTGAACACCTCATGAGAGAATGCTATTTCCAGCCAAGTCGTTTGAAGCCCAGGGATTTCAGATTGTTTGGATCAGATTCAAATTTTTAACTCAGAATGAATTCTTATCCTAACAGCATCTAGGTTATAAAAACTCAGTTGTTGCTTCAAATAGTCAGGAAAAGAAAGAAACAAAAAAAGAGGAGAAAGAACAAGAGGAGGAAGAGGAGGAGGAGAAGAAGAAAGAGGAGGAGCAGGAGGAGGACAAAGGAGAAAGGAGAAAGGAGAAAGGAGAAAGGAGAAAGGAGAAAGGAGAAGGAGACAAGAATTTCCAGGAAAAACAATAGCTGTTTTATGTGCCCTTTTACTTACACAATGCTGGAAAATAAAGCAGACAATAACGTATTTAGCAACCACGTGATGCATGAAATGCACCCAGGGAGCTGATAAGTATCTATGACTTGTTTTACTTCTGAAAACTATGTCTTTAAAAATATTTTTTGATAATGCAGTGAAAGTCTATTGTATTAAAGCCAAAAAGGTGATTTTCTTACAAGGCAGAAAGAAAGAGTGATTTATTTTGAATTAATAAGCCCGCCTCAGAATTTATATACCCATTTCCTCTACTGCAAATTTTTCTGGCAATTATCATGAGTTAATCAATAAGACATTCAATGTAGTTTTCTCATATGGTGTATATCTGCTGTTTATCCTGACTTCCTTGCTTTGATGAGCCTGCTAGCGGTGACTGGACGTGATAAGTTGTTGACGTTATGACCTAGTTTTGTTGCATCATGGGACTGAAATTAAAAAAGGAAAATAGTTTTTGAACTGAACTTGAATCTTAATCTCTGATTAGTGCTTATTCCTGGGTGCTCCTTAAGAACACAGTTACCCATCTCTCTGCCAATCTCACTAAATCAGAAATCTTTTTTTTTAATTTTTAAAGGGAGATTTATTTAAGAAAAAAAAAATGAAAAGAGTAGAAATAATACAGAATTTCAAAAAAAGGATAAACAGTAAGAAATCACTAGTTGATAAATTACATATTGTCCTCTCAAAAATTATTGTTAACTTACAAAATTAAAGCATGCAAAGTAGATATTCAAACAGTGAGACTGTAAATAGCTATGCATGCGTGAGTATCCACATGTATTTCTATCCTTTCTGTATTAGAGGGAAAAAACAACAAATTCCTATAAAAACATGAACCAAAAAGTCATATAAAACACAGTACAAGGTGATGCACTATAGTTACTGTGTTGTTTCTTATTATCTTCAGTAGAATTGTCTATATCATCAGGCATAATTGAATATAGCAGTATAATTGAATATAGCAGTTCATAACAATATTAGTAAAAATAAAACATTGTAGACAGTATAAAACTTCAAAGTCAGGTAATAATCAAACCAGAGTGGGTATCCTAGTGAATCTTGTTATCTTCAGTGTAGTTACCTATACTCTCAGACTTCATACTATCAATCATAACAGCTTTGAATAAAATCTATCAATACAAAACATCAATCTAACAAGCCAGATTCGATTAAGATCAGTCATGGTAAAACAGTGTAAGTTATACAGAGCTTCAGATTAAGTTAATAGGAAATTAAGGATGATTACCGTACTATATACTGCTATTTTTGGGATAACTGTTTGTGCCCTCAAATCTAGTACAAGTAGACAAACTGGAACAGAATATAATCCATCTAAGCAGAGTAGTGTAATGTGTGTTTTAAATCCTGGTACACTATTAACAATATCCTTTACCTTCTTTTTTTTTTTTAGACTATTCCTCCCCTTTCACTCCCTCAGGGTGCTGGACATTTTGGGTCCCATCAACTCCCTTAGTTTTTAGATTGGGGGCAACCTGCTATTTACCTAAGTGGTTCCGAACCTTCTCACTCCTGAACTTGATCTCAAGTTGTATTCCTTTACCTACAAAAGCCTCAAGGTTTTCCTTTGTTATAGCTGGGTAGTTCTCTACTGCACTTAAGTATCCTGTCTTTCCCACCTATCTGCAGGTGGTGGTCTAGTTGCTCCTATTTCTCTCTGGCTCCCTGTCACATACACCATTATTTTCTCATATTTGATTTTTGGTCCATAAACCCTCTCTCAGTTTGATTATATTTCCTATGCAGAGCATCTCAATGGACCCTACCTCCTGATCTACTCTGCCTGTCTTTTTTTTGCATGTGTGTGTGTATGAAGGCCATCTATGTTAGAGATTATAGCCAAACTTCTCTGCCTCATTTCTGCTATGCTATTTTTCTGCTTTTGTTTGTCTAGTTTTCTCCATTCTACTGCCTGCCCGACTCATTGAAGCCTTTCTGCCACTGTTCCTAAAATCCTGTTTTTTTTTCTCTCTCTAGAATGTCCTTCAGTATTCTCTATAGGGTTGGATTGGTGGTCACAACCTCTTTGTCATGGGAGCATCTTGTTTCTTCATTAATTTCTAGTGACAGTTTTACAGGGTACATCAATCTGGACTGGAGGTTATTTTCTTTCAGGACTTGGAATACTTCACTCCAAGCTCTTCTTGATCTGATGGTCTGTGTCGAGAAGTCTGCTGTTATCTTGTTGGGCTTTCCTTTATAGGTGATCTGTTTCTTTTCTCTGATGGCTTTTAATATTCTGTTGTTATATTGAATTTCTGGTATCTTGATTATTATATGTCTGGGTGTAGCTCTATTTTGGTTGTAGGTGGCTGAAGTTCTGTATGCCTCACATAACCGAATGTCATTTTCTTTTCCCATGCTTGGGAAGTTTTCCTTAATTATTTCCATGAATAGCCTGTTTTTATGCCTGCTTCCTCATTCACGTTTCTTATTTTTAAATTATATATTCTGTTGTCATCTAGCCTTTGTATTGTTACTGCCTGTTTCCTTGTTATTTTTAAGAGATCTTTCCTTTCATGATCACACATTGCAAACTTGTCTTCAAGTTTTGATAGTCTATCCTTAGTTTCTTTCAAAGAGTTTTGCCAGCTTTCAATGGAGTTTTTAATTTCCTGGTAATCTCTTTGAATCTGCTTCATGGATTCTAGATTTCCTTTATATTCTTTATCAAATGTTTCTCCCTTCTTCCATCTGTGTCTTCTTGAGAGGTGCTTAGAATTTCTTTTATTAATCTACTTATATCTTGCTTTACCTGATTTAATATTTCAGTTTTGAGCTTGTCTACAAGGTCCTGAAGATATCTCTTAATGTCCATTGAAGCTGTGTCTGATGTTGCATGTTTGCTGCCCTCAATCTCTTTTGGTTTTTCCCTCTCCTGGATCAGTGTTCTCAGGGATTTGGGCTGGAGGCTCCTTCTTGTTTCTCTTGTCATGTTTTTGGTTTCTTCCATACAGGTGTATAGTGGAGGTCTCAGCCCCTTTTCTTGTTGGTTATGGTTCTTCTGAAGCACGGTGGTGAGGGATTTCTGACCTCTCCTGTTTGCTCTTGTCACTGAGGTGTAAGCAGTGTCTGTGTATGCTGGCTCCTCCCCTTCATGCCAGTCAAACTTCAGAGGCCTTCACCAGGTTAGTGTGTGCTAGGCATAGGGAATTGGTTTAGGCCGGCTTATTGGGCCCAGCCAGAGGCGTGACCCAGGCCAAACAAATCCCATGAATCTGCTGTGGGGAGGGAGAAACCAACTGAAGTCACTGTTGTTCCTAGTTCAGGCTCCTCCTGCTTGATTCCAACAGGTAGTCCTTTTGGTTGTGTCCTTCCCATGGTGGTGTGTGGGGGGGTCTTATTCCCAATACTGACCATGGATTAATGGAAGTCCCTTCACCAGCTCCGTTCTCTGTTGGGCTCACCAACCCTCGACTTCAGCACGGCTGTGGTTTCTGTGAGTTGTGGTGGGCACCAGTTCAGGAGGCTCAGCGGGTCACAGCGAAAGCACTGTGTCCACTAATTTTAGCTGTTCAAATTGTAGCCCCAAGACTGTGTGTTTGATGAGCTTTTTTCATTTTAGTTTCTTCCTGTGTCAAGAAGATCCATCTCGCTCTGTCTGGATCTCTCCAGGATGTTTTATTCTGGCATATGAGTTATTTCTTCCTGGCAGGCTCTGTATTTTGTTGCTCACTGATTGGCCATCTTTAGCTCCTCCTAAATCAGAAATCTTAAGGGTGCTTTCAACATTGTTGCACTCTCAAAGTGCCACAGGGGAATCAGCTGACCACACTCCACACTGGACCCTTGGAAATGGTGAAGGGTTCTCTACTGGCATCTCACTTCATTGATTTTACTCCCTGAGAAGTTGTCTTAGTTACTTTTTACTCCTTGTTGAGAAAAAATGCCTGATGCCTAAAGTTAGGGAAAGAAAGGTTTATTTCTTATGGTTCTTGGAGTTTTAAGTCCATACTCAGTTGGCTCCAAGGCAGCATGGCAGGGCAGAGCAGCCATTCACAGCTGCTGCAAAACAACAAGGCATGAAACGGAAAGAGAGAGAGACACATATCTTCTTCCTGCCATTACATTGTATCTTGGCTCCATCCCTTGGCAGGTGTAGCACTCACACCACCAATCAGAGCACTAGACAAGGAACCAATCCCAAAGGCTAGATTTAGTCCAGTCCATAATTGCATGAGGCTTGGGGGCCACTGACATAAACCATGACATAAGTGTTTCCTTCAGCCCAGTCAGCAGCCATCTAGTCAAGATGCCATTGTTAAATTTTTTTCACCTTGTTCTTGCTTAAGCAACCCATTGTTTGATTCTGAACCGCCTAGGGAGCAGAGACAAGAGATGTGATAGACTTGTTTATGGTGGGCCAAAGAAGTGGAACAGCTTTTTCAAATGCATTATTGTGAATCTTCTTTTTATAAAAATTTACCCAGCTTCCCAAAGCAACAAGAGTGGCACTGAGATGTGTTGTAAGGATTAGATGGTGAGGGCCTTAACAGCTTCTTTCTTGACTTTCTCCAGCAACAATGTAATAAATGATATTTTCCCATTTAAAGACAGGATCCCAGGGAGGAAATATCCCCTGGAAGCAGTTGCCAGACAAGAAGCCACTTGAGCCAAAATATTTTATAGCCCTCCTTGGCTCACAGATCACTCTTGAGATGGGGCCAGCATTTTACCTATTTTGACTTTGACTATAATGAGTGTTTCCCCACCAGTAAGTGTGACATGTCTACTAGTTCTTTGAGGTGCCAGCCAGCATTTTAAACTCTTATAATGTTAATGAATGATTGGTTTAGGTAATTCATGATAAAAAGGTATGAATGAAATATTCAACTTTCACAAAAGGTGCTTTTGGGCCAATTGGAGAAATAAATCATGTATCGGTAACTATTACTGGTTGGAGAAGTTCAGGCATTCTGGTGGCAGAGGTCCAGGCTGTTATGGTTTGCTCAACTGGTAAACAAAATATGTACTGCTGGCCAGGAGCAAGGGATTGTGGGAGGCATTGTTAAGAAGTGATTTGCAGACTTGACTTTGAAATGTCTCTCAGTGGTGACCTCTGGAGACAAATTGCTGGGAGATGGCCCAAAATGGCAGAACACAAAACTGGTGAGCATAAGGTACTCTACTGGGGCAATAAACAGTCAAATTGGCCACTAGAGTGTGAGGTCCAAGTGAAAGAGAACTGGATTGTTAGTAGAAGGCTGCTGGGCCTCTCTTTGGTTAACTGGATAGGCAGCCAAAACATTTAAACCAGGAATAATATTCTTTAGCAAGGTCTTTTTTTTTTTCCCTGACAGCAGAAAGTATCACTGAACAGAAGAAGAAGAGACTAGAAAGAGGCAAGGTTTAGCAGAGGAAAAGATTGTCCAACTCTTCTCAAGATTTAAAATTGAACTCACCTGGTATATTGCAAAAAAAAAAATTTTTTTTTAGGTCATGAAGTAGTCAGGGAATTAACTCTAGTGTGGAAATTTCTGTTAATGATGCAGCCCAACAAAGAAACATTAAGAACAACAAGTTATTTAAATATGAAGACTACATGTGGATGATGGTCCTGTTACTGTTACTTCATTTTTCTATGGTATGTTTAGTTCTTTAAAGTATGTTTACACCTAGTATGAGACTGCATCCTACTTTATTTCAACAGCATAGAGTTCAAGTGACAGCTGTCTATAGTCAGTGATACCAAGAGTGGGTGCGACAGTGACACAGGAAATCAGTGGCTTCCTTGGAAGCCTCACTGGCAGCCCCCAGACTTTCTCTCTTTCCCTGCCTTCCCTTTATCTACTCCATGCAAACAAATTCAGGATTTCTGGCTTGCATCAGAGAGTCATTCGTTCACATATAAATCCTATTTATTCATGTAAGGAAGAGGTTTTCCCTTGATTATACAGCTGTAAGGTCTACAGTTTATTTCAGGAAATCAGACTCCTCAGCCATCTTAAAAGTCTCAGAAAGAATGAAAGCATGGCTATCCTTGGGAATAGCAGTGAACATAACATTCCCACTGCATTGTAAGAAAAATGACACTGTCTCTGCTCCTGTGTTTCTTCCTCTTCTAGAAGTTCTATAAGTTTAAACATGCTGTGGCCAACATTCAATGCTGGCAGATTTAAATGCTGATGAGCTGGTATTTGCACTGATCTTTTTCTTCCTCACTGTGCCTAATGGATTACTAAATTTAAGTGCTCAGGGCATAGTTTTGCCCTCCTTTGTGAGTGCATGGCTCTTATTGACGTCAGCGGGAGCCCTGTGTCTCTGCAGGGCAGAATTTGGCACTTCCATGTAGAATATTTTTAAACTATAAAATTGAATTACAAAGGTATTGCATCTGCTTTTTATATAGTCATTGTTTGGTTTATTAAAGAATGTTTCATAAATCTAGCCAATTCTGTGAGACCTACATATTTAGCTAGGCAAACTATTTTTAGAAATTACATAAAAAAGGAGAGTGAACTTTTAATTTAAAATCAGGGTTGTTTAGTACTGGGTTTATAAAAATGAGTGCGATATGTAGCTGAAAGTAAGCTTGTTATTAAGCTAGCTTTTATTTTTAGCGAGTGTGCTGGGTAGTATAATTTGGTGTTGTATTTTCACTGTGAATTCATAAATGAAAATGGTAAACAAAAGGTTAAACAGGAACCATCACCAACAGAAGTATACCTGTACCTCTTTTTCTTTTCCTCTGTGGGAACTGATAGAATTTCATGGAACATGTTTGTTATGACAGAGTGGGCATGACGAAACTGGTCATTCTTTTCTCTCATCTCTGACTCCTACATCTGCATGCTTATTTTATATTTTTGACCGTTTCTGTTATAACTACCTTACCGACCTCGCTAGACTCCAACACAGGTGTTTGTGAGGGTGGTAGTGGATGGACAATGGGCCCTTGTGAGCAGTGGTTACCAATAAAATAGGATTGTGCTGCTTATCCTGTCCATGATTTGATAGAAACCACAGCCCCTGAAACAAGCCCCTGAAGTCTTGATCCTCGCTAGCACAAGGTCCTAGATAATGTGACAAGGACTTTCACATCCACAGATCTGCATCTCTCTGCATTCTCTGCCACTGGATGTTACTGTCACTAATAAAATACACCTCAGACTCCTTGATGTTATTCTAATGTGGCAAATGATAATCTAACCTACTAAAGGTTGCTTTTCTTGAGCTATTAGTTTGAAATATACAGAAAAGAATTCCCCTTTATAAGCTGGGAGCTTTGCCAGCTATGCAAAGCTATGTTATAGCTTTGTTGGAAAATTTGCCTTCTGAAATAGAATAAAGTACAACTTTAAGTATAAAGGGCATATATGCTTTCAGTAAAATCCAAAGAATATCACTCAGGGGAGTCACTTAGAAATTCCAAAACCCAGGGGCCAATTCCAAATCCCTGTGGTAATGCTTTATGCTAGAGGAGATGTAGGACTTCCCCATGATTTTGTACTCTATTGTCCCAAGGTTGCTTCCTTGGAAAGCAGCCAGCAAGAGGACACTGGGGGAGAGATCCAGACCTGTGATACTGTGTGTTTGAATGTTGCTACGGTAGACATGAAAATAAACAATGAGAACCTTTTATTCCAAGTAGAAACATTTCTTCTCTCTGAATGAGAAATTATAGAACCCCACAGTATACAGTAGGAGATATTATAATTCAGCAAGACCAGGAGCACTTGGCATCTCTGGGCTTATATATCATTTTGCTCTACTTCTTCCTTTTATAGATGAATAAATGGTGAATGGGACAAATTAAGTGGTAACTGCACCATTAGGTTGTGGCATATTTAGGACTCAAGCCAGGTTTCCTGGTTCATTTTTCTGGGGTGATTTCTGTATTGGGGCTGAAAGTTCTTTGGAAGCTAGTTTTGGTCCCTTTTTCCTGCCTTTCTTCATGGTTCTTCACTCTTGAATTGAGCATGTGTCCCTGGTGGTAAAGGGGTGGGTGTGGCATTGTTAATGCTAAAAAAAATCCTCCATAGGCCAGGCATATAGCTCAGTGGCCTAAGAGCCTGTCTGATAAGTGCAAGGCCCTGAGTTCAATTCCTGATTACCCCCTCACCCCAATTCTTCCGTATAATTGGCAGGAAGAAATTGAGCTAAGGTTTTCTTTTCTCCTCATCCCAACACTTTACTCACTTCTGCAGGCGAACAGCATCCTAATAGGGCATTTTGGCCTATCCTTCCTGAGTACTAGCTATACTCTGGATTTTTAAACACATAAAATAAACATGTACCCTGTGTGCGAATTCAAAGGTCTTTAGGTAATTTTAAAAAACTGGAAAAAAAATGCATTTTAGCAAAACACTTCAATTCATTTGCCCAAAGTTTGACAAAGAGTGGTAATTTCTAGGCTTCTGTCAGCCTGGTGAAAGGAGATTGGGGCAGGCACAGTGTCTTTGGCGTAACCCAAATGATAACAAAGATGAGTACTCTGCTTACTTGTGAGTCAAGTGTTGGCCCTGGTTTTCTGAGCTTTTATTAGATAGGAAGGAGCATCTCTGCTCAAGAGCATTTTAGAGTTTTAACACCGGTGTCATTGGCACATAAAGCCATGGGAGACTCATATCTGCTTAGCCATTAAAACTAAACAGCTGAACTCCAAATAAAGCAAAATAAGCAAAAAGTGAATTTTAGAGCCACTGAGAGATCAACTTAGGGATACACTTTTTTCCTTTCCTATTCAGATGTGACTTACAAAGTACACACAGCACAAGCATACAATGTGATCCATTTCTGCTTAAGGATGCCTTCATGGAACCGCCTTTGATGTCAAAATATTGCACGTTCCCAACACCCAGTAGGCTTGCTCATGGAAATACCTCTTCTAATTTTCTCATAATCCTTTTTAACACCACTGTATGTTTATTTGGCCATTGATATTGATTATCTTGGCGGCTGTATTTTCCCTTTTCTCCAAACTTAAAATGAGCAGTAGTTACTATGATGTTTAGCAGTAGTTACTATGATGGGAGATGCCATCTAATTAGCAGGTAAAATATTTACCACTGAAATTTTACAACACATAGAGTTTGCTGGCAGTAAGAGTTGGGCTTAAGTACTCAAATACTATCTTATTTACTGGAAAGGACTTCAACTCTTCTCAAATTCTTTTATTACAGGTATTATTTGAAATGCATATCAGGTATAGGGATAATAGCAATATCCTGCTTTCAAATTTTGCCTGCCTCCAAGGAACTAATAAAGTCAGTACCGGTGTCTTTTTGGATACTGAGAAGGTCTGAGTAGAGAAAATTTTGTAGTGGATACTTAAGGCCCTTATTTAAGATCTGAGAACAGGTCATATTAAATCTTATGAAAATTTCACTTATTTGAGGAATGAAAACATTTAAAAAGTTAGAAACCAGAAGATCATTCTTCCAGACTTTACCTACACTTGACCCTTCTCAGTGGTTTTCCATAGATGTTTAAAATCTTGACCATTTCATTTTACAGTGAGAGAAACTAGACCAGTGCTTTGGGGTTGAATGCCTTTAAAACCTATCCAAGAGCGTTTAACACCTCACCATGGCTGCTCTAACGATTCAACTCTTCTAGGAACTTAGCAACTTCTGTTTCAGTGGTTTCCCAATAATAAAGAAAAGTGTGATTAAAAAACCCCACTTTTTGTTATTGTGGAACATTTCATCTCTTTGAAATATTGCACAATAGCACCTCAAGGTGTAAACATTTTTCTGGATTTAAAACATTGTTTTCTGTTTGGGAGATAATTTTTCCTTTTATCTTCTTTGCTTGAAGTGTTCCCACAGAGAAGGGAACACTATCTAATTTCATATTATGTTGATTAGCATTTGGGAGTTTAGGTAAATAAATGAATTGTGCAAATGTTTTTGTTTTAGCCTATACAGATTGTAAAACTGAGCCGGCTTTTTAAAAAGAACATGATGCTTTGTAACAGAATTTAAGGTTCTGATTTCTGAGCAGGATTGATAAAAGTTGTAAATTGATTTCTAGTATCATATTGAATGTCCCACTTGCATTTTGAAATTCCTCTTTTTTATAAGATAGAAACTTTAGAGTATCAAATCTATATAAAAATGGAAGGCAAAGGTATAGTAGCATCACGATATTTTATTTGAATATTTTTATTGATGAGTTGGTCATATTATTAGACACTTTTCTCTACTGTCACAACCTCATTGAATTGTGGCATGCAGAAAGAGAAGGAGAATGTGCTAAGGTTAAAGGTATAAAGTTGTATTTTGGGGAAAGGCCATACTTGAAGAAGCCATATAGGCAAGAAATAAAAAAGATGAGAAAATTAAACTCTGTGATCTGAAGTACAGCGGAAAGAACTAGATATATTTAGACCATAAAAGAAAAAAGGCAAAGGATAAATATAGGGTTATTTTCAAATATTTAAAGGAAAGTGGGAAGTGATAAGCATATCCAGTTATTTATGTTTCCAAAGGCTAATGCTAGAATTGGTGGGTGAAGTTAAAGGGTGACAGATTTTTGATGTATTTAAAGAAGTCTGGAAAAATCAAAGCTAATTGTTAATAAACTGGACTAACTTAGAAAATAGAGTGTTTCTAATTGTGAAAAACACTTGGAATTTTTTTTTATAGGAAATGATTGGATGTTTGGCTTGATTGATTCTTTGCTATCCTTCTAACTCTCCTGTCTCATGCTTTTATTATAACTCTAAAATAGCCGTGATTATTAAAACATGATACTCTGGTCAACTGTGTCACATGTAAGAGTCATTTTCTTGATGTGTATGATTTTTCCCACAGAAATGACTTTGCACTTGATCTTAGTCAAAAGGCCAAGAAATGATACAAAAATGACTTTGAAGTATCAATTTCCTTCATTTTCATCAACATATTGGAAAAAGTTAATATAAATTTAATTTAAATTTTATTTAAAGTTTATTACTTTGTATAAATTTTTAGTTCAAATCAAAAAAATCCTATTTTAAAGAAGTTTTGTTAATATAAGTAGAGAGGTTTTTTTTCCCTTTCTTTGCCCATTTACATGATTTTGGAATGCTGAGGATAGGATTTTTTTTACAAAGTAGGTTATTTATGGTATGTGTGTATTTTCTCTAATCTCAGACTAAGTCAGGCCTTTTTGCTGATAAGGAATGTAATGATTCAAATATCAGTGTTTTCTGTTTTCTTTTCCTGTGAATGTTCTGCTCATTCAAATCTATGGTCTGGGAAAAAGGGAAAGAGTGCCTTTGTTCTCTAAAAGGGAATACTTTCCCAAACTAGTGTTCCAGAAACCAAGTACCATTCTGTAGTGAACGAGATGATGTTTCAGTAGTTTACATTCTGAAGGAATATGGGAAAATTTGAGTATGTGTCATGTGTCCCTAAAAGGTGATATCTAGGATAAAATTTCTCCTTATATTCAACAATGGAATGTTTGATAGTTGGAGAAGGAAAGTTCCCTTGAAAGAGATGGTAATAACAACATGCTTCTATAATTCATAAAGTGGAGATGGAGTTGAGTGTTTATTAGTTAATATATTATTACATTAGATAAAGTAGGAATCGAGACAGAAGAAATATTTTCTGGTAGGAACAACATAAAACAACATATGGGGAATGGAACTTGAAGAGATCTTGAAGGGAAGCTACCATTGGATGGGAGGAGTTCATACTTCAGGTGTGGGAATGTGTGAGGGGTGGTAAAACCCTAGGAGAGGGGGCATGAAGCTAGTTATCAGTGGTCCATGGATGGGGAATACACTCAGGAAAGTGCAGATATGTAAGAGTCAGTGAGAAATAATCTTGTCCAAAAGATTAAATTGAAAGAGAGATAAGCTATGAGGGAACTTAATAATTGGGAGGTAGAATTAGGCCTTCATGTATTTGACAGTAAGTGTGCAGTATACTTCTCAAGTAGGAAAATCAGAGATTGCTTATTCTGTTAAGACTTATCCCAAATCTTGTGCATTATACCACGTTGCAAAGATTTCTGAGGTGCCCAACAAAAGGACAACTTGAAATGTTAGCCTGTAACTATCATAATTGTATAGCAGCATACTGTGGATCATATAACATGCCAAAATTTGGATTCAACAAAATTACAAGCAGTCTAATTGAATAGTGAGTAGTGAGAAGAATAAGAGGGTAAAAATTTAACAAACCAAAACTTTCTTTTTTTTTAATGGTCCTGGGGATCGAACTCACAGACTTGCACTTTCCAGTTAAATGCTTATCCCACTGAGCTAAATCCATGGCCCCCCAAATTAACATTCTAACTCACACCCTCCTTAATACTTCCAGAACTCAAATGAGACCTTCATTTGTCTCCTTGCTTTGAACAATGTCCTCTTCCAATACCATCTGTATATTGTTTTTAGCTTAATTTTTACAAAGCATTGTTATCAACTGTAATCCTTGCTCAGAAACTACCAATTGTCCCCTCTTGTAGCAGTCTTCCAGCTGAGGTACACACGTTTCAGGAGGCTCACAAGATAATCTCAGAGGTTCTTAGGCACAGGTGGTTTTAGGCATTGGTTTCCTGATTCTAGATGTTTTTCAGATTGCTCTGCCTGCTGTGAAGATGGTCTACACACCGGATTTCTCTAATGACTTCTTTTACAGCTGCCTTCCTCCCACCCAACAAAAGAAATGCCTGTTTCATTCACTCTGAGCCTTGCATGTTGGTCTAGGTTACAAAATTTCTGGTGCCCAAAAATGGATTTTCAATCAATAATGTGCTGGCTGATGTCTTTAGTTTTCTTGATGACGTATGATTGTGTGTCAGGGTCATTACCGTTCACCAAAGCATTGACATATTGCCAGTGATGGGGAGAACTACGTTGATACTTTGTACAGGAAAAGTAACTTTATCATGGTATACAATACCTTTAAACAGCCTTATTTGGCAGCTAGTTTAGGTGCTAGGGATCGAGTCCTGGACTTTGCATGTACTGAGCATACACTCTACCACTGAGCTACCCTCCAAGCCCTAGAAATGATTTAGAACTTGATGCATTCTCATGAATTTGGGTTTAAAAAAGTAAAGAAAAAGATGCAAATGAAAATAAAGTGGGTGCTATGAAATTAAGACTGTTTTGGACATCAGCAAACATTATATATATATATATATATATATATATATATATATATATATGCATGTGATACTTTCTCATCTAAAGGAACATTGGTTTGTTTTGGAGAAAACTGAGGTTCCAATAAGCAGAAAAATGAGCAGGAGATAGTTACTAGACAGTGAGCCCCCCTGAAGATAGGAGGTTGCTTTCCTGTTGTGACTGTCACCATTCCTCTAATACACTTTCTCTGTTTTCAAATCTTCCAATAACCCTGGAAGGGTAGTTTGCTTAGTTTCATCTTATAGATGATAGAGCTAAGGCTCAGTTATGTAAAGCAACTTGCTCACAGTGACATGTTAGATGCTAGAGGTGGGATTCACACTCAGATTTCTTTTTGTGGCCTTACTTTTCAAATGCCTCACAAAATTATGAAGTATAAAATGATGGGCACTCTTTAACCATTTATGGAGTGTTAAAAAACAACTTTGTTTATAGGAAACTCTGCAGGTTCGGAGAGGCTTTTGTTCTGAGAGTGGGCCCGTAGAGAAATAGTAGAAATAGTAGCAATATAAGATTTTTGTGGATATGTTTGCAAGTTGAGTGGGCCTCAGATTTTAGGACTCTAATAGGAAGAATTCCTGTTTTCCTTAGTGAAGTTTTCCTAACCAGTAGGTACATGGAAAAGATAGGTTAATTTCAGGGAAGCATTTGAGACAAATGAAGCATTTCCTTTGCTGAAAGGATAATGGCTTGGCTTAACTCATTCACATACATGGAAGTTAAAATAAGGGCTTCATAATGAGACATAATTTGCATGGTATGGTACAGAAACTGGAGACTTCCAGATGTACAGTGCCTCTTGCCTGGTGTTCTTCCCTGTTTTTACGTATTTGTGTGACTGGGATTTTTTTTTTATGTGACTTTTCCTCTCTACCAGGTAATAATTGGTAATTATTCAAGTTAGACAACCAATTCAAGAAGGTCTAATTGTAGACAATGTTGTAGTTTCTTATCCCAGTGAGGTCAATTTCTCCCGACTTTTAAACATTTCAGACACAAACATCAAAAGAATGATACAATGAATAAAATCTGTCGAGTTAGTCATATTCAACAATTTAACATTTTTTGTGTCATTCCTTCTGTATCTGTCTTCCTCCATCAATATTTATTTATTTGAAAGCAAAGTGTAGCCATTATGACACCTTTTCCTAGATCCTTGAGCTTGTACATCTTAGAAACTACCGTTACTACCAGATGTTCCCCAAATGGTCTTTTTTGGGTGCTCGCCAACTCCATAGAATCATGCATTTCAGTTGGATTTCTTTCAGTCTTTTAAAAAGTCTTTTATGATAATGACATTTTTGAAACACCTGTAAGTGTCCCACAATCTGGATTTTTCTGATTGCTCCTTGTAATTAGCTTCAGATTAAACATTTTGGCAAGAATGTTATGTCGGTGAATGTCATGAAATCACAAAACCTTAGTGAGAGGAAAGGTGCCGTTATTCCGAGGCTATCCTAATCACGGAACCCTGCCTGTAGTCAAGTGTTGCAGTCTTTCAAGGGATACAAGACCTGAAATGGGCAAATAATAGTCTTTGCTTGAACTCTTTTATACTGATTTGAGGAAAGAAAACTCTTGAAGACTGGTTGCTAAGCTGTCTAGAGTTGGGAAACATTGAAAATATTTATTGAAAACAAGTAAAAAATAAGTGAATTCTGGTGGGATTAATCTTTCTTTTTCTAGATCTTTCTGAAATTAGGTTTATCTCTGCTCTTTTAAAACATTTAGTAAACATTTATTATATGACAAGTAGTTTTCTCAGTGATTTGCTTATATTAAAACAGAACTCTGAACAGTATCATAAGATAGTTTTTATAGAGGTCAAGCAAGGAAAAGCTTAGCTTGCTTGCCAATGATCACACAGCTTAAAGCAGATAGAAGTAAAATACCCACAGCAGATGATTGTTCTTTAGTTAGCCTGGTTTCTCCTGCAATCTCGGAGTCCAGGTTAACACACATATGACTTCCAGTTCTTTGTGTATTAAGGAATCAGATTAACTACAGAAATGTCAGATGTTAATGGATAAAGTCTCTTTCCCAGACTTTGTTTTAATTTGCCTTTTAGACACAGGCTTTCAATGCTCTTATGTGTGTGCTCTTCATTAAGAGTTTTCCAACAATTTGTTTGCAGGGCCTTACAGGATGTGACTGTAATGGGTACATGAATAATGAAAGAATTTTGGCACACACAGGATGGAAGTTTTGATAATTACTGTTTAGTCAAACCAATTAAAACATTCAGAACAACAATTAAGAGGAAATAATCTTCTACACATTAAGCCTCTTTCATCGTATTATCCCACTAAGAGCAAACTGTTTTAAAGGGGCTCTTCTCTTAATGTGGTGGAAGATTGTGTAGTCAATATTTAAACACAAAACAGAAGTTAGTGTGAAGGAAGTAGTCTACTTGCTGACAAGGACAGATGACACGGTATTGTGAAATTTTAATATGTAGCATGGTTGGTTGTAAATTGCTTCCATGTTTGTTGATGTGATTTGCAAATGAGATATTGAGTCAAAATTTCCATTGGTATCATAATACAAAGCAATGAATAAAATCCACCATTAACGTAGGTGGTTTAGCATTGAGCTACACTGCTGTCAATTCATCCATTTTAAAACAATCAATTCAATTCTTAAGATTCCAGGTATAATATCTAGGATACTTATGTTTTAAAAGATGAAACACGGGGTTGGGGATTTAGCTCAGTGGTGTAAATGCCTGCTTGGCAAGCACAAGGTCATAAGTTTGATCCCCAATACCTCCCAAAAAACATTAAAAGAAAAATAAAGCTATTATGCAGAGGTTAAAATTACTATGATCTTGGTTATATTAACTGTTAGTTGTCCCTATATAATAAGGGACACTGTGGGTCACTTGCTAAGTATTTTTCATAAATGATCTGAAATCAGAGGTGGAGTAAGATTAAATAAGAGATAATTATGAGTTAGGAAATTGTGTTTGTGTTGATCGGGCAGCTTTCTTATTCTTTGCAAAGGAGCTCTTGTTATGTCTTTTCTAAAGAAGAGAAGCAAATGTGGTGCAGATGTTTGTAATCCCAGAACTCTGGGAGGCTGAGGCAGCAGGATCTCAAGTTTGAGCCTCCCCTGGACAATGTAGCAACTTAGGGAGACCCTGTCTCAAAGTAAAAGATAACAAATGGCCTGAGGATGTTGCTTAATGTGAAGGTCCTGGGTCACTCCCAGTAACACACACACACACACACACACACACACGCACATGCACAAAAAGAAAAAGTTGTGTTACCAAGTTAAATTACTTAAGATCAATTAATAATTAGTTGATATGAGACTAGAACTCAAGTGCCTCCCATTGCAAAGAGTAAGCTCTACCAACTGTCACATGCTAGTGTTCAGGAAAGAATGAATAGTTCTGAGTAAGAGAAAATAATCAAGGGCATGTAGGTCAAAGTTGGAAGTAAATATTATAAATATTTATGTAATAAGTATACTAAAAGGGTTAAAAATGTGATTTTCCAGTTATTTAGAATCAGCAAAACTTTTCTTCTTTATAAATGGATGGAGGGCCTGGGATTTAGCTCAGCAGCACAAGTGCCTGCCTGGAAAGCACGAGGTTGTGAGTTCTATCCCTGGTACCAAAAAAAAAAAAAAAAAAAAAGAAAGAAACAAAAAGAAAAAAAAAAGGATGGAAACAGATGTTAGTCAATTCTGGTGAGGATACATGAAGCTTAGCTATTTCAAAAAAAATATAGGGTGCAGACTTCAGTACATTTGTAACATTGTTGCAAAATGCCAGAACTTAGAATATTTTTGCACATATTTTTTCCAGTATCTCTCATTTCCAGGTCAGAGAGGAATAAAGTCTTACTTTGTCGGGTTATATTTTCAATTTTAGTGACTCCCTGATTGTGGGCTGAGATATGTTAGTCAGACTTAATTTCTTTTAGGGCTTGTTTTACCAGGACTAAACTGATTTTCAAGAGTAGATTGAGTTATATTTATACTCATGTTTTATATATATATATATATATATATATATATATATATTTTTTTTTTTTTCTTATCTGTTTTTCCCTTGATAGGAATAATTTGTCCTTTTTTAATTCCATGAGAAATGTACATTTATTAACCTCCCACAATCTTCCTACTAAATATACACACAAACATGAATTTCATCTTAAATTAATCCTTCAAATGTTGCTATTAGAACATTTTAAACTGTCATGACAAGATCTACCAGGTAACAGCAGACTTGGACAAGATCTAGAGTATGGTCCAGCCATTGTAATAAGTTCGTGATCCTATCATTACATTCCTGTTTCTAATTCCTGTAACCATCAGTAACGATAGATGAAAATATGAGCTATTTCTTTGCACTGGCAAAAATCACAATTTAAGAAGACATAGTTTCCTTAGTTATTTTTAAAGTATACTGTTTATAGTGCTTGATAGGGTTAGATGAAAAAAATCCAAACTTTTTTTAGTAAAAGAAAAAGGCCCTTGAAATATTTAGTTACAGAATCTTAGCAAAAATATTTTTTGTGTTTGTATGGGAATAGCTTATTCCAATGGGATATGGAACTAAATGAGACATACAGCTCAAATGTGAGTTAAACATTCTGTATGATAGTTCATATATGCTTTCAAGGTGTTTAAAAAATTCAATGGATTATCTCCCTAGAAAGTTGTATTTTGCATATGTGCATGAGCAGGATATTTTGCCCATTATTTAGATTGTTTGTGTGCCTTCTAATGCCCATTCAAAGATCTAGACATTTATGATCCATTCACCATTTACATGATTGCTTTAAATTTATTTCAAACTCTAAAAGTCTTATGTCAAGCTTTTGGAAAGTGACTGGATCATGGGACAGTATACTTATCAGTGGTTTAATCCACTGATGAGTTCATAGCTAAATGTTATTAGGTGTTGGGACCTGATAGAAAGAGGTGGGTCGCTAAGTGTGTGACATAAAAGGATATTCTTGTCCCTCCTCCATCCCTTCACTCTCACCTTCCTGACTGACATGAGTTGAGCATCTTTTCTAGGCCATGTACTTTGGTCATGCCATTTTTGTCTTAAAACCAGTCAGCCATGGACTAACCCCACTGAAACCATAAATGAAGTAAAACTCTCCTCCTTAAATTGTGGGTGTTGGATGCTTTGTCCTAGTGATGAGAAAGTAACTAATACCTTGTGTAATCATAGGGGGAACTTCTATTAGGCACCTTTTTGGCATTTTGTCTCAATCTTGACTAAAGTGTCTCTTTTCTGTTCTCTTCTCTACCTGTTCTTTCTGTTCTCAGCTTCACTGTTACTAATCATAAAGAAAAAAAATTCCCTCATCATAATCACCTTTCTTGAAAAACAGCTTATTAATGGCAGTAGGTCAAGACAAACATTTCTTAATTCCTGGACTCCCTCACTATCCCAGGCCTGTTTGAGTTTGCTTAGGTTTTTTGTGAGGGCTCTGTTTACCTCGTCAGACTCCCTGTTCCCCACCCTAATGTCTTTTCCCAGCCAACAGACTTGGAGTTCTGTCTATAATATAACTTTTACCTCCCTTAAAGAGAAAAGCTGTCTCTCAGTCACTGAGTGGAAGAAATTGGAATTTGCTATTGCCTATAAGTCATTAAATAAGGAACTACATTATATCTTCATTTCCTTAGGGAGCAAAATGAATGCTTTTTTTTTTCATTTTGGGCAATAATGAAAATGGCATATATATGAAATTGGGCAATAACAAGAAAAATCTCACATATTAGCTTAAGATTTTATGTGCAGCTTATTGAAATTTACCTAAATTTATTCATAGACTCATAGTGTGACAAAGTAACACATAAAATAATAATTGCTGCATTTGTAAAGATCCACTACACAACTCAAAAAGACCTCAGGACTTTTGATTCCCACAAAGGGTCCAATTATTAAAACACCTTGAAATCAGTCACTTGTAAAATCATGACCAGTTAAAGGAAAATAATATCACATGTGGCCATGGACTGTGAGCTTTCTTTGTTTTTGCAAGGCAGAATATTAAAAGCTTGGAAATATGAGAGGTGGCACAGTTCCAAGACTCAGAGTATGTTGTGCATGTAGATTATTGGCAAATGTAAGTTTAGGACCAGTCCTAGTCATTCAAGTTAGTGGTACAGACATAGGACTGGAGTTCCTGGTGGAGTATTTCACTTTAAACTGCTGAATCCGGGTCCTCCCATAAAAGCCTTTAGTTTTACTCCTGTTGGAAAGAATTACTGGAGAAACTTCGAGTTATTCCAGTTAAAGTTGAAATGATCATGTCAAGGCTGTCTTATAACTACATGGTGAACGTCTAGACTTAGCTCTAATTAGTCTTACTTTAATGTGTTTATTGTGTAATTGCTTGTGAGAATGATTTATTCTTTCATAGAACTGAGATTAATGGCAACTGGAAGATTTATTGGTATTATCATCAGAGAAATGACCTGGTCTCAAAATAGAATCAAGGAAACAGATTCCAGGCAAAGAGGAATGTCAGACTAATAGAAGTGTTACTATAAGTGATTTTGTAACGTGTCCATTAATGCTGTTTTTATTTCTCAATTTCTGCTGTGTGGGGTTTGAGAATATAGAATGGTATTCTTTTTATAAGATGTCTGGGGCTGATTTTAAAGATGGATAAAAAGCTGTCAATTAAAATTACTAATGTGAAGCTAAATTTTAAAAGAATTCTTTTTACAAGGATAGTTTTGGTGGAAATTTGGAAACCTGTATAAAGGGGTAACATATTTTGAATGTTCAGTTTTTGTTAAAATGCTACAAGCTTTTTTGTGTGTATTTGCAATTTACCTAATATCTGAATAAATCATGTGTGTTACTCTCCTTTATGTATCTTCATCTGTTAAGAGGTGAAAGAAACATCTTTTTTTCTTTTTTGGTACCAGGGATTGAACTCACAACTTTGTGCTTGAAGATATCTTTTTCTCTTCATGTAATTGTTGTATGTTCTATGTTAGATCAGATTTTCATTTCAATAAATAGAATGTTGGATGGCATGCATTGTGAAATACTGTGTATTTTTGTGTTACCTATAAATTTATTGCTACAGTATAGATAAACATGGTGAGAAATCTCATATTCTCCAGAGAATTAAGTTTAATAATACAGGGGAATGTATTTACGTGGGGAAATACAATAATATTAAATATTAAAATACATAAAGTGTAATATATGAAAACATAGACAATAGCCACTTGATAGAATGAAAACTCAAAATATCAATGAATAAGAACCTAGACACTTTCAGAAAATATAGTACTCTTTCTGCACTCTTTTGCTTTTTTCTTTGTAGAAGAGTTGGTGAAACAAATATTTGTCACCTGAACAAATAGTCCTATGGTGAACACCAAGTAGGCTCCACTGAGATCAAGAAATAGAAGATAGACCAACAGTGATCTTTTTTTTTATTTTTTGGTGCCCAGGATTGAACTTATGACCTCATGCTTGACAGGCAGGTACTTGTGCCACTGGGCTAAACATCCTGCCCTGAGATCAACAAATAAAGAATTTAGTCAGTTCTGAGAAGTTCTGAGTGAGCTTGGTTCTCTGGAATTAAAGCCCCCTCTCCTGACTTGGAGATAGTCATTCTATGGTTCTTAAGAAAATATATAAAAAAATGGAAGGAGATACTAATACCTACATATACATTTCTAAAATTATAGTTTAACTGGTTCTTAAAAATAACTCTGTTTGAATGGCATTGTAAATTTCTTTCTGTGTTTTAATATTACATACCAAGACATGTCCATAGAGAGGTATATGCAATAGCTGCATAGAACAAATTCATTTTGTGACTGCAAAGTACTGCACTCTGGGGGTCTGCTGTATTTCTACATGTCCTGAGTTGAAAGACATCTGGCTTGTTTCTAGCCATGACCATCATTTTGGGTGTAAATATGTAGAAATTTTTCTAGATACAGAAATTGTTGAGTGGAAGGGAATTTAAATTTTCTTACTAGATAAGATCAAATAGTTCTTCAGCAGGATTTTGAAATTCCCATTGCCACATCCCTTCCAACACTTACAATAGTTAAACTTTTAAAATTCCTCTTAGTCTGATGGGTGGACAGTGGTTATGGACAGTTGCATGTTTCTCATTACTGTTGAAACTGAGCATAATTTTCCATTTAGCCTATTTTTTTCTACCTTTCTTGCTTAAAACTTTTGCTCATTTCCCTAGTGTATATTTTAAAGATTTACTTTTGAATGGCTTTTAGATTCTAGATACTGTACTAGTTTCCTTTTTGTGATTTGATCTATTCATTTTCTTTGCAGTTCATTGGTAAGGAGATGTGAGTTTATCAATCAATTCCTTCATAAATAATTTTGTATCTTATTTGAGAAATCTTTCTATACCCAAAAGTCAGATAAATATTCATTTTAAAAATTTACAATTTAAAAAAATTATTCATTTTATTCTTTTATCTATGAATAATTTTAGTAAATTGTGTGAATAAAGGTCTGATTTTATTTTGTTTTGTTTTATTTTATTTTATTTTTTTGGTACCAGGGATCGAACTCATGACCTCGTGTTTGCCAAGCAGGCACTTACACCACTGAGCTAAACCACCTGTGGTCTGATTTTATTTTATCCCACATGAATATTCAATTTTCCTAGAAGCATTTAATTAAGCAGCTGCCATGAATTTACTGACTTGGGGTCCCCATACCACTGTGGCTTGATTCTGAGCTCTCTGCCGCTGGGATAATACCATTATTTTATTTACTTGAGCTATCAAATAAGTCTGGATATTTATTAGAGTCAGTCAGCTTACTTCATTTCTCTTTAATAGTATTTTGGCTAATCTTAGATTCTTGAATTTTAAAGTATAGTTTAGAATCAGCTCAGCAAACTCTTATGAGACACTAGTTGAATTTTTGTTTGCAGTTGTGCTGAATCTATGAGTTGTGTTGAATCTTGAATACAGCATAGGAGACTTGACATCTCTTAAAATATAGAGATTTCAACCTATGAACACAGGATTCTCTGTTTCTCTATTAGGTCCTTTTGTATGTTTTCCAAATAGTTTTGTCTTATATATATTTTCACAAATTTATTCTTAGGTACTTTATATTTTTGACATTATTATAAAGAGTATCACTTTTGATTTTATTTTTAAACTACTTACAGGGATATAGTTTTTATATCAATGAAACTTGTTAAATTCTCTTTACTAAGAAACTATCTGTGGGTTCTTTTGGAATGTCAAAGAATATATATTAATAATTACTTCTTTTGTAAATAATGAAAATTCTTTTTCTTTTGTTCTAATCTTTATAACTTTTATTTTTTTCTAGTCTAATTGTACTGATCTGAATCTCACATACATCGTGAATCATAATTGTAACAGTGGGAAATTTTGTTTCTAATTGAAAAAAAAAATTTTGCCATTAACTACACAAATAAGTTATGTTTTATAGATTCCATGTCACTCAAGAGTTGGCAATTATAAATTGCCCATGGGCCAAAAGTAGGATGCCAGCTTTTTTTTTTTTTTTTGTAAATGAAGTTTTGTCAGGACACCACCTTACCCATTTATACATATATTCTTCCCTTCTGGCTAGTTTCACCACACAGTAGGACAGTTGTGTGTCTTGGTAGACATCATATGGCCTCAAGGATGAGAGTCTTTATGGTGCTTTTTACAAGAAAGCCTGCCAATTACTGTTTTTACCAGATTAGAATGTTTTCTTTAATTTTTGCTAAATATATTTTTAACCATGAATAAATACTGGATGTTATCAAAGGCTTCTTTTTCAATTCCTACAATGAGATAATATAATAATATAGTGAATTAAATAATCTTTTTCATGTTAAATTGAAGTTATATTCCTAAAATAAACTCTACTTGCTTCAAATGTGCCATCCTTTTTTATATTGTTGGATTTAGTTTGTTACTATTTTGTTGAGAATTTTTCCATCTTTGTTTATAGTTCAGTTGATTTGTAATCTTCCTCCCTCTTACTGTTCCTTTGGGTTTTGGTATTAAATGTATGCAAGCCTCTTGAAATAAGCATAAATTATATTTGGATAACTAGCCAATGGGGCCATTTGTGCCTCAAGTTCAGTTATGGGAAGATTTTTCATTGTTGATTCAGTGTCTTTCACGGTTATAAGATTATTCATATTGCCTCTTTCTCCTTGAGTCATAGTTATATTTTTCTGGGAATTTGTCCACTTGTCCTAAATTTATATTTGTTGTCATAAGCTGTTCGTAATATTCTCTTAATCTCTTTAATGTCTGCAAGATGTTGCTTTTGTCACGTCTAATATGGGTTGTGTCTGAACTCTTTTATGTGTTCATCAGCAGTTTATCAGTTTTATTAGTTTTTTCACAGAACTAACTTTAGGCACTGTCACTGGTATGTTTGTATTTTCTAGTTCATACATGTTTTCCTGCTTAAGTCTTGTTTCTTATGGGGGGTTAATTTAATATCTAAATTTTTGAAATGAACATTTAGGTAATCGTATTTTAGCTTTTCTAAATTTTCAATATATCATTTTATGGACTATAGCTCTCTAAAATAAGCAAATGTTTTATTTTGATATTGTCTATTTTAATTGCCTTTATATAATCTTTTCTGAGTCCTAACATGTATCTAACCCATGGGGCTGTTTTGTGTTTAAAATACTGATTTATAGATTAGTCATCCCATGTATATAAAGCTTGTGTATGATTTCCTTTGAGATTTGTTGATACTTGCTTTATGAATCCATATATGGTCAATAAGTGTTCCATGTGAACTTGGAAAGAATGTATATTCCTTAGTACGTAGATGCAGTATTTCACATATCCATTAACTCAAGTTTGTAGATCTCCTTGTTTGATTGTTTTAAATTGTTATTCTTTTGCCTGCTTGTTTTATAAATTATTTAGAAAAGCATGCTAAAATTTCCTACTACATTTGTGGATTTATCTGTGCTGTACTTCTTTGTTGCTTTAATTATCACTTAAAATATTTGAGGTGTCATTTGAGGCCATATTATTATAGAAAAACTAGGGAAGAAAAGAAAATGAAGTTGTCTTGCAGTTCTCCTGAAAAATCATAAAGCAGAGGTTGAGGATATAAGATGATAGATGTGAGCCTTTATAATTTTTTAGAATGCATTCCCATGTACTCTCTCCTTTTGTAATCATCAGACCTGTAAATGAAGACAGGCAGTATTAGGGGAAAATATCACCTTAAATCATAGGGACTTATGGATAGAGTCAAATATATGAAATGAGTTTCTAGAATCAGTTTAATCTCTTATCCATCTTCCCTTAAAATGCTTCCTTTCACTCTTCTTGCTGGTCTCAGCTCAGCAAGGCCATTCCACTGCCAGGTATTCATAGTTAGTGCTTGGTTTACCTGGGCCAATGAACCTCTATCTACTAGCTTTTCAAAGGGCCCTACTTTGATCATTCTACATTTCCTTAGCTTTTTTTAATTAATTTGCAGAACATGTAATGCTATTTTATCTTGTACTATCTATTGGCATATTAATTACTGTTATAATTTACTTTCCTGTTTACTACTAAAGCTGTGAGATGCCAGAGTCTTGAATGGAATCACTGATATATTTCCACTATAACAGCTGACACATAACAGGTACTGAGTAAGTTTTGGCTGACTGAATAAATTAATTAGACTTCACTTGAAACCAATATATTGATCCATCAAAAAATAGTTGGATTGATCAATAAATAAATGATTAATTGTGATTTCCTAGGTTCAAGGAAGTCTTTTCAGCATGAGTGAAAATAAAACAAGATTATGGACTTTAGAGAGTTTATAAACCAGTTGGGTATTAGTAAATATAATATTTACAGTGATAAAATCTGAGATAGGCATAAAAAGTTGGTAATACAATCCTGTGATTATAGGATCATGAATGTGTAATAATCACATATATTACTTAAACAATAAATGTGGGGAATTTAATGAGGGAAATGTCACTTCATTCTTAGTAATTGTTAATGGTTTATGTTTTGGATGGCCCCCCAAGCCTCATGCTGTCATGGAGGTGGCTGAATCTAGTATTTGTGATTGGTTTGTGGTCTAGCACTGGGATTGGTGCTGTGAGTGCTGCACCTACCTGTGGACGAGTAACCTGTGTACAGTATATGGAAGGAAAGAGGCTGCGTATTTTCCCTTTTGCCCCTTTGCTCTTGTTGATGCTGGTGTCTGCGGTAGCTGCCATGTTGACCCTCAGCCAGGCCACCTAACTTGGAGTCAGCTGATTATGAGCTGAAACCTCCAAAAACTGAAAGCTAAATAAAGCTTTCCTTTCTTAATTTTGAGTGTCAAGTATTTTGTCTCAGCAATGAGAGAAGAGTAAACAAGACAGTAATACAGAGAATAAAATAAAGTTAAGAAAGACTATGATGTTGGGTGTGATAGCACATGTCTGTAATCCCAGCACTCAGGAGGTTGAAGCAGGTGGATTGCTGTGAGTTCAAGGCCAGCCTGGGCTACAAAGTGAGTTCAAGTCCAGCCTGACATACATAGTGAAACATTGTCTCAAAAAGACAAAACAAAAGCAAAAACAAAACAAAATTAACAAAAAAGAATATGAGCTGGGCACAATATAGGTTCTTCAAAGTTTTCCTTTTCTCTTAAAGGAAGGGAAAAGGAGAGAGGAGATGTTGTAGGCCTCAAGACGAGAGATTAGTAGAATTTAATTGGTTTCCTCCACTAGACTAGGAGTATCTACAGGGCAAAAGCTATATCATATTCATTACTTATCTCTAGGTATGCCCTGAATAAAAGGACAGAAATAGTATAGTAAGAAAATCTAGATACAACGTAATGACTGGAAGAAGGTGTATCTCTCTTTCTTGGTGGTTTCCACCTTGCTATTTGCAGCCACCATAAACTGCCTTGGAGCCATGCCACCCTGCCTTGGAGCCAATTGAGTATGGACTGAAACCTCCAAAAACTGCCCATGAGCCATCTTCAGTTAACTTTTATAAATTATGTAAACCTGGAATCAACAACAGGCTGGAGAGAGCAGCAGTCCCCTAGCCAGTAAGCTTAAGAAAAACTGTAAGCAATACGAAAGGGTCCTGAGACCTCCGCCATTTGCCTGTCTGAAAGAAGCCAGAAACATGACAAGAGAAACAAACAGCAAAAAGCCTCCAACAGCTGACTCAGGGAGTATAAGTCTAGAAAAGGTAAATGCAGAGGAGATTGAGGGCAGCAAACATGCAATATCAGACACAGCCTCATTGGAAATAAAGAAATACTTCCGTGACCTCATTGATGAATTTAAATATGAAATTCTCACTCAGATGAAGCAAGATATAAGATTAATAAAAGAAATGCTGGGTACTCCTCAAGAAGACACAAATGGAAGAATGGAGGAACCCAGAGAAAGGAGAGAAGCCTTTGATAAAGAATATAAACAAAATCTAGAATACATGAAACACATCCAAAGACAATATCAGGAAATTAAAAACTCCATTGAAAGCTGGCAAAACTTCTTAACAGAAACTAAAGACAGACTTAAAACTTGAAGATAGGTATGCAATGTATGATCGCGAAAGAAAGGAACTCTTAAAAATAACAAAGAACCAGGAAGCAATGATACAAAGGCTAGAAGATGACAAGAGGATTTATAACTTAAGAATAAAAAATGTGAATGAAGAAGCAGGGACAAATACAAGTGAAATAAAAAGGCTATTCACAGGAATAATTAAGGAAAACTTCCCAGGCATAGGAAACGGAAATCATGTTCAGATATATGAGGCATACAGAACTCCAGCCAGCTACAACCAAAACAGATATATAGTAATCAGAATCCCATAAATCCATCACAAGAACAGAATATTAAAAGCAGCCAGAGAGAAGAAACAGATTACCTATAAAGGAAAACCCATCAAAATCACAGCAGACTTCTCGATGCAAACTATCAAATCAAAAAGAGCTTGGAGCAAAATATTCCAAGCCCTGGAAGAAAATAACCTCCAACCCAGATTGATGTGCCCTGCAAAACTGTCTCTCAAAATTAATGAGAGACAAGATATTTCCATGACAAAGAGGAACTGGGGGAGTTTGTGACCACCAATCCAACCCTGCAAAGAATACTGAAGGACATTCTAGAGAGAGAGAAGAAAATCACCAGGATTCCAGGAACAGTGACAGAAAGGCCTCAATGAAAAGGGCAGACAGTGAAATGAAGGAGAAAATAAACAATAAGGACAGAAAAATAGCATAGCAGAGATGAGGGAAAGAAGATTGCCTATATTGCTGTTTTATCCTGGCTGATTTTATTTGAATCTGGTATACTTGAGAGTATCAAGTCAGAGTAGAGGCAGCTACTCTGAAGATGACAAGATTCAATAGGATACCCACTCTGTTTTGATTATTAACTGCCTTTGAAGTCCTATAATGTCTCCAATGTTTGGTTTTTTTTTAAAAATAGTGCTTTGTACTGCTATGTTTAATTATACTATGCCTGATATAGACAATTTTATTGAAAATAACCAGAGACATCATAGTAACTACCATAGATCACCTAGTATTGTGGTTTTATATGTCCTTTTCATTTCATGTCTCTCTAGGAATTTGTATTGTTGACTTATTTTGATTTGTTTTTCCCTCTAATACAGAAAGGCTAGGTATACATGTAGAGACTTACACATATGTAGAATTTCTAAACATTTTCCAAGAATTGATTATAGTTATTGTAAAAAAAAGAGAGGAAAAGAAAATATTCCAAAGGATATAACTGCATGTATGTTTAGGTGTGCAGGATTGATGGCCATATTACTAAGTTTTTGTTGGGTAGATGAACAGAACTGATTGCATTCTCACTGTCTGAATGTCCACTTTGTATACTTTACTTTTGTAACTTGAACAACTACTTCTATGAAGAAAATATGTAATTATCAACTAGTGATTTCTTGCTGTTTTTTTTGAAATTATGTATTATTTCTACCCTCTTTCTGTTTCATTTTTCGCTTTAAAGAAAAAATAAAAAATTATGTAAATCTGCAAAAAAAAGAGAAAATCTATCTTCTTACTCTTGTATTAGTAATTGGTGATTGGTAATAGAATATTAATTTGTAGGCATCTTGCAGCCCCCAGTACACTTTCTTTTGTGAAGTGATTTGATAAATTCAGTATTAGGCTCTAGATTTTGTGTCATTGCATTCTAAGACATTGTGATTTTTTATGTCTTGTATTTCCTCTTGGTGAGAGGTAGAGATCTTGGATTAGTGATCACATTTAAGAGATCAGTTTGGTCCTAAGGCAACTAAGAATGGCATACTTTTCACTGTGATTTAGTTTTTTTCTCTTGCTTAACCTGGCTATGTCTATACACTAGTTTTTAACATGCAGAGAATTTCTTGAGTCATATTTTATAGAAAAAATAAGTCATGTTATAGAAAAAAAATCCTTTAATGAAAATATTTATTTTAGGTTTTCAGAGGCATGATGAGTTAAAGCAGATTTACTTATTTTTAAAATTTTTATCATTACTTAGTCTTCATTGCTTTTGACTGGAGGGTTGGTAGTTTCTAGAAAAAAATAATGACCCTGACATATTTTACACCTTAAAATAAAAATTTACCTACCATTTCTTCAGTCTTAAATAATTCTACAAGTATCTCATCATTCATTTAAGCAAACTCTGCAACTTCAAACATTCTAAATTATATATTGGCTTGAAGATAAAGTTTCTTTAAAAACTGCAAGCAGTGAAAATACTGAACTTCTCCTCTTCATCAATTGACCATAAAACCCTCTGAGTTTTTTTTTTTTTAATTTTTCATCTGACCTAAGAACATCTCTAGAATTATGAGAACTGCTGGTCCGTTAGGGAAACAAACAGGTGCCAAGCAAATCCTGACAATCTCCTTTCCTATTATGCAGTGAATAAATGTAATTTTTATGTGAAAGGTCTTCTTGGGTTTTATTTCAACTTATATGTCAATGCGTTGGAATTTTATATCTTTGTTCCAGACCTCTCTGTTGAAATTTAAACTTATTTTGCCAAATTCCTGTTCATTATCTCCATTTGGTTATTCCAAAAATGCTTTGAATATCTCAAAGCAAATTCACTCACTGCCCAGTAGACCTGCAGGCTACTGACCTGTGGTGTCCAATCACAGTTAATGTTACAGCCAAATATCCAACAGCATATCAGCAATATTTTAGAAAAAGAAATATTTCTCACTAACAGCATGGTACCAGAATTTTTCTTAAATGTTTCTTGAGATAATTTTTTCCTAGATATTTAAAAATTTTCTTTTTGTCCATCCTTAACTCCTATTGTTTACTTGCTCTATTACTTTCAGGAAAGTTATTTAACTATTTTCTGTATCAGTTTTTTCATCTATGAAGTGGGGATAGTAACAGGGTGAATTAATACATGTTAATTGCTTAGAAGAGTGCCTAGAATAGAGCAGTTGTGCAATACATTAGGGTTATTATTCTTACTATTACTACTAAAACTATTACTCTTACCTAAATTCAGATTCTGATTAACTGCTGTCTGGATTTTTTCAAACGTCTCCTAGTAGGCCCTTCTTTGTCTGTTGTTCCTCTCAAACATAACTTTAAAAATGCCTTTAGAATACTCAGTTGTGAATTAGATTTTTTTGGCCCTCAGCTTAGAATCTTCTGACTAGTTCTTAATAACTAGTTACTGTATCAGGAAGTAATCAGGTGAATAAGAAACATTATATGACATCTATCTTACAAATTTCCAATAAACTAATTTTATGGATTATGAACAAATAAATGACATAACTGGAATTTTATTTATGTTCTTAATATAATTGTAACTGCATTTTCTTAGTCACCTTTATTGTATTATGTCTTTATTTACATAAAAGTCAAGATCTGGATTTGTGATTAATCTTGTCCTGATTTTTTTCTGAAATATATGTCCTTTATGATCCTCTCTCACTCAGGTTCCAATTATTGTCTTACCTGAAGGCTTTGCTTTTGGTTATACCAAGCACTTTTTTTTTTTAAAACAAATTTCTGGCTCGATATGCTTTTCCAGTATACTTTCACTCTTGATCTTTTTTTCTAATGTGCAGGAAAAAAAAAAAGAATATCATACAATACTGTTGTAGTTTTCTTTGAAAGCAGAGCATGGTTTACTCTTAAGTTTTCACTATATTCTAAAGTATTCTAGATGTACCTTTTGAATTTGGTTCAATGAATTAGCCACATGAATATGCACATGCTCAAATCTCAGGAAGATCACAACATGATCCATAAGTGACAGCCAAGCCTGTTTGCTTGCCAAGCTCTGAAAATGCCTCAAGGAAGTGGCTCTCACTTTTCCTTTCAGTGTGTCCTGTTTTGCTTTTCCATTTCCCAAACTTATGAGGTCACCCAGGTAACGACTTCCTCCCAGCTATGTGCTAAAATATTTCTTTCAGAGGTGAATGAAGGATAGATACTGTTAACCTGGTTTTGGGTATTTGCATTTCAACGGGAAGTGTGTGGGAACTGAAAGGCTGGCCAAGGCTGTGTGCTATGGATTCTGTTGGTGAAATTTAAGGTACAGATTCAAGGGGTACTCTTGGCACATGGGAGCTCTTCTTGCAACATTGAAATCACGTGCAGGCATACTTATGGAGCTTGTACACATTATTGTTCTCCATTATGAATTCTTAAAGTTTACAAACTTTTTTTGTATGTGTGTGAATATATACTTATAGTGTATGCAGAACGTTTTAAAATGTTGTATATCATAGAATGGGTAAATCAGACTAACGAACATGTGCCTTACTCCACATACTTATTTATTTGTGTTAAGAACACTTAAAAATCTATATTAACTATGGTCAGTCAGACTGTTGTGCAGTAGGTGTTCCAAACGTATTCTTCCTTACTAAAATTTTATATCCTTTAACATTTCCTCAGTTCTTCTCCAACTTGCCTTTCACCCTCCATCTGGTTTCCCCTACTCTACCTTCTGCTTTAATGAGTTTGGTTTTTTCCAGAGAGCCTACAGAAATGTGAAATCATATAGTATTTGTCTTTCTGTACCTAGTGTACTTCACTTGTTAAATAAAATTTATAGGAAGTTGTGGGTTTGGACTGAGTTCTTACACTAGGCTCAGCTGACCAAACCAGAGTGACATTGCTTTGGTGGAAGTTCCACACCTGCAAGAAAAGCAAAGTTGTTGGGCTGCAGTGTGGCTCAGTGATAGAGCACTGGCTTTGCAGTGCATGAGGGCCTGCATCCGATCCTTAGAACCATGCACAAACAAGCACAAACCGACAAACAACAATAACAGCCACCGCCACCAAACTAAGTTGTTTATCTGACTTTCTAAGAAATCAAGCTAAAGACATGCATATTACCCAAATCCCCAAACAAGCAGGCTTTAGCTCACATGACATAGGAATTCTTTTTCCCTTAACTTTTACATGGAAGGTAACTTTGAAGAGAACAGTCTGCTGTTTGCTGCCTGTTTCTGCTTTCTTTAGCCCCTTTCTGCTTCTCTGCTTAGCTCACTAGCACACTGGCTCTATTGCACAGAATGAGATGTTATCCGATTTTAGAATAGCAAATAAAAGCTAATTAAGATCTTTTAAACTTAATGTTTTACAAAAAAAGAAACTACAGAGATACATGGAGAAAGAAAATAGGCTAAAGATCTACAAGCGCCACCCTCATTCCAGTTTATTGCACTGAATGAAAGTGTATCTGAATTGATTGATTTCCCTCCCATGTGTTTAGCACCCTGTTACTTTAGTAAAATCAATCATCATTTCTCCTTCGTACCAGTGGAAGAACTTCCTCATTAATCTCTCTCCTTCTAGTCTCATCCCCTTGCAACTTATTTTTCACAGCAATGATTACAATAATTTATTTAAAAGGTAAATAGGATCATGTAATTTCCTTCTTTATTATCTTTCAGAGTTTCTTATAGTACTCAGCATCAGCTATAAACACTTAATATTGTCTTCAAAACTTTGTAGACTATAGTCCCTGCTTTTCCCTCCAGCATCATATTCTTTTTTTAAATTTTTCTTTTTATCTTTTTAAAGTAAGGTATAATTGACAAAGATTGCATGTATTAACAATGTATGTGATGTCTTGAGGAATGTATGTGTTGTGAGATGATTAAATCACCTGAGTAATATATTCATTGACTCACACATTTATCATTTTTTAATGGTAAGAACACTTATGTTCTAATCTCTTAGTAGCATTTGGTCCATTATTATTTACTGTGATCACTACGCTTTTACACAGTAAGCTCTTGAACTTATTCATTCTAACTGAAACTCCGTACACTTTCCAGCATCTCTCCATCCCCTGCCCAGCCACTGGCAACTAACAGCACAACCTCTAGCTTCATCCTGTACCACTTCATAATTCACAGACAGCTGGCCAAACAGGCCTCTCTTAACCGCTACTGCAATAGCTCTGAGCTCTTTACCTAGAGCTTATTTAGAGCACTTTTTATGGCAGTTTTTGTTCAACTTTCAGTTTCAAATGACTTCCATAGAGAAATCTTTCTAGGTGCCTCAAATAAATTAGCCGTTTTTTTTGTTTCTCGTCAGTGATAGCACTCTGATATTTTCCTGCACAGTAGTAATATTAAATGGTAGTTAGTTTTATTAATTACTTCTGTCCCCAGTAGAGGAGGTGAGACTGTCTTTTGTTCTACATTGGGTTCTTGATTGACATCTGGTTGAAGGAAACTTTTTTATTTTCCTTCATACGATTCCTTAACAAACTAATTGTGATCCTTAATTGTGATATATCATCTTACCTTGAGTAAGAACAGGCTGGGAGATTAGTAAGCACAATTCTAGGTGAATCTGTGGGTGGTTGACATGTAGGCGAGCAAACTGAGGAAGACTCACCCTGGACATGGGCTATCACCTGGGTGGAGTAAAAAGGGAAAGGAAGAAATTTGTTTGTTTTGGAAGAGCTCCACTCTTCACCACTGCCTTTGGACATTGTTTTTCAGTCTTCCACCGTGGATTCACACACACAAGCAGCTCTACCTTGAGCTTCTAGGCCTTTGACCTTCCACTAGGCTGCATCTTTGATGGCTTTTTCTGTGGCTTCTTTCCTCTGGGGCTCAGCAGAGGATCTGCTGGGTCTCCAGCCCACAAAAGACCACTGTGGATTCTTCTGCCTCTAATCCTGGAAGCCTACCTAGTAAATCCTCTTATATAATTATACACGTATTTTATATCAATTCTGTTCCTCTAGAGAACCCTAATGCACAAATATAATCATCTATTCTTCTATTTTCCCACTAAACTCTTAAGCCAGTTACTAGGCTTTTATTTTGTTTTGCTCTATGTATTACTAATTTCTTTGCAAAGAGTCGTTACTTAATAAATATTGCTATCATTAAATCCCAAGGTTTGTATGCCTGAGTGGCTGCGTGTCTGGCAGCCAGATGATAAAAGAGCACAACATGAGGACCAAAATGATTCCAGAGGCTTGAATGGGCATGTAGTTCTAGCCACATGGGATGAATTCCTGAATAGGCAGATGGCACACTCTTAGAGCATTGCTGATTTCATTCTCTTATGTTCTTCATGAAGTTATTTCTCTCAGAGCAAATTAATCTATGATTTTATTATGCTTTCTTTACTCATTCAGTATGTAAGTTTACATGTCACTAAATGAACAAACAAACAACTCTTATCTTACCCTGCATCTCCATTTTTAGCTTAGAAATATGGGCATGTTATTAAGAAAAAGACAATTCAAGCAACCAGATTAGAAAGGTCCTCAAGAACCTAATTGAACAAGTTCCCAATGCTACACTACAGTGAGGTATAGAAGGAGGAGATAGGAGAGTGAGAGAAGGAGAAGGAGAGAGAGAGAAAGAGAGAGAGAGAGACCAGAAACAGAAAGAAAGAAAGAAAGAAAGAAAGAAAGAAAGAAAGAAAGAAAGAAAGAAAGAAAGAAAGAGGGGTAGGAAATAACTGGAAGTTTTACATAAGAAATAATGTATTGTGGAAGAGAAAGAGTGTCTAAATGTTTGATAAGAAGGGGACATTTCTCAGCTAGAGAACATGTCGACTAATCTTTCTGGATCTCTGCTCTTTTTCCATGTAAACAAAAGGACTACATTCCGTTAGAAATACTTTCCTGCTTGATGGTTCTTTGATTCTTATTTTCTTCAGATTGATGGGACCCCAAGAAAGAATATGAGTACGAAAGAAGGATAGAAGAAAGACAACAATTGTTACAGAGTATAAAGAGATAGAAAAGATACCTGAGTGGTGCTTATGAAAGGCAAATTATATGAGAGAGCAAGGATTTAGGTCTTTCTTCACTCTCCCAAGTTTATTGATTTAGCAAACATTTATAGAGTGCTAGTAAATACTTACATAGCCTTGACAATGTGCCAGGCATTGTTCTAAGGGCTTTTCAAATATTAACCCATTTGATACACAGAAAGTAAGTATGTACTATGATTATCCTTATCACACAGTTGAGAAAGCAGGCACAGAGAGGTAAAGCCAGCAGAGCAGGTCACGTAACTGGTAAGAGCCAGAGCGGAGTTTCCAATCCAGGCAGTCTCTGAATCCAGAGTTCATGCTCGTGTAGTGCTTATGTTACTGTTAGAATTTACATTTACATACATTTCCTTATTGAAAACCTCCACATCAAAGACCAAAACTTATTGAACTGTAACAAAAATAATAAATCACTCCAGACGTATTGAGGCTAACACATACTCTGTTTCTGTGTAATTACACTTTCTCAAAAGCTTGCCACATTTAGGATCCCCGTTTTCTTATGAACTCTTCAGGCAAGACCAGTGCAAAATGGGGAGGGTTATTCTTCGATCAGCTGCAAACCAGGTGGCAAAACACAGAGCAAAAAAGCCAGGCTCCCAAGGATGTGAGGATGTGTGGTAGCAACTGTCTCGCAGACTCCCACAGTTGGAAGATTTTCTTTCAAAGGCTTGCGCTCCTTAAAAAAATTCTACTTTCTTCTTACCACCTACTCAAAACAAAAACAAACAAACAAACAAACAAACAGCTAACAACAAAAACCTTCAGTACTATTAAAATAAAACAAAACATATTTGTTTTAGCCATTAGGAGACCTTTCTCTTGGTACTGCAGGAGGCAGCCTCTCATTAATAAAACAAAGACCACCTTGTTTGTTGTTGTTCTGTCTCTTTCAGCCTTGCACATGTGATGGTCTCATTCTCTGATACAGTTTGATTTCTACTTATGAAGTAAAGAACTTAAAGTTATTAAAGAGTGGTAAAAAAGTCCCTGATTGGTGCTGATTTATTTATATAAAATTAAATCCTTCTTCTTTCCTATCATTTCAGCCTATTCAATTCTTGCACCCACAATATTTAGAGTTTAAAAACTTATTTTTGAATGGCAACTAGGAGATCATTCTTTGATTTAATTTTCTCATTTACACATGTGGGAATAAAGCACAACAGTTAAACATCTTACCACAGACAGTGGCATAGCCAGGACTGGCTGCCAGCCTTTTTCCATTTCTGGTCCTGTGTCTCCCACCCAGGACCAAGCTGAAATTTGCCTAGTCTGGGGTTCAAACCTTCTGACATCCACTCTTTCTCCTCCCTGATCAAACACAAGTGCTATTCCCATTATATCTCTTTATTTTCTTTCTTCCAGTCCAGTGTATTGTAGGAGATTCATGTGAGTACTTGGGGAGTTGATGTCAATGTCTGGAGGGTCATTCAGATATGCTAAACTTCGAGCAATGCCATGTCTGGAGAGCCACCCATCACAGGTGCCTGGAAGGGATGCTTGCAGAGAGCGAAGTCCTGACTGCTAGGAGCCAGACCTCCCCTGACCCAGGGTATTGCAGCCATGCTGTCAGTGTGCATTAGAACTCAACTTCAGCCTTCTGGACAGCTTCCCTGACCAGCTCCTCTCCTTCATCCTCATTTTATATTGGATTTACATATACATATAATTTTCAATAGTCTCTTTATTCCTATACCTCTACTTTTACGAATTAGAATTAGTATCTCAGGACAGATCCTATAGTCCTTTTCCTCAAAGTCTGTTTAAAAATTCCTGCATTTCATTTTTTTCTCAAAACCAGAACAAAACCAACCAACCAAATAACATCCACTAAGGCTGTTTTATCCACCAAGTTCACTTAGAATACTGCAGTCCAGTGATCTTCCCTTTGGTTAACCTAGAACATCTGTTCTTCTGTTATTTTTTAATGTGCAAAGTCTGGCTTCTCCAAGGAAATGCTAACCTATCCCAAGATATGTTCGTGTCAGTCTCACCCTAATGGACAGCATCATTATCTATGTAGAGGAATCACTAACCTCAAGCCTGCACCCCTCTCTAGTCATTCTTGCTCCTGCACTGGAAAGGATTTTGTGGCTAATTTGATTGAGTGTATCTCAGATGCTTGATCAGGCCACACTTACCAAAAGCTGAATATTTGCTGAAAGGTCATCCATGAATACAACCATTTTCCCCTCTCTTTTCCAGGGGGGAAAAACTGACCCAAAGGGTAAGTTTGAGGGCCTTACTCTCTTCAATTGAAAAAAGCTTACCTAAAAAAATGTTTAGATTTGGAGTCACATAGGAAGAGTCATCTCTTAGGCCTTAATCCCAATTTCATAGTGCTCTGCATGAGGGTTTTAAATTTTACCTGAGTTAACAATAATAAGGTGACTTTTGATACCTGATGTAACTCAGCCTTGGGTATTTCTAGACTATTTAAAAAGTGAGCATGTTGCAGATTTATCTAGCTTTTTAAAAAAATTTTATTTAAAGGGGGGGAGCAAAACAGTAAAAAGGGTAGAAACAATACAGAATTTCAAAAAAAAAATAAACAGTAAGAAATCACTATTTGATACATTACATATTGTCTTCTTGGATATAGTTGTTCAAGTTACAAAATTAAAGCATACAAAGTGGACATTCAAACAGTGAGGCTGCAAACAGTTCTGTTCACCGTTCCAACAAAAACTTAGTAACATGGTTATCAGTCCTACACCCTTAAGTATACATATGGTTATCTCTTTCAGAGCACTTTCTTTTCCTCCTCTTGCTTTTATAAAAAAATTTTTATTTAAAGAAAAAATTTTGAAACATAAAGAGGGTAGAAACAATACAAAGTCTCAAAAACAAAACAAAAATAGTAACCAGTAAAAAATCACTAGTTGATAATTACATACTTTCCTCTTAGATGCAGTTGTTCAAGTTACAAAACTAAAGTCCACAAAGTGGACATCCAAACAGTGAGACTGCTGTCAGTTTTGCTCATCCATCCAACTAAAACTTTAGCAACATGGTTATTAATTCCACACACTCAAACATACATGCAGTTATATCCTTTAGAATACTCTCTTTTCCTTTTTTTTTCTTTATAATAACTGTAATCCATTCTTGTAAACTACTTAGAAGTTCTACACATGTATAATTCTCTACACGTATACCTAGCCTTTCTGTATTAGAGGGAGAAACAAATCAAAACAAGTCAGCAATACAAATTCTTAGAGAAACACGAAATGAAAAGAACATACAAAAACACATCACTAGGTGATGTATGGTAGTCACTATGATGTCTCCTGTTATTTTCAATAAAATTGTCTATATCGTCAAATATAATATAAACTTAGCTTTGCTTTACACTATTAATAAAATCTAAACATTGGAGACATTATAGGACTTCAAAGGCAGTTAACAATCAAACCAGAATGGGTATCCTATTGAGTCCTGTCATCTTCAGAGTAGTTGCCTCTACTCTCAGACTCGACATTCTCAAGCATACCAGATTCAAATAAAATCAGTCAAGATAAAACAGTGATATAACCAATTTTCTTTGTATTATCTCTGCCATGCTATTTTTCTGTTGTTATTTGTTTACTTTTCTCCTTCATTCCACTGTCTGCCCCTTTCTTTGAGGCCTTTCTGCCATTATTCCTGGATCCCTGGTGATTTTCTTCTCTCTCTCTAGAATGTCCTTCAGTATTCTTTGCAGGGTTGGATTGGTGGTAACAAACTCCCCCAGTTCCTCTTTGTCATGGAAATATCTTGTCTCTCCATTAATTTTGAGAGACAGTTTTGCAGGGTAAATCATTCTGGGTTGGAGGTTATTTTCTTTCAGGGCTTGGAATATTTCACTCCAAGCTCTTCTTGATTTGATGGTTTGCATCAAGAAGTCTGCTGTGATTTTGATGAGTTTTCCTTTATAGGTAATCTGTTTCTTTTCTCTGACTGCTTTTAATATTCTGTTCTTGTGATGGATTTCTGGGATCCTGATTATTATATGTCTGGGTGTAGATCTGTTTTGGTTGTAGCTGGCTGGAGTTCTATATGCCTCATTTATCTGAACTTCACTTCTGTTGCCTATGTTTGGGAAGTTTTCCTTAATTATTTCTGTGAATAGCCTTTTTATTTCATTTGTAATTGTCCCTGCTTCTTCGTTTACATGTTTTATTCTTAGGTTATAAATCCTCTTGTCATCTTCTAGCCTTTGTATCATTGCTTCCTGGTTCCTTGTTATTTTTAAGAGATCCTTCCTTTCATGATCATACTTTGCAAATCTATCTTCAAGTTTTGAAAGTTTGTCTTTAGTTTCTGTTAAAAGGTTTTGCCAGCTTTCAATGGAGTTTTTAATTTCCTGATATTGCCTTTGGATCTGTTTCATATATTCTAGATTTTGTTTATATTCTTCATCAAAGGCTTCTCTCCTTTCTCTGGGTTCCTCTATTCTTTCATTTGTGTCTACTTGAGGATTACCCAGGACTTCTTTTATTAATCTTCTTATATCTTGCTATCAACACGTGTATGCATGTATCATTTAATATGACTCTAACTTTTCTGAGAATATATAAGGAGTGATCAAATGGGAATATATAAGCTGGATCAGTTTTGTAATTTTACATAGATTTTGTATTTTTAGTTCCTGGAAAAATCTTTATATTGATTTCCATGGTATTTGTATAATTTACCTTTCCATGAACTATGTAGGAGAATCCCTTTTCCTCCACAACCTCACCAGGATGTGTGTGTGTGTGTGTGTGTGTGTGTGAGTGTGTGTGTATTCTTGATGATGGTCATTCTGACTGGGATAAGGTGGAATCTGGAATCTGAAAGTTATTTTCATTTTCCCATGATTAAAGATGATGAACCTTTTTCATGTACTTATTGACCATTTCTACTTTTCAATGGGGGAATAAAGTCAAGTACTTATGAAAAAGTTTTTATAGTTCCTAAGAAAACACGGGGTTGTAAAATGTTCTAATCAATAGTAAATAGTAAGTCAAATACAGATACATAATCTAGAGAATTAAATAATGTGTGGGTGTGTTTGTTTGACATACCCCAGTGTGATATTAAAAAAAAACAAAAAAAATCTTGGTCATTTTTTTTTTGCATGTTTCATTCTCTTAGCAATGCTCTGTTTCTTTGACAATCTCATATTATAGTCATATATAATCTCCAGAACTAATTCTTGATCACATTAAGCTGGGTATTACTGTGTTTTGGCCAGAATCAATTACAAAAGTATTATAAGAGAATAAATTAACATGTAAACCACTGTATAGTATAGTTAGTAAACACAGAGTAGACAGCTAAGCAAATTCAAAGGCCAGAAAGTTAACTTTTCTCTGTAGATTTCATAAGGGATTAAAATTGTAGTAGCCTCTCTACAGAGATTTTATAACAAAATTTCAAGGATATGCAGAGGAAAAGATCATTGTACAGTGAGTACACTCGTACTTATTTCAGCTTCCATAATTCTTAACCTTTGGTTAATCTTATTTTCTCATAGTCAACCCCAACTTTGGGTTATTTATGTAATTTATAATATCCCAAGGGAGATACAAATAAAGTCTAGTCAAATGCACCTGATTAAAATGGGTGATCTGTTTAGTTGACACTGACACTGTTAATGTCACTGAAATGTAAAAATATGTATCAGGTTGTATAATTTGCACTGGAGTTTCAGGCATAATCTGAGACAATAGTAATAAAAATGTCCTTAACATACTTGATAGGGAAACAGTTATACTAATTAAAATCCAAACACAAACCATTTTCAGAACCCTAAATTTGCTTTCCTCATTTGTGTACTTCACCTAGGAATCTTCTTCCTGACACTATAGGTTGATTTGCATCCTCCAGAATTTGTATTTTCCACATTTTTATATGAATGAATCACATTGTATATGTACTTTTTTTTTGCTTGGCTTCTACTAAGCATATATTATGTGTTTATCCTTGTATTTGTCTTTTTAATTTTGTACTATTGTCTTTCATTGAATGAAAGCTTTTATAATTAATTTTTTAATTGCAATTTTTATGAAACCAAATTTACTTGTTTATTTAAATGGTTTATATTCTATGTGTGCTTTATGTTCTAGGAAATTTTACCCACTTTAAAGTCTCATAGATATTGCAATAATACCTATGTTTTCATTGTTGTGAATTTCTAGCTTAATTCAATCATAGTCAGACAGCATTCTTTGAAAGATTTTGATCCTTTTAAATTTATTGAGATCTATTTTATGCCCCTATGCTCTATTTTGGTGAATACATTATATTCAGGTGCAATTGAAAATAATACATATTCTTCTGCTGCTGATTCTGTTACTATTATGTCTCAGTGGTTTATGCATTTTTGGATTTTTGTCTTTACTGAGATTGTATCTCACTCCTTTATGAGTTACTAAAGGTTAGGTGTGAGTATCTACAACTTTGAATGTAGAATTATTTATTTTTTTCTTGGTACCTGGAAATTTTTGTCTCATTTATTTCAACTTTGAAATGAAATTCATACATATTTATGAATTTATATCTTCCTGTAGTAGTTTTGATTATCTCTGATTATATATGTATATTATCAGTACCAAATATATATATATATATATATATATATATATATATATATATGAATTGAACTAAGGACCTTGTGCTTGCCAGGCAGGTGCTGAATATGCTACTGAGCTATATCCCCAGCCCTCTGATAATATTCTTTGCCTTGAAGTCTAACTTATCCAATATTGGTGTGAGCACTCCAATGTTCTTATATGAGATTCTTTGTTTTCTATGTATTTTTCCATCCATTTAACATCAACTTTATGCATAAAGTTTGTATCTTACTGTTCATCCATTCTGTAAACTTTTGCCTTTTATTTGGATTTCTTACTTAATATTTAATGGAATTATTGATACATTAGACTTATGTCTACCATATTATTTTTCTGTTTTCCTCCATTTTTTTAGTTCATGCTTGTGCTCTTCCTAATTTTTTGAGTTATTTAAATATTTAAAAATGCATACGTCTTGTAGCTTTTTTGGCATATATTTTTACATTATTTATTTTTAGGGATTTTTCTAGTGATTCATTATGTAATCATTATAGATTTTTACATTCTGTTGGGAATTAATATTATTTATTTAATTTAAGATGTAGAATACTGACATTGGATGGGATCACTTGTCTTTTTCTTCTACCTGCTATTTTTAGATAATAGTTTTGATTTTTTATCTATATATTATAAAGCCAATGAGACAGTGTTATAACTTTTGGCTTAAATAGTCATACTTATCATTAATAACTTAAGAAATAATTAGTCTTTCTATTTACCCCAGTACTTATTTTTATGCTCTTCATTCCTCCTTGAGAATTGAGGTTTGCGTATGATATCATTTGACTCTAACCTGAAGAAATTCTCTCAGCCATAGCACAGGTACCAGACAAATTTCCTGGAAAAGCTTTATAGGCAGTAGTTCTACAAACAAATTATGACTCACCATTTAAATGGCTGGGATATTTTGTGTCAGAATAACAAGATGATTTCTGTATGGAATCCCAGAAAATTCAATTTGTTTGCATAATTGATCTGTCAAGTCATATTTTTATAAAGATTCTCACTAATCCTGTTTTTAAAAACCTATATTACTATTTAAACTGTATTACTCTTAAAGGAAAAGAGATTATATTCGTTCCTGAATTTTGAAGGGTTAGTGAGAATAATATATCACTTAAAAAATGTTATATAAATTTAAGGGTTGGACCAAGAAGTGAGAGTAATTACCTTACAAATTTAAAACTATACCAAAAATGTCCCCAATAATTACAGATAGGTTTTTCTCTCAGTTCAGATCAGTTTTACTGCTGTTTATGGAGTACCTATGAGTATATTTATTTAAGTATCAGTTTGTAGAAGCACCTAATGCAGCACTGTCCAAGAAGGCTGTGGACCTTCCTTTTCTGTAGAAAATCAAATGTATGTAGAACTTTCATGAAAAAATATGGAGAAGAAGCATACGTTACCTATGGATGTGAATAAAGCCCTGATCTTTTATCCTGCAAAAGTGAAACAATCAAGGAGCAAAACAGAAAAACATAAAGAAGATCCTAGAAAAAAACCAGTATCTTTCTCACTGGTTAGAGAATAAACCTTGCTCTTCACATGACAGGTATTATGAAATAGAGAGTAAAATTGTATTCCTAAAGATCAGAGTCAGAACCAAACTTGCAAAAGGGCCAGAAAAGGCAACAATGCAGATTCAGGGCAATTAAACAGAGAAACAAACAGGATTAAGCAGAGAACAGAAGTTAAGAAACAGAGAAATAGAAGAGAAATAAACTTTGAAAACCACTGGACTCGTTTAGACTTGGGCTAGTAACTGATGAATTGCATTTCTTAGGCCCTCTTCCACATTCTAGAAGAATTTCCAAAAACTGCTAAAATATGATTTTTGATAACTATCCTACTAATCTTTGTTCATTCATCAAGGACAGTTTGTGCTTTCATTATCTGATTGATGATTTTTATGCTTCTATCTTGTAATCTGAATAACTACTTTGAAGATAGCAGTAGCAATATATTAACCATTGTTAATCTATTATTTTGTTTTGAAATTCTGTATCACTGCTTTTATTCTTTTTTTTGTTTCAAAATAAAAAAGTTAAAACAAGTCATTCTTGCCAATATAAAATAAGCACTTGTTACAGTTTTAATTATTCAGTGAAAAAACAGGATGGTAAATTTGATTCTCAATAATATACTTAATAGTAATCCAATTCTCTCATTCTGATGTATCCCTAGCACAGTTTATGTGTATGATGGATATAATAGAGATTTATTGATTTTAAAAAGTTATTGCTTATTCTTGTCTAGAGAATATTGTATCCTTTTTTTGTTTTTTTAGGGCTCATAGATAAGCCAAGTTTCATGATGTCAGCCACATACTCTTGCTACATGCCCCACTTCCTACTGGATCAATATTAGCTAAGCTACTATATTTATAATTCCATAGGTTGATTATAGTTTGACTCATGTTATACCACATGGTGACTTTCCTGTGTAGATTGCCTGTGACAAAGGGCTTCAGTGGTGACCCACTCAGGACCCCTCTTGTCTTTCAGGAGTTACTCCTATTCCTTAGTAAACCTTTTCTACTCTTAATCTCCTTTTTCTTTTGGAATTCATTCTTCAATTTTAGGGGACATGAACTCGGCAATAAATGGCATTAGGAAAACTGGCACCAGGGATTTGGCTCAGTGGCATAAGCGCCTGCCTGGCAAGTGTGAGGTCATGAGTTTGATCCCCAGTATACCCCACCCCCACAAAAAAGAAAACTGGGTATCAACATACAGAAGAATGAAATTGAACCATTATTTCACTCAATAGATGTAACTCAACTCAAAGTGGATTAATGATATGACCAAAAACTATAAAACTACTGAAAGAAAGCATAGAGAAAAACCTCCATGACATTGGTGCAAGAAATGACTTTTTATACATAAACTCAAAAGTATAGATGATGAAAACTAAAACAGACAGATGTGATTTTTGCCAAGCAGAAAGTTTATTAATCATTAGAGTGAAGTGACAACCTATGGGATGGGAGAAAATATTTTCAAATCATATTTCTGGTTAGGAGTTAATTTTCAGAGTATACGAGGGATCCAAAGAATTACTAAGAAATTAAGGTGTCTAATTGAAACATAGGCAGAAGACATTTATCCCAAGAAGACCTACAGATGGCCAACAGGTGCTGGTGAGATTGGGGAGAAAAAGAATCCTTGTACATTGTTAATGAAAATGTAAATTAATATAGCCATTATCTAAGCCAGCATGGAGGCTCTTCAAAAAGTTAAACATAAAATAACCATACAATCAAGAAATTCTACCATTGGGTAAATAATTAAGGGAAATAAAATCAATATATTAGAGGGGTATACATATCTCTGTATTCATTGTAGTGTTATTTGAAATAGCCAAGATATGAAACCAGCCTAAGTGCCTTACTGGATAAATGAGTAAAGAAAATGTAATATATACACACAATGGAATGAATATTATTAAAAGAATGGAATCCTGTCATTTGTAACAATACAGATAAACTTGGAAAATATGTTAAATAAAATAAGCCAGGCACAGAAAGACAAATACCACATGGTTTCAATGCAAGTAGAATCTGAAAAATTGATCTAATTAAAACAGAAAATAGAAAAGTAGTTACTAAAGCCTGGGTGGTTAGGAGCTGTAGGTCTGTCAAAAGATACAAAATTGCAGTTCAGAAGAATAAATTCAAGCCTTTTATTGTACACCACGGTTTCTATAGTTAGCAGTGATATACTATATTCATGGAAAATGCTAAGACAGTAGGTGTTAATTGTTTTTACTACAAAAATGGTAATTACGTGAAGTAATACATTAACTAGCAATAGTGTGTATATTTATATTGCAAAACATGTACATAGTATGTTTTTATTTTTCAGTTAGACAATTTGAATCTTCTCACACAATAATGTACAAACTTTCTCTTGTGTTTTTAGAAGAATAAGAAGAAAATTATGAAATAAGATGCTCAATTTTTGTAAAATCATAACACATCCATCAGGAGAGATTTTTAAAGTTCATAATTTCTGTTGATTTATGGACTTCTACTTTCCTCACTCAACTCTCTAAAACCTATCAGAATATCATGCCTAGACTAAGGAAACAGATATTTTTTAAAATTCCCCTGTGGTAATTGCAATAGTTCTCTCCTAAATTCTAGGGCTAGACTATAAAGGCTTTATTTTGTTTCTTTTATTTGCTTGTGGTAGAAGTGAGCAGACACGGGATTCTTTTTCAGGGGAGATTGTGTACTTTTTGTTTCTTGCAAGAATTTCTACTTCATTTTCTAGAATAGTTGAGAAATTAATGTGGCAGAAGACCACAGTTAATTCTTTGGGGACATTTCTTGCCTATGAGTCTAAAAAGGCATTAGAATAGTTATTTGTGAATGCATTTCTGGTAAACACATATGTCACTGGCAAATGACCTCGTGATTTTTCTTGAATTATGTTATAAGATGTTGTGTAGGACTTGACAAAGGAGCAAATGGTTAAACTGTGAGGCAAAAGCATGCAGTCTGTGAGGAGCGAGTGGTTAAACAAGTTTACGTTAGTGAAGCATGTTGTGTCTGGTTGTTGTCCTTTCACTTTCCCCAAGACAACTGCCTAGCCCTGAGACAGTGCCTTGCTAAATCTCCTTTTCTTCTGCTTATTTCTCTTGCACTGATGTTCTAAATGAAAGCCTGAGAGTTCTTGGCTTTGGTGCTACTCCCAGGAGTCTCCCTCACTCTGGGTGTTCGCTGTTGAGCAGCCCCTCTGGCCCTCTAAGCAACTGAACCAAGTCTCATCACTAAGTAATCTTTTTCATCCTTCATGCCACCGTGGCCATATATTGGAACAGGATATCGCCATGCCAGGAGATGGGTGAGGTCTGTGGTAGAAATTATTTGGATTGAAATGGCAAGAACTATAAAGTTTTTTTTTTTGAAAATTGGTAAATTAATTTGATTATTATTGGTAATGAGCCAAGATTTATGTCTTAGTGAAAGAGTAGCCTTCACAGTTTGGTCAAGTTACTTATCCTCTATATTCCTCCCCATATGCTTCATTTGAAAAATGAGCAGGCTGGACCAATGCATGGATTTTAAATGACGTTTTGGCAGAACTCTTCTTTGAATGATATATGGCAAGAGATTCACAGATGTGGGGTAAGAGGACAAGAAGTCACGAGAAGCCAGCCCTCCCTGTGAATTGGCACCATGCGCAGGCTGCTAAGGAGAGAGCCAGATGTCAGCCCTTTCTGGCACATGGGCTGGGAAACAAGAAGTGTCCCCCCCATATCATTTTCATTGTTTTGTTGGGTTGCATTTTGTTCTGTTTTGTTTTGATTTTATTGTATCTGATGGCATGGGTGGCTATTTCAAAGATAACAAGACATATGGCAGCCATTTGGGATTTACTATTGTCTTGTTTTGAAGTCCTGCATTGCATTCTTTGTTTTGTTTTTAACTGGTTCTATTCTGTTCTGTTTTGTTTGATTTTTGCTATATCTAAAGGTATCTGTAGCTATTTCCAGGGCTTTTAAAATCCTCTTTTCCTTTTCATGAGTTTTATGTATTCATCTTTCTCTGTTTAAATACTGCATGATTCTGTTTCCCCATTAGACCAAGATTCACACAATCTTCTTTTTTGCATTCCACATCACTGATTGTCACTACCAAATACCTCTCACTCCTAATATCTAATCAATCAACAAGGTCTATTTATTCACTCTATTAAATTATTTTCTTTTTTATTTTTTTTCACAGTACTGGAAATTGAACTCAGGCCCTTTGCACTAAGCTGTGTCCCCTGCTTTTTAAATTTTTTAATTTTGAGAAAGGGTCTTGCAGAATTGCTAAATTGCTTGGACTGGGCTTAAACTTGAAATTCTTCTGCTTCAGTCTTTCAGAATGCCGAGATCACAGGCATCTATCATCATGCCTGGCTTCAAATTCCTTTCTTATATTATATTTCCACTCTACTGTTTTTGCCCTTATATATATTAAAATTTACGTGGACTACTGTAATAGACTTTCACCACTGCATGGCAACTGATTTTGACTAATATAACAAATTACACTTATTCACCTCTGTGGGGCATATTTTATGTTGCATAAAAATGATTCCACTTTTACTTTTTGAAGATCTTTGGTCATGTATCTGTATTGAATGCAAGACTTACCTATGATGAGTGAATACAGTTTTTAGAGTTCTAATAATGTAGTCCTGAGTCCATATTTATGTGAACGAGTTGGATTTACTTTATGGCTACACTGCGAGACTTAGCTAAAAGTGTGGTCTTTGAATCTAGCCTACTTATTTTTTATCCTGACTCTGTTCCTTACTAGCAATATGACTTTGGAAAAAATACTTAACTTCTTTGGGCCTTGATTTTCTTCTTTAAAATGGAAAGATAATAATACTTAACTAATAAGGTTTTAATAAGTATTAAATGGGTATTGATACTTTTTGAGGTCTTAGAGCATTTCTTGGCACGGAATACATGCAAACAATTATTCTTGTTGTTATTGCAATTACTGAACAACTGAAAACTACTTTTAAAAGATATATTGGATGCAGTTATTCCTTATCATTCAATATTTAACAGCAATGACAGTGATGATGGCATGGAATACATGCATTCATTCCTTCAGTCTCAATGCTGTCTGTCTGTTATCTTGGCAATAGTCCATTTGGCCATGCCTCAGTAATAAGGGCCCAAGTGAAGGAGTGTGGATAAATCAGTGTGAACTGATCACAGTTACTGGAAAAACAACGCAGAGAGCACAAAGGGACAGCCAACGTATGCAATGTTTTTGAATATGGAACAATTTTCTTTCTCTGAGGAAAAGTTCATTCAATATAGCCTCGTGATTTCTTTTTTTTTTCTTTTCATTATTTTTATTTAAAGAGAAACAAAAGCATATAAAGGGTAGAGGTAATACAAAATTCCCAAAAAAAACCAATAAGAAATCACTAGTTAATAAATTACATATTGTCCTCTTAGAAATATTTGCACAAGTTACAAAATTAACTTACATAGCATACAAAGTAGATAGTCAAACAGTGAGAGTGTAGACAGCTATTCATGCATGAGTCTCTACGTGTATTTCTATCCTTTTTGTATTAGAGGGAAAAATAAAACTTAGCAAGACAAAACAAAAGAAATCCCTATAAAAACATGAAACCAAAAAGTTGCATAAAACCACAATACAAGGTGATCTACAATGATTACTGTGTTGTTTCTTATTATCTTCAATAGAATGTCTATATCATCAGGCATAATTGAATATAGCAGCATGATTGAGTATAGCAGTAAATAACAATGTTAGTAAAAATAAAATATTGTAGACAGTATAAAACTTCAAAGGCAGGTAATAAACAAACCATAGTGGATATTCTAGTGGATCTTGTCATCTTAAGTGCAGCTGCCTATACTCTTAGACTTGATATTATCAATCATAACAGCTTTGAATAAAAATCTATCAATACAAAACAGTGATCCAACAAACCAGATTTGATTACGATCAGTCATGGTAAAACAGTGTAGGTTTTACAGAGCTTTAGATCAACTTAATAGGAAATTAAGGATGATTACCGTACTATATCCTGTTATTTTCAGGATTACTGTCTGTTCTCTCAAATCTAGTACAGGTAGAATGACTGGAACAGAATATAATACATCTAAGCAGAGTAGTGTGAGTAATGTGGGTTTTAAATCCTGGTGCACTATTTACAATATAGCATATCAAGGCCATCTATGTTAGAGTTTCTAGTTATCCTTCTCTGCCTCATTTCTGCTATGCTATTTTTCTGCCTTTGTTTGTCTAGTTTTCTCCTTCATTCTACTGCCTGCCCCACTCATTGAGGCCTTTCTACCACTGTTCCTAAAATCTTGGTATTTTCTTCTCTCTCTCTAGAATGTCCTTCAGTATTCTCTGTAGTGTTGGACTGGTGGTCACAAACTCCCCCAGTTCCTCTTTGTCATGGAAGCATCTTGTTTCTCCATCAACTTCTAGTGACAGTTTTGCAGAGTACATCAATCTGGGCTGGAGGTTATTTTCTTTCAGGGCTTGGAATACTTTGCTCCAAGCTCTTCTTGATCTGATGGTCTGTATCAAGAAGTCAGCTGTAATTCTGATAGGCTTACCTTTATAGGTGATCTGTTTCTTTTCTCTGATGGCTTTTAATGTTCTGTTTTTATGTTGAATTTCTGGTATCTTGATTATTATATGTCTGAGTGTAGATCTGTTTTGGTTGTAGGTGACTGGAGTTCTATATGCCTCACACAACCGAATGTCATTTTCTTTTCCCATGCTTGGGAAGTTTTCCTTAATTATTTCCATGAATAGCCTTTGTAATTCACCTGTATGTATTCCTGCTTCTTTGTTCATGTTTCTTATTCTTAAATTGTAGATTCTCTTGTCATCCTCTAGCCTTTGTATTGTTACTGCCTGTTTCCTTGTTATTTTTAAGAGATCTTTCCTTTCATGGTCACACACTGCCAACTTGTCTTCAAGATTTGATAGTCTATCCTTAGTTTCTTTTAAGGAGTTTTGCCAGCTTTCAATGGAGTTTTTAATTTCCTGGTAGTCTCTTTGAATCTGCTTCATGTATTCTATATTTTCTTCATTGAATGTTTCTCTCCTTTTTTTGTGTTCCTCCTTTCTTCTGTCTGTATCATCTTGAGAGGTGCTTCCTGAGAGCATTTCTTTTATTACTCTACTCATATCTTGCCTTACCTGATTTAATATTTCAGTTTTGAGCTCGTTTACAAGGTCCCAAAGATATCTCTTAATGTCCATTGAAGCCATGTCTGGTGTTGTGTGTTTGCTGCCCTCAGTCTCCCTTATTTTTCCTTCTCCTGGATCAGTGCTCTCAGGGTTCTGGGCTGGGGGCATGCTCCTGCCTCTCTCTCCTGTCATGGCCCTGGCTTCCTCCACATAGGTTCAAGTGTAGGTCCCAGCCCCTTTCCCTGTTGGCCATGGTTCCTCCGAAGCATGGGGTGAGGGAACTCTGCCCTCTCCTGCCTGCTCTTGTCACTTAGGTGTGATTAGCGACTATGTTTACCTGCCCCTCCCCACTGGGCCAACCAAACTTCAGGGGCCTTTCACCCAGTTAGTGCTTGCTAGGCACAGGGAATCGATTTGGGACAGTTCATTGGGTCCCGGCCAGGGGCGCGGCCCAGTCCAAGCAAATCCCATGAGTCTGCTCTGAGGAGGGAGCAACCAACTGAAGTCACTGTTACTCCCAGTTCAGGCTCCTCCTGCCTGATTCCAACATGTCACCCATTTGGTCACGCCCTTCCCATGGTGGGGGGGTCTCATTCCCAGAACTGACCGTGGATCAATGGAGGTTCCTTTGCCAGCTCTGCTCTCCATTGGGCTCACCAACCCCCGACTTCAGCGCTGCTGTGCTTCCTGTGAGTGGCTGCGGGAATGAGTTTGGGCGGCTTTGCTGGCCGGCGCAGATTCAGGCCATTGCAAACTTGATGGGTCATCAGGAAAATGCTGTGTCCCATAATTTTTAGCTGTTTCAGTTGTAGTTCAGAAGTATTTGACAAGCTTTTTTACATTTTAATTTCTTCCTGTGTCAAGAGGATCCATCTCCCTCTGTCTGGGTCTCTCCAGGGTGTTTTATTCTGGCGTATGAGTTGTTTCTCCCAGGAGGTGTTATATTTTGTTGCTCACTGATTGGCCATCTTGTCTTCTCCCTGCCTGGTGCTTTCTTTATGGTCTGAAGTCTTTAGGTAGACTACTTCTTGAATGTAGTTGATATCTTCATTTTCTAATGTAGAAGAAACTGATTAGAGCAGTAAATGTTTTTGCATTGTTAGAAACACTTCTGGGCTGTTAAGAATGAAGACTATGTGAGTCTAATAATAGCATTATACTTAATGGGGACAGTATTATTACTATAATTTTACAAGTTAGCTTGAGCTTTAATCATTTAATTGCTTGATATTTGTCAACAAATCGCTGATTAGCCTTCTAGTAATTCCAGATACTTAAATGACTGATGGCAAAGCAAGCCTAAAACTGGCAGGACATCTGTCCACATACAAATGACTTACCTGAGGTAGGTTTGGCAGTCAACTTCCCACAGCCATTCCATCCCTGTAGAGAAAGGCTACAATCTGGGTCTGGTGGCACATGTCTATAATCTCAAACAAGCACAGGCAGGAAGATTCCAAGTCTGAACCCTCAAAACAAAAAGTAAAAAAGGCTGGAGATTTAACTCAGTGTAAAGACTCTGGGTTCCATTTCTAGTAGTGCAGAAAAACAATAAAAGAAAGAAAAGAGATGGATTATTATAAACAAGAAAAAGAGCAACAGCAGAAAAAGAGTGATGGTCTTGAAAAATTCATCCATGATACAGAGTAGAAAAATATCTGTGCCTTTAATGCATTTAATGTACATATTTGGTTAAAATGCAATCTCTAGTACATTACTAATCTTAAGATATTTGACATTACAGAATTTTCTTCTTTGTGTATTTTCAATTATCTCCAAATGGTAAGCCTCTTGAAGTCTGAAGGAATCATGTGGCTGAAATATGTTACAGTTCCAGATGGGAATGCAGCAGGACTACAGAGTGCACAATGGCTTCTGATGCCTCATGAGCCATACTTGCCAGTGAATGGCAAATGTGAAGCTGATTTTCAGAAAGATTTTTTTTTGTAATATACCTGGTAAATAGGTCTGCCCAGGTGAATAATCACCCTTGTTTAGCAACTGATATAAAAGACTGGTAGAAAATTCTGCTTTGTGACATCTGCTTTGTTTGTTCTTCTCTTACAATAAGAAGTACATTTGCTAGTATGCATGCATGGACACACATTTCTCTCTCTCTCTCTCTCTCTCTCTCTCTCTCTCTCTGTTTGTGCTCAAAATCTGTTGTCACTGTCAAATATTCAGGAAACCTACTTAAAAATTCATTGTGAATCCTAAATCCCATGGAGAAGATTAGTAGGTCACACTTTTTGAAAAATGGGTCTAGAAAGAAAAAAACTGAATAATTTTGAATAAAGGATCACCTGATTGCATGTAAAAACAATGCTAAGGCTAAGGCTACAAAGATTAATAAAAGTCTTTGCAGGAGGGGTCTGGTTCGAGCTAGGCTCACTTTCAGTAGCACTGGCAGGAATACTGGGTCCTAGTGAGTCTTGGTAGTGGAATTTGGTAGAACTAGTATAGCCCTGGGCCTCTCTCACAGTGTTAGTAAGCAATGCTCTTAAGAAATACTCTTGATTGAGGTTGTGACTAACTTAAAAATTACAGGCATTTTCTGTGTGTAGTGCCACCCAAGTTAAATTTGAATATGCTTACTGTAGGTTGGCTAATGAATTTACTTGATTTTCTTATCCCTGTTTTGAGTTAATGCTGCATGATGCAAATTTGTACAAAATCAAACAAAGTAACATTATGAGCCAGGAGCACTAGTCTCCTTTTAAAAGGAGTTAAAAGAATGTATGGGATCAAATTCAAGAGAAGGAACATCAGGGAAACATATGAGTGTCACATTTGCTGTCCTGGGAAAGCCTGGCGTGGGACTCGAGCTGTTGCAGACCCTGTGTAGGGAAGCTCCACCTGCAAAATCCAAGCTGTGCTCCCTGCCTTCACCAGAAAACAACAGGCCTGCACAGGGCAACAGTTGAGGCTTTCCTGCTGTCCCAGGATCAATATCTTGCTGTTCTGAGCTTATTCTAAAAATTAAACACAGAAAGAAAAAGAATTAATGAGCAAGTTTTGTAGCCTAGTGAATAACTTCCCAGAAAAGTTTATAATTCCATTCCTGTATTTTGGTAAAAAAGGCCTGAGAACAAATGCTCTTCTTTATTTGCTCTGCTATGTAGAGTACATATTGCAGATTTTAAAGCTTTATTTGGGGTAAAAAAATTCAAGTCTTAGTCTCTTCCTTTCAAGAGATGTAAATTCCAATTAAATCACAGTCTTCCTAAGTTAATTAAGATATAAATAATCTTGACTCAGAAATAGCCCTCTGTAGTTGAACTTACTATCCATTATACCATCAGAGCTGGAGATAGCACAATTTATGTACAGAATTTGTGCCCTCATATTTATTAGTCATGAGGAATAATTTATTATCTACCCTAGCTCCAATTCTGTAAAGAGACACAAGCCACAAGCATGTATCCTCCCCAACTGTTCTACATTTAATTGAGCAGAAATATCATGGAACGTAAACGATTAGCTAAAGAATTTGCCAATGCTAAATGCATGATGCAGATTATAAGGAAAAGGCCGAAGGAGCTCTGGGGATGTCTGAGAGCATATAGTGCAGAGGCAGAAAATCAATCATCACCCACTGGGGTGAATTGTATTACAAATGTAGAAAGAGCATTGTGGGAGAAGTCAATGGATGGAGGAGGACATTCCAGATGGGTGACACAATACAACAATGACACTGAAAGTTTGTAAACTGGGCCTTAAATATTAGAAATAAAAAACTTAAAATTGGGGAGAACACAGTATGGCCAGACTGATGGTAACTTTGAATGCTATGCAAATAGGCTTGAAATGTATCCTGTAATGTGCAGAGTCTACACTTTTAGCCATTGGCGTGATCTTAGTATACTAAGAAGAAATCGCAGTCAGATATTAATGTGGAAACCACGTAATCAGTTGCTCCTCACCTGCTCCCTTAGCTCTGTAATTATTCATATTCCATGATACACAGGAAAGTAGTTACTTTAATACATCCAGTAAATACTTGGCAAATGCTTATTATGTTCCAGGAACTCTTCTAGGTTCTTTAATTACTGCAGTGAGAAAGTTAAATTGTGTGCACTCATTAAGCTTGCATTTTAATGGGAAGGTAGACTAGAATAACATCAAACGGGAAACAATATAGACTCAGTGCTATAAGGAAAATATAGAAAATGTGAAGCCTTGAGTGTGATAGGGTTGAAAGGCAGCTATTTAGATGGGAGCAGTGAGGAAAGCTCTCACTGAAGAGATGTTGTTTGGTGTCCACTTGCATGAAGAGGAAAGAGAGAGACATGAGAGGTGGAGGTTTTCGGTTTTATTCTAGTGGGATAGGAAGCAATCATGACCTTTCATTCTTTGTTTAACTTTTTCAGCAGAGGAATGGCACAAAACGATTTATCCTTTCAGGAGATTACTCTGAGAGTCTAGGGGAGGATAAACTGTGTGTTTGGGATGAGGCAGGAGTGGAAACAAAGAGAACAGTTTGGATGATATTATAATAGCCCATTGAAAGATGGCAGGAAATGATCAAAATAGGGATTTTTTTTTTAACAGCTACGGTCCCAGAGACACACTGATGGTATAATTTGAAACACCTGTAGCTTTACCATCCTCACCCTTAGGTTCAGGCTTGCACCATGCCAGTCACAGGAAGTTATCTGCCATCCCCTTGAATCTACATGGCCCCTAAGCATATTTACTCACCTGTTTGCCTATGCTGTCTCTCAGTTCAAAAAACTTGACTTCATGTTTTAATGTCTCAGCTCCTAACCTTTGCTTCCTCCATGGTAGAGCAATTGTCACCGTGTTTTGGAGTTATGTTTTTATTTACTTTAATCACTTTCACTATTTAGAATGTGAGTCTGGTGTTCAGAGACCATGTATTATTTATGTTTATGCCTGTGGCACAGGGCTTGGTCCACAGTAAACAAATGGCCTGTACTTTTATGTTTGTGGCATACATTAACATTTGGAGGGAGGTGGATTGCAGTAAAGATAGCAGACAAGGAGCCTCCTTTCCAAGATATTTTATTTCTACTCTCACTCCTCATTCTAATATTCATGAAGCATATGTTCATTTTCTCAGAGTAAAAATATCTCTTAATAATACTTTTTATGTAGTATCCTTATTTATTTTTCCTTTTTTTTTAAGTGAGCATCATAATTGAAAAACAGTAGCAGATAAAATACGAAAAGTAGGGTCTTTTAGTTAGACCCTCAGTAGTCCTGTCTGAATACAGAGAACAAATCACTCAAATGATACTCTACTTAATTCTGTGGAGGAGTCAGTGGAAGAATGTATAATGACCTAGTTTAAGGTTACAGATGAAATTTCATGAGAGGCTTGTTGACTTTCATATTTACCCATGCAAAACAGAATGGATTATTCTCTAAGTTCTTTTCAAAGAACCCCCATAGACCAAGCTGTGGTAGCTTGAATTTCTCTTCTGAAGGAAAACAATTTTCATCATTCAGTTAACAATGGAAAAACCTTTGAAAGGAGTTAAATAGGGTTTACCAATCACTCACTAGATTGCTTTTCTAACTTTGCAAACACAGCTTGTAGTCTTCTTTATCCATTTAGGGTTGTTGAGCATAAAATCACTGTATAGATAATACAAGAGAGCATTCACTTGGTAACTTTGATCAATTAAGATATCATTTGGGTAGCTTTTTAAGATGGAAATAGTAAATTGAGGCAGAGAGTGTGCCAGTCAAAGGGTTTATTGGACAAAGAGGGAAAACAAAGGAGAAACAATGGTGTACAACATATATGACTATGTTTATCATGAAAATATAGGCCAAAGTTTATTAGAGTAAATATTATGATACTTTCTGTCAAGAAGAAAAACTTCTAAGTCCTATCTTAAATCCATCTTTAAGCATGATTATAATTCCAAATAAAATTATAGTATGATCAATTCATTTTGGAAATTCCATAGGGTTTATTATCTTATTCATACTACTAAAATAGAAATGTGGAATTCTAATAGGTACTATAATTATCTTATCATTTAATGACATGGTGAAATTAATCTAAGCTGAACAAAGAGCATGAAGGTTAGAAGTACTGTTTCATATTATACTTAACTGACCTTGATGCCATAGAAATAAAATAAAAAAATGGACAATGTTGGTGTTGCTAATAAAAAATGATGTGTTAGAATAAAAAAATTCTTCCAGGGAGTAAACATGTATTTCATTTTTTACAAGGATATAGCTGATATTTCATTTGATTATTAAATTGAACCAGATTTAATATCTTTTAAAAAATGCAGATGCATTAATTAAAAATTACTATGTCCCTTTAATACACCACAAAAAAGCTCAGCCACTCTGGGAATGCTTAAAAATTAAGAAAAAGACTAAATTTTTAGGAATGTATTTTACTATTAAAGTTTATTAAAATAAATAATATTTTAATCAAAGTAGTTTTAAAAAAATCATCATAAGGTTATCCTTAGGCATATCCAATTTTCAATTTGTGGGTAGGTGTTATAAAATTTAATAAGGCACAAGCATGAAATTTCAATCATAAAAAGGTTAAAGCACTGATGGTTTAGAATTGAAGTTTATTCTCTTTTCTGGAATTCACATGAGTAGTTTATAAATGCTATCACAGCACATTAAATGTTAATGTACTGATTATTTATCACAGATTTAATTATGCCTAAGGCAAAGTGAAAGTTTACTGCATCTGATTATAATTGGATGTGTTTGGCTGTGGTTAGAATTTGTAATGATGGAAGGTTTATATTTTTGCTTGGTGCGTGAAAAGGAGAGGTTTCAGTAATGAGCTTGTAGGAGTAATTAGGTCATGGATTTACTGCTAAATGCATAACAGTTAAGCAATTTTCTATATATAACTCAAGATTAGATGTGCACACACTGATTTATTTGAGAAACACATAACCAAAGACACATTAAATTGCTGAAAAAAGTGGATTTGATTTTCCCACCTGAGTTTTACATCATTGTTTTGAAGGTTTGAGAGATATAATTAGAAATCTTCTTATGTATGTGCGAAGTTGCGGGACCTATTGAAACTGTTAATAGCCTGATACCCAATTTAGTTTCCTACTGTCATTAGTCTAGGCATCTGTGCAGGTAAATTCAAAGTACTCTTATTAGCTGGGAAGGTTTTCAGAATAATCTCTACAATTCCCTTGCACAGTACATTAAGTGCTCTCTGTAAGGATGTCAGCTCATCTTTGCTTTTAAATCTTCTGTAGCCAATACTTTCCTTTTAAAATTAATTTTCTCAGGTTGACAACTGTGCATATGTCTAATCTCATTATACTTTTATCCTCTTATGTGCAGGCAGCAAATTCACCTCAAAAGTCACATCACAAAATACATAGGGAATTTTTATTTTTGAACTATACAATTTAAGGTTAAAAGTTCTATCTCATGTATTTAAGGAATGAAATACATCCCTCATGTTCAAATTTCATCAGATAATTTTGTTTTATATCCTCTTTAGTATTTTAATAGTTGATTTAGATGCAAGAAGAGCTATCTGAAAGCTGGGAAGAATAGTTAATATTTCAATTGACAAAAAATATAAATAATACAAATTTTTGCTAGACAGAGATCAATTCTTTGTAGTATGATAAAAGTAAGTGTCATGTTTATCATTCATTCCAAAAGTAAAAGGCATATGAGGGAGAAGTCTTAGCTTTGCAGAAAAATGTTAAAAAATGCCTTTGGGTTTTAGTGAACCTTAAATTTAACACTAGGCCAATAATGTTTTAAAAAGTTAACACTAGAAAGTCTGTGTTCAGGTCAAGGTAGACTCTTTGAGGACTTGGCTTTCTGGCTTTCAGGTCACCTCTTCTAGCTTTTTGTATGGCCAGGGCACTACAGAAGCTTTCTAATCTGGGGCACATCAGGTAGGATGAGGAGAGAGGAGGAGATGATGTAAGATGAGGTAAGATGAGAGAGGCTCCCAGGGGACCTGACATACCTGCTGTAGGAGAGGTTGGTAAGGTCTCAACCGTGAAGGAGAATTGGGGTCACTACACATATTCAGTTTGGAGGAGAGAAGACTTAGTGGAGACTCAATTTTGTGCAAAGAATTGAAGATTGTTATTCATGAGGTGGAAATGAGATTATTTCAGTGTTCTGGAAAACTTAGAGGTGGTGATGATAGAAACATTTATATTATTTCACTTAAGAAACTTGGGATGGATTATTCAATTCATAGTGAATCCATGAACATATGAAACATGCAAACAGGAACTAAATGTCCAAGTCTTCCAGAAACAATATACAGAGGGCAGTCTTGTATCATGTGGGAGCTTGCCTCTCATGACTGGCCATGTCTCTAACTTCTTCATGACTCCTCAGGCATTTGGGGGGGCATATTTTGTTATTATGTTCAATAGCATATGAAAGCGTGGTAAGGTTCATCTGTATTCTACCTGGGAAAAGAGAAACAGACTTGAGCAACTGAAGATCAAAAAGTATACAATAAATGACAGATATTTAAACTTGAAATTACCTTTTCTTTCAATCGTGTGTACAATGCAGATTTCTGTTGGTGATTATTCTCACTGTCAGTTTTATCATTTACAGGATTAAGTAGAAATTAAAAAGCATAGAAGAAGAAGTAAAATCCAAAGATGTTAGGAGCCACATGAATTTTACTGATATATTAGCATATGCACAAAGCTTGAATGTTAGCTATGGCAAATTGATTGATCTGAGGCAAACTTCCAAGGGGGAAAATGCTATGCTGCTGTCTCTCAGTTAACATCTGTTATGTAGTAGAGATTCCAGAGGAAAAGTGAGAGGAGTCTGGAGGAAATATGTTAATTTAGACCAAGAACAGAGGAGAGTTAATGGTGCCAACCTGTGGGTTTGAATAGTTTAGTCCTTATGAGGGAGAGTTAGTAAAGCAAATTCTATGGTTCCTGAAATTGGTGGAAGTGAGGGTGTTATTGGAACCTAAGGACATGTGAAAGAAAAGAAGCAAAGGAAACCCTACCTCCAAGAGAATGTCAGGGGATCATTACCTGCTGAGGAAGTGGCAATAGGTAAAGCTGCTTAGCAGTGCTAGCCACAAGACAATTTGCAAGAGCTAAGAGGTGTCCACTGTATTGCAAGCAGCTTCCCAGGTAGGTACCTCTGTTACACATCTCTCTCTCTCTCTCTCTCTCACACACACACACACACACACACACAGAGAGAGAGAGTTTAGAGAGAGGAAAATTGTTTAAAGAACACACACACACACACACACACACACACAAACTGGAACAGTGCAAAAGCCATAGAGCAAAAAAAAAAAACTGGAACAGTGCAAAAGCCACAGAGCAAGTGCTTTCCTCTGAGACTTAAGAATTAACCTAATTTCCATTAGCATCCAGAAGTGATTATTGTGGAATAACACATATAAGACTTAAAGAAAGATACAGAACCACCATTACAATGGTTACCAAAAACATGGGATCTGTTAGCCTTTGGCTGTTCTGTAAGGCTCAGTTTGAGTATCAGTTGCTATTTCCCTTTAGAGGTTGAAAATTCCATGAGGACTTCCCTGTCCCCAAGGCTCATGGGATTCTTCTCTGATCTTGGTGATATTCTGGAGAACACATGGCTGATTAGAACTAAAGCCTGAAGTCTTTGCTGAGTTTCCATTGAAATCAAACTGAGAAACTCTGTCAGCTCACAGCAGCATTAAGGTATGTGATAACAGAACCAACACTTCAGTATTTGGTAGTCATAAGTAGACAAGTATAATTCAACTGAAATTGAGAAGCATAGGAATTGGGGGTATCTCTGTAAGAGTAAGTACTGCATTTTTCTCTTTTTTAAAAAATTTATTTTAAAGGGAATAAAATAAAACAATAAAAGAGAGCAAAACAAAACAGTGAAAACAATATTAGATTTCCAAACAAGGCAGAAAGAAATCCCCCATAATTGCTACATTGCAAATATTATCCTCTAAATAGATGCTCAGACTACTGGCTTTAGGCCTGAAAAATCAATCAAACAATACAACCATCAAGCTGTTTTTTTAACTTTGATTGCTATCATCTCAGCCTGCATTCCTTTGAATTAACTGGTTGCTTATCCAGAGTGGAGAGTGGCAGTGGTGCTCCTCTTGTCTCCCTTCCTGAACACTTTTTGTTTCCCTCCCAGCCTGTGATTACTGCTCGCTCACAGGAGGTGGCTTTTTGATTCTCATCCTGGCGCATAACTGCCACTGGTTCACAGGGGGGAATGGGTTGGCTTCTTGGTTCTCCTCCGGGACTATGACTGCTGCTGGCTCTTGGGAGGATGGTTTGACCTCTTGGTTCTCCTGGCCTGTATGATTGCCACTGGCTCACACAGGAGGGTAAGTTGGCTTTTTTTCCCCCTTATATTTTATTTTAAAGAGGGTAAAATTAAACAGAACAAAACAGATCAGAAGAAAACAATATAAGAGACACTGATTTCAAAGCAAGACAACAGGAGATCTTCTCTGGCTATCACATTGTCTCTTGTTTTTTTCTAAATAGTTGTCCATATCTTCACACACAATGAATTCATACCAAAACAAAACAAAACAAAACAAAAAACAGTTTTAAACTAATCAGAACAGGATGATGAAGGCATTTTAGGTCTTCAAAACCAGATAATAGGGAAGTCAACAATGGCTGCTGTAATAGCTCTTGTTCTCTTAAAAAAGCTGGATATACCTTCATGTATGTTGAAATTAAAACAATACAAAACAGGCTAAAATGACTCTGAAGAAAGACTAGTAGTATTGCTGAATTTCACAGCATGATGCTATGGAATCACCACTGGGTACCTTAGTGTTTCTTTTTCTTCAAAGTAGCTGTTCATTTCATCATGCATTATATAATCGATTCTCTTAGGAGAAGTTCTACACATGTATGAGTCTATACATGTACACCTATCCTTTCTATATTAGAGGGAAAAACAAAACAAAACAAAACAAAGTCCTAGAAAAACATGAAACAAAAAAGACAAATAAATAAGAATAGCAAAGAGCTCAAAACACTGACAATATAGACCTTCAAAACAAGATGGTATGAGTATAACTAGGGTTGTTGTTTTACATAGTGATCTTCAAGAGTTCTTCAGATGACAATACAATAATATGCAGAGTTGTTTCAGTCCTATGAATGTTAACTATTTTGTTCCAAGAACTTACAGAATTTGTATCACAATCATCTTAGCTATTCTAAGTGTATTTATATAATTGTAGATATTTTTTCTTTTCCCTTCCTTTTTTCTTTTTCCTAATTTTCCCTGAGATATTATTTTTTCCCATTTAAACAGATTCTTATCTTTTCACTGTATTTATTTTTTTGTATCTTATGTACTCTTACCATTTCTTACACTAGGGAAACTATATAGTATTTACACATGTGAGTTTGATTTATTTCACTTATGAGTATGGTCTTGAGTTGGATCCATTTACTTATAAGTATCTCAATGTCATCATTCTTTATAGCTGAGTAGTACTCCATTGTATAAAAATACCACATCTTTTTTATCCATTCCTCAGTTGATGGGCATTTAGGTTGTTTCCAAGATCTGGCTATTACAAATTGTGCTGCTATAAACATGAGTGCACATATACCACTGTGGTATAATGTTTTCAGTTTTTCTGGGAATATACCCAGAAGTGGAATAGCTGGGTAAATTTTGGACTTCCAATCCTAGGTTTTTGAGGAGTCTCCAGACTGACCTTCACAGTGGTTGCACCAGTCTGCACTCCCACCAACAGTGCAGAAGAGTTCCTTTTCCCCCCTGCAGCCTCTCCAGTATTTGTTGTTGATAGTTTTCTTTCCCCTGGCCATTCTTTCAGGAGTGAGATGGAATCTCAGTATGGTTTTAATTTGTATTTCTCTAATGACCAATGATGCTGAACATTTTTAATGTATTTATTTGCCACTTGTATTTCTTTATCTGAGAAGTGTGTATTCATCTCAGATGCACATTTTTGGAATGGGTCTTTGAATTTTGGGGATCTGATTTTTTAAAATTCTTTATATGTTCTAGACAGAAGTCCTTTGTCTGAGGGACAGTTCACTAAGATTTTTTCCCAATTTGTGAGTTTTCTTTTCACTATGCTGGAGATTTCTTTCAACATGCAAAAACTCTTTAATAGGACATGATCCCAGTTATTGATTCTGTGAAGTATTTTACATGTGTTTTGATTCTTGTTCATGAATTCTCTACCTACTCTTATGTCTTCAAGATTTCTACCTACTTTCTCTTCCAACAGATTTAGTGTTTCTGTTTTAATATTTAGATCTTTGATCCATTTAGACTGTAGTTTAGTACATAGTGATAGGCAGGGGTCTAGTTTTAGTTTTTGGCATATGGAGAGCCAGTTTTTCTAGCACCATTTATTGAAAAGACTGTTTTTCCTCCAGTTGATGTGCTTGGCCCCTTTATCAAAAATAAGGTGGCTGAGTATGTTTGTAGTTGCAGTTGTATCTTCTAATCTATTCCATTGATCTTCAGGTCTGTTTTTATTCCAGTACCATGCTGATTTTATTACAGTAGCTTTGCAGTGTAACTTCAAGTCAGAGATTGTGATGCTTCCTGCCTTGCCTTTGCTGCTTAGAATTGCCTTTGCTATTCTAGGTCTCTTCTGGTTCCAGATGAATTTTAGGAGTGATTTCTCTAGATCTATGAGTTATGCTAGTGGTATTTTCAATGGGATTGCATTAAATCTGTATAACAATTTTGGGAAAATGGCCATTTTCACAACATTTGTTCGTTCTATCCATGAACAAGGGATGTCTTTCCATTTTCTGAGGTCCTTTTTGATTTCTTTTTTCAGGGTATTATAATTTTACCTTAATAGATCTTTTACTTCTTTTGTTAGATTGATTCCTAAGTATTTCATTTTTGGATGCTATTGTGAAGGGTGTGGCTTCTCTTATTTCTCTCTCAATGATTTTGTTGTTAGTGTATAGAAATGTTATTGATTTTTGAGTGTTGACTTTGTATCCAGCTACCTTACTGAATGTATTTATTATACCTAGGATTCTTTCAGAATTTTGGGGGTCTTCTATGTAGAGTATCATGTCATCTGCAAATAATGATAATTTAACTTATTCTTTTCCTATTGTTGCTCCTTTTGTTTCTCTCTCTTGGCTAATTGCTCTGACTAGTATTTCCAGCACTATATTGAATAGGAGTGGTGATAATAGACATTCTTGTCTTGTTCCTGATTTTAGGGTAAAGGCTTTCAGTTTTTGGCCATTTGATATGATGCTGGCTGTTGGTTTGTCATAGATGGCTTTTATCATATTGAGGTGAAGACCATCTATTCCAATTTTCTGTAAGGTTCTTATCATGAATAAGTGTTGGACCTTATCAAAAGCTTTTTCTGCCTCTATAGAAATGATCATGTGGTTCTTATTTTTGACTCTCTTAATATGGTGGATTACATTTATTGATTTATCTATGTTGAACCATCCCTGCATCCCTGGGATGAATCCCAGTTGGTCATGGTGTATAATTTTCTTGATGATTTGCTGCATTCTGTTTGCCAATATTTTACTGAGAACTTTTGCATCTATGTTCCTTAGGTAGATTGGCCTGTAGTTCTCTTTTTTGGTTGGGTCTTTCTCAGGTTTTGGTATTAGAGTAATATTTACTTCCAGGAATGAGTTAGGGAGAATTGATTCCCTTTCAATTTCATTGAAGAGTTTGAAGACTGTCAGCATTAAATCTTCTTTGATTTTTTTTTAATGGAATTCTGCAGTGAATCCATCTGGACCTGGGTTTTCTTTGTTGGTAAGGATTTAACTACATTTTCAGTTTCATTAATTTAAATTGGGTTATACATCTTCTTGACCCAAATTTGGTAATTCATATGTTTCTAGGAATCTGTCCATTTCTTCTGTGTTATCCGATCTATGAGAGTAGAGGTTTTTGAAAGAGATATTGATGATCTTCTATATTTCCACAGGGTCTATAGTGATTTAAACTTTTTTATTCCTTATTGCATGAATTTGAGACTTTTATCTCCTTTTTAAAATAAGGTTGGCTAGGGGCTTATAAATTTTATTTATTCTTTCAAAGAACCAACTCTTTGATTCATTGATTCTTTGTATTGTTTTCTTAGTTTCTATTGCATTGATTTCTGCTCTGACCTTTATAATTTTCTCCCTTCATTTGGCTTTGGGCTTGATTTGCTCTTCTTTTTTTAGATGTTTGAGGTGTAGCATCAGGTTGTTTATTTGTGTTCATTCTTTTTCCTATGTAGGAATTCACTGCAATAAATTTTCCTCTGAGGACTGCTTTCATAACATCCCACAGGTTCTGGTAAGATGTATTTGTATTTTCATTTGCTTTTAGACATTGTTTATTTTCTTCTTATTTTCCTCTGTGACCCACTGATTTCTTAGGAGTATATTATTCAATTTCCATGTGTTTATGGGTTTTTTGCAGTTTCTTTTGTCATTAATTTCTTGTTTCATGTTGCTATGATCCAATAACATGCATGGGATAATTTCAATTCTTTTGCATTTATTTAAGCATGTTATGTGGGTTAGCAAGCATATGGTCTATTTTAGAGAATGTTCCATGTGCTGGTGAGAAGAATGTATATTCTGATGATGTTGCATTGAACACTCTGTATATGTCTACCAAGACCATTTAGGTGTGATTCAGTTCTGTTATTTCTTTGATAATTTTCTGTCTAGTTGATCTGTTCCTTTGTGTCAATGGCATCTTACGTTCTCCTGTTATAATTTTGTTATTGCTTATTTGATTTTTCATTTCTGTTAATATTTGTTTTTTTATAGTTGGGTGCTCCTGAATTTGGTGTACATATATATACAAGATTGTTATCTCTTCCTCTTGGATTTTTCCACTAACTAGTATGTAGTGACCTTCTTTATCTCTTTGGATCATTCTTGGTTTGAAGTTCACATTGTCTGCAAACAGAATAGCTACCCCTGCTTTTATTGGTGGGGATTTTGTTGCATGGAGTATTGTTTTCCATCCTTTGACTTTCAGCTTACGAGTTTCCTTTTTGGTTAGATGGGTTTCCTGTATACAGCATATGGTTGAATGTTGTTTCTTGATCCATTCTGCCAGTCTGTTTCTTTTAATTGGTGAATTGAGGCCATTTACATTAATGGTTATAACTGATATATATTGGTTTATTTTTGACATGCTATCTTTCTGCTGTTGATTTTTTACCTTTCCACTCTGTTTAATTGTTTGCCTTGCTTAGTGGTTTTTCCCTATGTCTGTCTGGAATGTCCTTCAGTATTCTTTGCAGGGCTGGTTTGGTGGTCATGAAGTTCTTCAGCTGTTCTTTGTCATGGAAGTATCTTATTTCTCCATCCATTTTGAAGGACACTTTTTCAGGGTATATCAGTTTGGGTTGAAAGTTGTTTTCCTTTAGGATCTGAAATATTTCACTTCATGTTCTTCTTGACTTCATTGTTTGTGTTGAGAAGTCTGCTGTGATTCTGATAGGCTTTCCTTTATAGGTGATCTGTCTCTTTTCTCTAGTACCTTTTAATATTCTGTTTTTATGTTAGATTTCTGGGACTTTGATTATTATATATCTGTGTGTAGTTTTATTTTGTTTATGGTTATTTGGAGTTCTACATGCTTCACTGATCTGTATGTCTGTTTCCATTCTCATGTTTGGGAAATTTTCAGCTATTACTTCTGTAAATAGCCTATTCTTTTTTTTTCATGTTTCATACCTTTTTAAAATTTATTTATTTATGTATTTTAAAGATAGTAAAATATAATAAAATAATACATAACAAAGCCCATCAAGACAAATGAAATTGGTACAGAAATTCAGACCATAATCCTGGCATAACAATAACTGATACATAGTAGAGCTTGTGGTCTTCACCATAGTTGTCCATTTCAGTCAAGTGTAGCAACATCAAACCAAAACAAGAACACTGTAAAACCAATCAAAACAGAATATTGAATAGAACAAAACAATTAATCAGAACAAATCAAAACAGTGAAAGCAATGTTGGCCTTTAAAGGCAAGACAGAAGGAAATCCCCCATATTGGCTATATTGCATACTGTCATCCTCCCAATAGATGTTCAGGTTTCTGGCCCCAGTTCAGTATAATAAACAAAACAATACAAGCATTTAGTTGCTTAGTGTATCTTAGTTGCTATCAACTCTGGCTGACTTCAAAACCATCCAGTTGCTAAGGAAGTGGTGTAGGGAGGCTCATGTAAGACACTGACTTATTCTCTCCCCGGCATGCCTGCTGCTCGCTTGTGTTGCTTACCAGGAAGGATGGCTCATTGCTTTGTGGGTCCACCCCTCAAATTCCAGCACACCTGGTACTCTGGAGATGCTGATTTGTTTTCTTCTTGGAGTGTCCCATGTTTCCTACCTTTTAAAATTCTCAGGAAGCCCGTGCATCTTTCCCAGCTCAGCACAACCATGCCTTGGCTCACCCTGAGGCTGAGCTGCAGTCTGATGCTGTCCTTGAGTAACAGAGGCCTCTTCAGCTTCTCAGTCTCATGGCCAGGATTCCCATCCATCTAGGAGGGATCCAGTGCAGATCCAATGCATAAATTGTCCCTTGACCAGTTTAGTTTTAAAGCTCCTGTCACTGATTTGTCATTGGTTTACCTTTGTGCTTCAGGGAAATGTCAGATTCCTTAACGTGGAATAAAAATACCCAGATCCTTTGGGTTCTTGTCCCCACTTCCCAGCCTTGCTGTGTCCCTGGACTCTGCCTCCCCCCAGCCACCTCAGGTCTCTCTCCATCATCCTGGTGTGCTGTCTCCTTGTACTTCAGGTGCCCACTTATAATCACCTCCACCAAAAATTCTACCGGTGTGACATGAAACAGACACAGGGCTCGCTGTGTGTCCCTGTGATACCACTTCCTACCTGTCACAGTATCTGTGTAGACTCTGTTTGCTTGTCAAGTAACAGTGTCAGATTGGCCCCTGCACTGTGCTCTTCTCCTTTCAGCAATTTAGCACATGGCTGTGTCACTCACAGGATAATTAGTTCAGTGTATAACTCGAGGCAAATTAGGTTTAGTAATTGCTTTCCATTATTGTTGCATATATGTAGTTTTTGACAAAGTTCTCAGGTGTTTTCATAACTCATGTTTAGCTCACTGAAGTTCTTGAGATAAAATTTTAACTTTCATTTTCTTTTCAGCTACTGCTGAATTAGAAGCCTTTGAGTTTTTTCCCAGAAGATCTGCTAATAAGTCAAGATCTAATTTCAGTCACAAAAATATAAGGAGATTTCAAGGAGAAGATATCTGAAAAGATAACATTTTGTGCATTAGGATTATATACATTTTAATTATGTCTCATAAGGTGTAGGACATAAAAATTTTCTTGAAAGAAAAAAATTTTGTGGTCTGTGATTAAAATTTATATACTATTTTAAACTACTTTTTGACATCTGTATCTTTTAAGTAATGTTTGCAAGTAAAAAACAGTGTTGGTGAGTTCCCTACACTCAGACTTCCCAAATGATGGCTATTTTAAATCCACCCAAACAACTAAGTTGTCATTGGTACTTTGCTAGAGTAAAATATAATTTTAGTGATGTTTAAAAATTGTATTTTCCCAATTTTTATCACTCTGTATGGACCTAAGAATTCTGACATCTTTTTTCTATACTTGTGCTATACCTACTATAAATACTGTAATGTGTTGTAAGGGTCACCAAACATATAATTTTAGTATTCTTTAATTTTAAGAACTGATTTATAGTTATTTCCTCATGGAGAAACTACCTAGGCTTTTCACCTTTCCTGTTTTTCTATCCTTTCCCCCCAGATAGCACTGAGCTACATTTTCAATTCCATAGATTTTTAAGACAGGGCCTTTGTAAAATGCCCAGGCTGAACTTTCACATGCAATCCTCCTGGCTCAGCCTCCCCAGTAACATGGATTACAGGCTTGCACCAGCACACCAGCTTGTAAATAGCCTCTTGATATCATTTGCATTGTCCCCTTCTTTTTCATTTATCCCTATTAATCTTATGTTGTTTTTCTTTATATCATCTTGCAACTGTTGAATTCTTATTTCCTGATTCCTTGTTATTTTTAAAAGATCTTTTCTTTCCTGTTCACTAGCTGCAATCTTGTCTTCAAAGTGTGAAATACTATCTTCACTTTCATTGAGGGGCTTTGCCAACTTTTGATGGAATTTTTGATTTCCTGTATATCTCTTTGAATCTCTTTCATACATTCTTTTTCTTTCTTATATTGTTTATTCAGGGTCTCCATCTTTTTGCATTGTTCCTCTAATTTTTTAACTATGTCTTCTCTAGATGTGTTCAGCATTTCTTTCATTACATTTATCATTTCTTCTTTTACCTGGGAGATTATTTCTGACCTGAGTTCTTTTATAGCTTCCTGGAGTTGTTTCTTTATTTCAGTTGTTATCATTTTGGGAATTTCATGTGTATGGCTTACATTTTCTCTGTCCATATTGCCTAGGCTTGCTTGGGTTGGGTTGGAAGTTTGAGATTGCGTTTTGCTCTTTTGTTTTGTCTTTTTCCTACATTTCCAGGTTTTGAGCGATGTTCCAAAGCTTCCCCTGTGCACTGGGAATTATGTGGCCCATTTTTGCCTCCTGGGGCAGACTGTAGGCAACTGCTAGTCTCTTGGAGGTTGCTGGGCATGGCCCTGTTAGGCCTGCAGGGACCTCCCATGAGTCCTAGGCTGATTTAGGATGCTGGGTATGGTCTTACTGCCTGGGAGCAATGTTCCAATGCTTCCCCTGTGTGCTGGGATTCAACACATGCTGGTTTGGCTGCCAGGACCGAATTCAGGCCCCTGCTAGCCACTTGGAGTTCTCTGGGGTTCCAAGTTAGGCCTTTAGGGACCTCCGTGCATCCTTCCAGTGATTTGGAATGTTGGGAATGGTCTTACTGCCTTACATTCCAAAGCTTCCCCCACCCACAGGGAATCAACTTGAGCATGTTTGGCTCCTGGGACTCTAAGTTGGCTTCTTGGCTCTCCTTCCAGCCTATGACTGCCACTGCTCACGGGATGGTGGGTTGACTTTTTGGTTCTCCTCCTGGCCTGTGTGACTGCCCAGTACTAAATCTCTGTATCAATGAATTATTAATTGTTGCTATAATAGGTGATGCTTGATATCTGAATGGCTTAACACAAAGTATGTTTCTTGCTCACATAATGTGTTTGTAGATGGTGCTTTTAGTTAACAGTGGGGAGCTTCTTATTCCATTAAGGGGGAGTGTCTGCTAATGCAGGTGGCCAGACTAGAGAAACTGAAAACACTGATCTTACATAGAAGGCAACATGCTCTTGTTGGGTACAGGGCCTGTTGGCTAATTCTCTAACTTTTATACTTCTGTGACTCTAACACATCCAACTAGATTGAAAAAATTCTGAAAAAGTTACCTCTTTTTTCACCAGTTGTAAGAAGGAAAAACTGAAAGAGCCATTTGTACTTGTTTCTTACTCTGATGTTGCTTTAGTTCTTCATATCTGAGTGATAGGAAGGATAGAGAAAAAAATCACTTGCTTAAGCAAAGTAAATTAATTTTCTATGACTCTAACTACTGCAATATTTGCTATGAAGGAAAGTTAGGAAATATGTATTCATGAATTAAAGTTTTATTCAAATCCTATGTACATGTCTAGGGTGGTATTTACATGATAGATGGTAGTTAAAATATGCTTTCTTCAAAAAATTTATCTAAATTAGACACAAGTAAAAGGATTTTATTCTACTGTTGGGAATTACTTTCCAATCTCATGGAAATTATATATTTGCAGCAAAATATATGGGTGTATAGAACAGAACATTATCCTTGACCTCTAAAATAGAAAGACAAGACTGTCATCAAGATGATTCTGCTGTATTCAAAGACTGTATTTCTTTAGATATAGGTATGTCTGCCCAGAGAAGGCTACCAGAGAGTTCTGTGCACCAAGAACACAAAACTGGAAGCAAGTAGAGGGTACTGCATTAGTCCTTCTTCATTGTTTTATTTTCTGTGATTTCAGTTACTGACAGTCATCTGTGATCTAAAAATATTAAATGAAAATTCCAGAATTAATCCTAAATTTTAAATTGTATGCTATCCTGAATAGCATGTTGAAATGTTATGTTCTCCTCCTCTGTCCCACTTGAGACATGAATTATCCCTTTGGCCAAAGTATTCATGCTGTCTACAATACCTGCTCATTAGTCACTTGCAGCATCTTTGTTATCAGGTCAATGGTAGTGCTGTCTGTAATTAACACTTAAATCACAAAATAATGGCCTCAAAACACAAAAGTAGTGATTATGGCCCTTCAAAAAAGAGGCTAAAAAGTTTTATAGTGCTTCCTTTAGGTGAAAAGTAAAAGTATAATAAGATTTTGAGAGGTAGATGGACCATGTTCACATAATCTTTATTATAAGCAAATTGTTATAATTATTCTTCTTATTACTGTTGTTAATCTTTTACTGTGCTGAATTTATAAATGAAACTTTATCATAGGTATGCATGTATAAAAAATACTATGGGTAGATTTGTGTTCTGTGAGTGGTTTTGGACTTGCACTGGGAATCTTTTTGTTTTGCTTTTTGATTTCCATATATTTATTCATATGAATGGTTCTTTTTTTGTAGTTTTTTTTTATTTAAAGAGAGAAAAAACAGGAAAAAGGTAGAAATATTACAGAATTTCAAGAAAAGAAGATAAACAGGAAGAAATCACTAGTTGATAAATTATATATTGTTCTTTTAGAAATAGTTATTCAAGTTACAAAATTAAAACACACAAAGTGGACACTAAAGCAGTGAGAATGCAAACAGATCTGTTCAACAATCCAACAAGAACCTAGAAATATGGTCATCAATCCCACACACCTAAACATACATGCAGCTATATCTTTTATAGCGCTTCCTATTTCCTCTTTTTTACAATAGCAAGTATACATTTTTAAAATTTTATTTAAAGAGAAGAAAAAAGCAAAACAGAAAAAAGGGTAGGAACAATACAGAATTCTAAAAGAAAGAACAAGGAAAATGAGAAAAAGCCCCACTAAGAAATCAGTAATTTATAAATTACATACTGTCATCCTGGATGTAGTTGTTCAAGTTACAAAGATAAAGGGTACATAGTAAGCATTCAAACAGTTCAGACTACAAACATTCTGCTCAAAGAGCCAACAAAGATTCAGCAATATGGGCATCTATTTTACGCACTCAAACATACATGCAGTTATATCCCTTAGAGCACTTTATTTCTTCTCTTTTTTACAATAGCAATTACACATTTTGGTTTTATTACTCTTGTAGTTCTTATTCACTTTTTACGCTAGAGACACAATATGATATTTATAAATATGATTCTTATTTATTTTACTAATGAGGATAGTCTCAAATTGTCTCCATTTGCCTATGAAGGCCTCAAGATAATCCTTTTTTATAGCTGAGTAATATTCCATTGTATAAAAATGCCACATCTTTTTCATCCACTCTGCAGTTGATGGGCATCTTGGTTGTTTCCAGGATTTAGCTATCACAAGTTGTGCAGCTATGAACATGGTGCACATATATCACTGTGATATGAACTTTTCAGTTCTTTGGGGAAAATACCCAGGAGGGGAATAGCTGGATTGAATGGGGCTTCCAATCCTAGTCTTCTGAGAATTCTCCATATGGATTTCCATAGTGGTTGCACCAGTCTACATTCCCACAAACAGTGGAGCAGTGTTCCTTTTTCCCCGCAGCCTTGCCAACATTTGTTATCAGTTGATTTCTTGATGGCAGCTATTCTTTCCTGAGTGAGATGAAATCTCAATGCTGTTTTAATTTGCATTTCTCAAATGACCAGTGATGGTGAACATTTCTTCATGTATTTATTTGCCATTTGTATATCTTTCTCTGAGAACTGTGTGTTCATCTCAGATGCCCATTTTTGGAGAGGGTCTTTGAATTTGGGGGGCTTGATGTTTTTCAATTCTTTCTATATTCTGGACACAAGTCCTTTGTCTGAGGGACTGCTGGCTAAAATTCTTTCCTGCTCAATGGATTTGCTTTTCACTCTGTTGGTGATTTCCTTTGAAGTGCAGAAACTTTTCAATAATATGAGATCCCAATCGTTGATTCTTTGAAGTGTTTCCCATGCAGTTTGCATTTTGTTCATGAATTCTCTGCCTACCCTTATGTCTCCAAGACTTCTACCTACCTTGTCTTCCAGGAGATTTAGTGTTTCTGTTTTAATATTGAGGTCTTTGATTGATTTAGGCTTTAGTTTTGTGCATGGTGATAGTTTCAGTCTTTGGCATGTGGAGAACCAATTTTTCCAACACCATTTATTAAAGAGACCATCCTTCTTCCAGTGGACATATTTAGCCCCTTTGTCAAATATCAGGTGGCTGAGTGTCTTTGTAGTTGTGCTTGCATCTTCTAATCTGTTCCATTGATCCTCAGGTCTATTTCTTTGCCAGTATCAAGCTGATTTTATCACTGTGGCTTTATAGTACTGTTTCAAGTCAAGAATTGAGATGTCTCCTGCCTTGCTTTTGTTGCCTAGAATTGCCTTTGCTATTCTAGGTTTCTTCTGTTTCCAAATGAATTTTAGTAGTATTTTCTCTAGATCTGTGAGGTATGTCAATGGTATTTTGATTGGGATTGCATTAAATCTGTATAACAGTTTTGGGAGTATGGCCATTTTCACAATGTTGGTTCTTCCTAACCAAGAGCAAGGAATGTCCTTCCATTTTCTAATATCCTCTTCAATCTCCTTTTTCAGCATAGTATAATTTTCAGCATACAGATCTTTTACGTTTTTAGTTAGGTTGATTCCTAAGTATTTCATTTTTTTAGATGTTATTGTAAAGGGCAATATTTCCGTAATTTCTCTCTCAGTGAGTTTTTTGTTTGTGTACAGGAATGCTATTGATTTTTGAGCATTGACTTTGTATCCAGCTACACTGCTGAACTTGTTTATTACCTCTAGTAGTCTTCCAATGGAGTTTTTTGGGTCTTCTATATAGAGAATCATGTCATCTTCAAATAGTGATAATTTAACTTCTTCCTTTCCTATCTTTACTCCTTTTATTTCTCTCTCTTGTCTGATTGCCCTGGCTAGTGTTTCCAGAACTATATTGAAAAGGAGTGGTGAGAGTGGACATCCTTGTCTTGTTCCTGATTTTAAAGTGAAAGCTTTCAGTTTTTGTCCATTTAGTATAATGTTGGCTGTTGGTTTGTC
>PVLA01001000.1:0-163624 GCA_004027455.1 Hydrochoerus hydrochaeris | reverse complement strand
TTGAGGTAGATGCTGTGTATTCCGAGTTTCTGAAGGGTTTTTATCATGAACATGTGTTGGACTTTGTTGAAAGCTTTTTCTGCATCTATTGAGATGACCATATGGTTTTTGTTTTTGGCTCTATTGATGTGGTTTATTACATTTATTGATTTGTGCATGTTAAACCATTCCTGCATTCCTGGAATGAATCCCACTTGGTCATGATGTATAATCTTCTTGATGATTTGCTGCATTCTATTTGCCAGTATTTTGTTGAGAATCTTTGCATCAGTGTTCATTAATGAGACTGGCCTATAGTTCTCTTTTTTGGTTGGATCTTTCTCTGGTTTTGGTATCAGAGTAATACTTGCCTCCAGGAATGATTCAGGGAGGATTGCTTGTTTTTCATTTTCATTGAAAAGTTTAAGGCATACTGACATCAAATCTTCTCTAAATTTCTTGTAGAATTCAGCTATGAATCCATACGGACCTGAGCTTTTCTTTGTTGGTAAGTTTTTAATTACATTTTCAATTTCAATAGCTGATATTGGGTTGTTCAAAATTGCTATATCTTCTTGATTGAGTTTGGTAGTTCATATCTTTCTAGAAATCTGTCTATTTCCTCTGTGTTCTCCACTCTATGTGAGTAGAGATTTTCAAAGCAGGTATTCATGATCTTTTGAATTTCCATGGGATCTGTGGTAATTTCTCCCTTTTTAGTTCTTATTGCATGAATTTGGGTTTTTTCTTTCTTTCTCTTTATAAGGTTAGGTAGGGATTTGTCAATTTTGTTTATTCTCTCAAAAAAACCAGCTTTTTGATCCATTAATTCTTTGTGTTGTTTTTTTAGTTTCAATTGCATTGATTTCTGCTCTAATCTTTACAATTCCCTCTCTTCTATGAGCTTTGGGTTTAGCTTGCTCTTCTTTTTCTAGAAGCTTGAGATGGAGCATTAGGTTGTTTCTTTGTGCTCATTCTGTTTTCTTGATATGACAGTTTATTGCTATATATTTCCCTCTTAAGACTGTTTTCATTGCCTCCCACAGATTATAGTATGTTGTTTCTATATTTTCATTGAATTGTAGATATTGTTTTATTTCTTCTTTAATTTCATCTGTAGCCCACTGGTTGTTCAAAAGGCTTTTATTTAATTTCCATGTAGTTATGCAGATTTTGCAATTTCTTTTGCCATTAATTTCCAATTTCAGTGCACTATGGTCAGATATTATGCATGGTATGATTTCAATACCTTTGCATTTACTTCAGAATGTTTTATGGGATAATATATGGTCTATTTTGGAGAATGTCCCATGTGCAGCTGAGAAGAATGTGTGTTCTGATGTGGTTGGGTGGAACACTCTGTAAACATCTACTAAGTCCAATTGCTTACAGGTATGATTCAGTTCTGTTATTTGTTTGCTGACTTTTTGTTTAGTTGATCTATCTCTTTGTGACAATGGGCTGTTAAGATCTCCTGTTATAATTGTGTTCTTGTGCATTTGGTTTTTCTTGTTCATTAATATCTGTCTTATATAGTTGGGTGCACTGGGAATCTTGGAATGTTCGTATGCCATGTACATGTGAGGAGGCCATTGTAGTATTATACACGGTTTTCTAAATGTTAACAAAATTAATAAATAGTCATAATTATGTCAGAATGGAATAGATTTTCTTAAATGATGACGTTATCTTTTATGCTGGACAATGTCATTTCAACTAGATGATTTCTGAGAGAGTGAGTATGCAAATAGGTCACAGTATATTTAAAGACAGAACTCTAATTCACAATCTGCAGCAATCAGCACAGGAAATAACTTTCTCCCTCATGGGTTAGTAAAGGGAAGTGAAAGTCTAAAGGAGTCTACTTCCATCCCTCTTCTTAGGCTTGCATTGGCTCCCTTATTGTTTTTATCAAAGATCACATTCATTCTAGTTTATTTCTTTTAGACTTTTATATGCATTTCTTTAATGAAAGTTGAGTTTTATAGATCTGTGCTGTACAATATGGTAGCTACTAGGTACAAGTAGTCACTGATCACCTGGAACACAGTCTAAATTGTATGTACTGCAAGCCAAAACACATGACACACTCCAGACTTAGTAAGTAAAAAGGAATGTGAAACAACCCCTTCATAAGTTTTACATTGATTATATGTCAAAATGTAACACTTTTGAAATACAAGGTTAACATAGATCTTGAAATTAATTTTACCTGTTCCTTTTTAACACAACTATTAAAAAGTTTAAAGTTACATATGTGGCTTTTGTTTTGTGACTCTCATATTTCTATTGGAGAATGTTATAGAGAAAGCAGTGAATGTGTAATTTTCAAACTTATGTATGTACACCTGCATGACATTTTCATAAAGTTTGTGGTAAATATTTGCTGAAACTGAAAAACTGGATTGGGAGCTTCGTGAAAGTAAGTGAATGAATGAGTGATACATGACTCTAAGTCCTGACTAAATTTATTGCCAGGCATTTGAGAATTAAGTGTCAGATATCGAGGAGAGGCAGAGGCAAAAACTTTATTAAAAACAAATGCTATGGGACTGATAGAAAGTATGATAATTAAGCGACTCTTTTAAATGTATTTTTATTATATAGATTAATTTTACAAAATATTGTGTTTCAGTGTTGTATTTTCATACATACCTGTCTTGGTTACTTTCTTTTGCTGAGACAGAACACTAGGCAAACAAAGTTAAAGGAGAAAGGTTTACTTCACCTCACAGTTTGTAGAGATTTCAGTTTTTGGTCAGCTGGTTTCAAGATAGGGTGGCATGATAGAGAAGAATCACAGAGGAGAAACAGTCCATGGCAGTGCAGGCAGGAGGCAATGAACAACAAGCAGCAGCAGTGAAGCAAGCCTCCCATTCCTGTTTAGGTTGCAAACCTTTTGGATGGTGCCACCAACACTCAGGGTGGGCCTTCCTGTTATCCACACCTTGAACTACTATAAACTAAATAGTAGACCAATCCAATACAAAAACCCCTTAATTCCAGTATCACACTCTTAATCCACATTCATACACCCTAAGTCCAGCCACCTCCAAAAAGCCTCGTTTATGACCACACAAGGCTTTGGGGGACACCTAGTAATAAGCCACCACAATGTCTATAACATATTTTTCTCCTACCATTGCCCTATTATCCTCCCTTACGCCTCCAGACCACTACCCTCATATTTTCTTCCTCTTATCTAGTAAAAAAAATGTCTTTTCTACTTATGTGTAGTTTTTTTTTTTTAGTTACTACATATTAGGGAAAACATAGGGTGCTTGTCTTTCTGGGCTCAGTTTATTTCACTTAAACCACAAGGTGATCTCTGGTTCCATCCATTTTGCAATTGATGACATAATTTTGTCTTTATTTATGTCCAAATAGTAGTCCCTTATTTACACATACTTTATTATTAATCCATTAATCTGTTTATGGGCATGTAGGCTGGTTTCATAGCCAGGCTATGAAATAATATCACAATAAACATAGGTATGCAAGTATTCCTATAGTGTGAGTCTCTTAAAGCTGTCAATAAATACTTATTGAAGGTCAACTAGATGCCAAATCCTTTTTTAAGCCTTAGAAATATAAAAATTACCTAGGTATTACATTTAATTTTTAAATTTTGTTTTTATTTTACAGAGAAAAAACAAAAGACAGACCTAAGAAGATCAGAACAGAACAATGTAAGCAACACAGCACTTCACAATAAGACAATTGGATATTAACAGTAGCTATCATAATGTCTCTTTCTTTGAAATAGTTGAGCTTAGCTTTACACACAATAATGTCAAACATAACAAAATAGAATAAAACCACTCAAGAGAATAAAAGTGTTGTAAGTCATTCTGAACCAAATAACCAAAGATGGAAAATGGCTACTATTTTATCTCATTTTCCATAAAAAATTGCTTGTACTATCATACATATTAAAATCCAATAAGACACAACATGAGAGAACCAATGGAAACAGAAGAACAAGAGCATGGTAGGACTTCAGAGCAAGATGATATCAAATCAACAATGGCTGCAATATTGTCTTTTCTTCAAAGTAACTATTCATACCATCACATATATTAAGATCAAACAAAGCAGAATAAAGCCATTCCAACCACTGAATGAAAACATCAGACTTCAAAGCAATATAATGGTAAACCATGATTACTATAAAATCTTCTGTACTCTTACCATTTCTTACACTAGGGAGACTATATGGTATTTATACATGTGAGTTTGATTTATTTCACTTATGAGTATGGATTCAAGTTGCATCTGTTTATAAATATCTCAATGTGATCATTCTTAATAGCTGAGTAGTACTCCATTGTATAAAAGTACCACAATTTTTTTATCCATTCCTTGGTTGATGAGCACTTAGGTTGTTTCCAAGATCTGGCTATTAGAAATTGTGCCACTATAAACATGGGTGCACACATATAAGATGTTTTCAGATATTCTGGGAATATGCCTAAGAGTGGAATAGCTGGGTCAAATGGGACCTCCAAACCCAGCTTTTTGAGGAATGTCCAGATTGAACTCCACAGTGATTGAACCAGTCTACACTCCCACCAACAGTGCAGAAGAGTTCCTTTTCCCTCACAGCTTCTTGAGCATTTGTTGTTGGTAGTTTTGTTGATGCTGGCCATTCTTTCTGGAGTGAGATGGAATCTCAGTGTGATTTTAATTTGCATTTCTCTAATGACTAATGATGATGAACATTTTTTCATGTATTTATTTGCCATTTGTATTTCTTCATCTGAGAACTGTGTGTTCATCTCAGATGCCCATTTTTGGATTGGGTCTTTAAATTTCAGGGGTCTGATTCTTTTAATTCTTTATAAGTTCTAGACAGAAGTCCTTTGTCTGAGGGACAGTTCACTAAGATTTTTGTCTCAACTTGTGGGTTTTCTTTTCACTCTGCTGGAGAAACTCTTTAATAAGACATGATCCCAAGTATTGATTCTTGGAAATATTTCCCATGTGGTTTGGTTCTTGTTCATGAATTCTTTAGCTATCCCTGTGTCTTCCAACAGATTTAGTGTTTCTGTTTTAATATTTAGATCTCTGATCCATTTAGATTTTAGTTTAATACATAGTGATAGGCATGGGTCTAGTTTTAGTTTTCAGCATATGGATAGCCAGTTTTTCCAGCACCATTTATTAAAGAGACTATCATTCTTCCAGTGAACATATTTAGCCCCTTTATCAAAGATAAGGTGATTGAGTGTGTTTGTATTTGTGGTTTTATCTTCTAATCTATTCCATTGATCTTCAGATCTGTTTTATTCCACTATCATGTGGATTTTATTACAGTAGCTTTGTAGTATAATTTCAAGTCAGGGATTGTGATGCCTCCTGCCTTGCCTTGGCTACTTAGAATTGCCTTTGCCATTCTAGGACTCTTTTGGTTCCAGATGAATTTTAGGAGTGATTTCTCTAGATCTATGAGGTATGTTAGTGGTATTTTCATTGGGATTGCATTGAATGTGTATAATGATTTTGGGAGAATGGCCATTTTCACAATATTCAGTCTTCCTATCCATGAACAAGGGATGTCTCTCCATTTTGTGAGGTCCTTTTCAATTTCTTTTTTCAGGGTATTATACTTTTCCCTGTACAAACCTTTTACATCTTTTGTTAGATTAATTCCTAAGCATTTCATTTTTTTGGATGCTAGTGTGAAGGATGTGGTTTCTCTTATTTCTCTCTCGGTGATTTTGTTGTTAGTATATAAGAATGCTATTGATTTTTGAGTATTGACTTTGTATCTAGCTACATTGCTGAATTTATTTATTATGTCTAGGAGTCTTTCAACAGAGGTTTGGGGGTCTTCTATGTAGAGTATCATGTCATCTGCACATAATGATAACTTAACTTCTTTTTCTATCTTTACTCCTTTTATTTCTCTCTCTTGTCTAATTGCTCTGGCTAGTATTTCCAGTACTATATTGAATAGGAGCAGTGATAAGGGACATGCTTGTCTTGTGCCTGATTTCAAGGTAAAGACTGTCACTTTTTGGCTGTTCACTATGACACTCCTGTTGGTTTGTTGTAGATGGCCTTTATCATATTGAGGTAAAGACCATCCATTCTAATTCTCTGTAAGGTTCTTATCATGAATGGGTGTTGGATCTTATCAAAAGCTTTTTCTGCATCTATAGAAATGATCATGTGATTCTTGCTTTTGGCTCTATTGATATGCTGGATTACATTTATTGATTTACATATGTTGAACCATCCCTGCATGCCTGGGATGAATCCAACTTGGTCATGGTGTATAATCTTCTTGATGATTTGCTGCATCCTTTTTGCCAATATTTTATTGAGAATTTTTGCATCTATGTTAATTAGGGTGATTGGCCTGTAGTTCTCTTTTTTTAGTTGAGTCTTTCTCAGGTTTTGGTTCTAGAGTGATACTTGCTTCCAGGAATGACTTAGGGAGAATTGCTTCCCTTTCAATTTCATTGAAAAGTTTGAGGAGTGTTGGCATTAAGTCTTCTTTGTATTTCTTACAGAATTCCACAGTGAATCCATCTGGGCCTGGGCTCTTCTTTGTTGGTAGGGACTTGATTACATTTTCAATTTCATTAATACAAATTGCGTTATTCAGCAGTTTTACATCTTCTTGATCCAGCTTTGGTGGTTCATATGTTTCTAGGAATCTGTCCATTTCTTCTGTGTTATCGAACCTATGAGAGTAGAAGTTTTCAAAATAGTTGTTGATGATCTTCTGTATTTCCACAGGGTTGGTACTGATTTCACATTCTTTATTCTGTATTGCATGAATTTGAGCCTTTTCTTTCCTTTTTAAAATTAGGTTGGCTAGGGGCTTATCAATTTAATTTATTCTTTCAAAGAACCAACTCTTTGATTCATTGATTCTTTGTATTGTTTTCTTAGTCTCTATTGCATTAATTTCTGCTCTGATCTTTATAATTTCCTCCCTTCTTTTGGCTTTGGGCTTGGCTTGCTCTTTTTCTAGATGTTTGAGGTATAATGTCAGGTTGCTTATTTGTGTTTGTTCTGTTTTCCTAATGTGGGAACTCAGTGCAATAAATTTTCCTCTAAGCACCACTTTCATTGCATCCCACAGGTTCCGGTAAGTTGCATTTGTATTTTCTTTTGCTTGTAGATAGTGTTTAATTTCTTCTTTAATTTCCTCTGTGATCCACTGATTGCTCAAGAGTGTATTATTTAATTTCCATGTGTTTGTGGGGTTTTTGCAGTTACTTTCATTATTAATTTCCAGTTTCATATTGCAATGATCCAATAACATGCATGGGATAATTTCAATTCTTTTGCACTTACTTAAATATGTTCTGTGGGTTAGTATATGGTCAGTTTTAGAGAATGTCCCATGTACTGCTGAGAAGAATGTATATTCTGATGTTGTTGGATGGAACACTCTGTATACATCTATCAAATCCATTTGTTCACAGGTGTGATTCTGTTCTGTTATTTCTTTGCTGATTTGCTGTCTAGTTGATCTGTCCCTTTGTGTCAATGGTGTATTAAGGTCTCCTGTTATAATTGTGTTATTGCCTATTTGATTTTTCATTTCTGTTAATACTTACTTTGTGTAGTTGGGTGCTCTGGAATTTGGTGCATATATATTTAGGATTGTTATCTCTTCATCTTGTAGTTTTTCCCTAAGTAGTATGTAGTGACCTTCTTTATCTCTTTGGACCATTGTTGTTTTGAAGTTCACATGGTCTGCAAACAGAATAGCTACCCCCACTTTTTTTTTGAGTTCCTGTAGCATGGAGTATTGTTTTCCATCCTCTGATTTTCAGTCTATAATTTTCCTTCTGTGTTAGATGGGTTTCTTGTAGACAGCATATGGTTGTATGTTGTTTCTTGATCCATTCTGCCAGTCTGTTTCTTTTAATTGGAGAATTGAGGCCATTTACATTAGTGGTTATAACTGTCATATATTGGTTTATTGTTGACATGTTATCTTTCTGATGTTGCATCTTAACTTTGCATTCTGTTTAATTGTCTGTCTTGCTTAGTGGTTTTTTCCTATGTGTATCTAGAATGTCTTTCAGTATTCTTTGTAGGTTTGGTTTGGTGATCATGAAGTTCTTCAGCTGTTCTTTGTTATGGAAGTATCTTATTTCTCCATCCATTTTGAAGGATAGTTTTTCAGGGTACATCAGTCTGGATTGGAAGTCATTTTCCTTTAGTATCTGAAACACCTCATTGCATGCTTTTCTTGACTTCATTGTTTGTGTTGAGAAGTCTGCTGTGATTCTGATAGGTTTTCCTTTATAGGTGATCTGTCTTTTCTCTCTAACAGCTTTTAATATTCTGTTCTTATGTTGGATTTCTGGGATGGTGATTATTATATGTCTGGGTGTAGTTTTGTTTTGGTTATGGCTATTTGGAGTTCTGTATGCTTCACTAATCTGTATGTCAGTTTCCATACTCATGTTTGGAAAGTTTTCAGCTATTACTTCTGTAAATAGCCTCTTGATATCATTTGTGTTGTCCCCTTCTTTTTCATTTATCCCTATTAATCTTATGTTGTTTATCTTTGCATCATCTTGCAGCCGTTGAATTGTTATTTCCTGGTTTCTTGTTATTTTTAAAAGATCTTTCCTTTCCTGTTCACTGCAATCTTATCTTTGAGGTCTGAGATTCTATCTTCACTTTCAATGAGGCAGTTTTTGCAACTTTCAATAGAGTTTTTGATTTCCAGTATATCTCTTTGAACCTACTTCATGCATTCTGTTTGTTTCTTTAACTGTTTATTCAGGGATTCTATCATTTTGCTTTGTTCCTCTAATTTTTTGTCTGTGCCTTTGTTTGATGCATTCAGTATTTCTTTCCCTACTTTTATCATTTCTTCTTTTACCTGGGAGATTATTTCTGATTTGAGTTCCCTCATAGCTTCCCATACTTGCTTCTTTATTTCAGTTGATATCATTTCAGGCATTTCAGGTGTATGTTTAGTATTTTCTTCTATGTACATGGCTCCTAGGTTTTCTTGGGATGGGCTGGAGGTTTGAGATTGCATTTTGGTCTTTCGTTTTGTCATTTTCCTATATTTCTGTGTTTCCAGTGATGTTCTAAAGCTTTCCCTGGATGTGTTGGAAATCACCTCCTGCACTCTCTGCCACTGGGACTCACATGGACCTGTCTCCCCTTTTGTGGTGGGCCTGGATTTCCTGATTCAAAGAAGGTCTCAACCCAGGGAACCTCTGGAGTCCAGTCCAGAGTCCTAAGGGGGCTGGGCGGGCACCCAGCCACCGGGATAGACTGTCCCAAACCTTTCTGGGCCTGCTCAGGTTTGCTGCAACCCACCTTGCAGCGTGGCACAGGCCTGGATCCCCTCTCAGTGGGCCTGATTCCCCTGGTTGAATGAAGGTGGCTGGATGCAGTCCACTCAAGCCTGGAGGAACCTCTGGGGTATATTCCAGTGCCCTGGAGGCTGGGTGGGCACCCAGCCACTGGGATTGATGGTCCCAAACTTTGGTATTACATTTTCCCAACTTTCTAGGAACTCATAGTCTAGGGCAAGGGTAAAAACACACACCATTTCTTACTGTCCAGTGGGATAGCTAGGAAGAATACATGCCATTTAGTGTAAAGTTTTATGCACATTGCAATGGTGTAAGCAAATGAAGTGTTAGAAATACCCTGGGAAGCCAAATGGCAATGGATGAGAGCTCAATCATATGAATGGTAGATGAGAGCCACACAGAGGTGCCTTCAAAATCTTATAGCTTATTTTGTTTGGAATAGTTCCACGGGTAACAAGCTCAAGGCAGAAGGGAGTTCTGCAAGTGTTATATCTGTGAGTGTTCTTAACTGTGTATCACCTGTACTTATAGTAACAAAATGTGTTAAATGTGAGTGACTGTGTGCACATTTTAAGCACTGGCCAAATATTGAATTATCTGATAACAGCAGAAGAAGTACCAATAAGATATGCCAGGCACTTACTCTGTAGGTTTTGTTTGGATTTATTTGGTTCTGTTTGAGAGAACAACCTACTTTCACCTTAAAACATGCACAATGGTGTGTTGTGGATAATTACTGTACAATGTAGTGACGAGACTTACTGTATCCCTCTTGTATTTTTTAGCAGCAAAGGTAATGTCCTCAGCTGTGTACTAGGTGATGGCAAATGAACTATTATATTCAATTGTTTGCTCTTTCTAAATGGAGCATTTAATTTAGTGATATTTCAAAAGTAGTGCATATGGAACTTGTTCACGGGACACTCAGTAAGGTCATGTGGCTGACATTTCTGTCCACTTCATTTATGAAAGTTTGATAAGAGAAATAAATGTCTTCTTTCAGAGGAGACATAAATAGAGATCTAGACCTCTCATAGGTATCAAAGTACCTGTGTGGTTTCATGCCAGGTATGGTTTACTGGCTGCAGCATCCTGGAAAATCTTACATTACCTCAGTTACCCTCATGCAAAGTTGCATCAAGCTGAATGAGATACAAGGTCCCAAATATAATAGTGATCATTCAGATGATTGAATTATCTCATTGATGTACTGACTTACAGAGGTACCGTGAATACATTTCCAGCTCCCAAAGGAGCACTTGCTTTTTACTTAACTTGTCCTTTTGCTATTGGGTGGTTCTTTTAGAAATAGGTCACCAATTAAGCTTATTCTAGGTCCTTCTCTCCTTGAGCAAGAAGTGAATGACACAAGTTAAAAATGGTACTGAAAATTTATTTGAAAAGTAAGAGGTGAGGGATTAAGTGAGAAACTGGCCCTGCAGAGTAAACATGGGCCAACTGAAAAAGGAAAAGAGAAAAAGAGAAAAAAATAAAACTACACCCTTGGTCTCTCAGGGTGGGCTATTGTAAAGTCACAATAGCTTGCCTCACCTGGTGGCCATGTCCACAACTGATGTGAGACCATAAGAAATTCTACATAGGGGGTCCTGAGAATTATTTGATGCTATCCTGGGATTTGTAATTAACAGGTCTGCTTATTTTCTCAGCAAGTTTTGCATGCCATTTACCTCCTATATCACTTTTACATATCACTCAGGGTAAATTCTGTAAAGCAGGTACCATTATCCCTATTTAGTCGCAGAAGAAAATGATATCCAGAAATGGTCCATGAAATGACGGCGCATTGTACTGATGAGTTGTGGATTTCTAGCTCAGTCTCAGGATTTTGAATCCTAAAGCTACTCTCTTCTCACAGAGGAAGGGGGCTTGCTAGGGTAATCATGACCCATGTCAACTCTAACATTCATTTTATTAGTGACCAAAATATGTCATTTTACTTCTCGGACCCTCTGTAAAGAGAGAAAAGTTGCTTCTTTCATTGCTGAATGTACACATTTTAAAAAGAGGGAATAAAATGACTAGAACATATCCTTGAAAAAAATTCATGGGTGATCACCATAACTTTCTTTTCTATAAGAAACACACACACACATTTGCACACTTATGCAAACACAACTTTTGAACCTGATAGAAATTTAACTCATATTTTTTCCAAATTGAAAGTGCTTAAGCATAACAAGGTAAGTTTTTCTAGGCTAGTATACAGAGCATATCAGGTTTCCCTAAAATACATGCAAAAGCTACACAATCTCTATAAAATTCTCAGAATGTTCTTGAAATAGCTGACATTTGCCTTTAGTATTTTTCTAGTTTCCTTTTGTTGACCCTATTCCAGCTACTGCATTCCAGCTACTGTCTCAACCATTTGATTATCATGTGTATCTTAGGTGATCTTTTTCTTGTGCAAAAGTAACATACCAGCTGGGGATTTAGCCCAGTGGCATAAATGCTTGTCTGGCAAGTGTGATGTCATGAGTTCAATGCCTGGTACAAAAAAAAAAGGTAAAAAAAGAAGTAACATACCATTTGGACATCATTGGTTTCTGTTTGCAAGTGGTATTTGAAATTAAACAAAATAATCCCAGAACTGAAAGTTCTGGTTAAATAGTTAAAAACATTTCGGCTCTGGTGCAACAATTTATTCCATGTATATATTATTCTGTTATCAAATATATATAATTAAAATTTGAATGAGGTTTTATATAATTGTGGATTTCAAAACAACTATGTTTATAGAACATATGTATGAATAAATTTATATATAAATTGTGGATTTTGGAACAGCTGTATGTAGAGCAAATTATGTGTGTGTGTGTGTGTGTGTATATATATATATATATATATATATATAAAATGTGTGTATACACACCCACATATAGTTTCTTACTGTCAAGTATGTTAATGTAGAATGGATGAAGAAAGAAATCAACACAAAGACTGTAAGACAAACACAAAAGAGGTAGCTGAGAGGAGGGGATAATAATTTTTAAAAAGAAAATGTTGTTAGGGCTTATCAAAAACATGGAGATTTCACTTAAACTCTATTTTGAAAGATGATTCCAAAGAAAGAATTGTAGAAGGAGAGCAATAATAGTCAGCGGCACTGAGAGTGAATACAGCATTTGGATGTAAACCCAAAGGAACATACCAGTATTAGCTTTTAGGGAGCTTTGTGCTCATCAAGTACCTGTATTTGGATTGGGTGGTGTTTGCTTTTCTCAAGGGCCTTCCAGACTCTTCCTGACCAACCAATAGGATGGTACAATATATTTTGCAACACTTTTAAATTGAAGTTTTATACTGATAAATGTCTCTACTTAATTACCATCAATATACATATACTGAATTCATGTATTTTTTAGTACACTCTTTATTATTTAAATATTTTCTATGTTTATTAGTACATGTGTGCTACACATAAAAATTGTATTCATCAAGGGGAGTTAGTGCATATACATAGCACAACTTAATTCTTTTTACTTCCCCCTGAATTCATGTATTATAGGACATTTACAAAATAGAAATTACAAATGCTAGTGAGGCAGTGGGAGAAAGAAAACCTTCTACATAGCTGGTGAGGATGTAAACTAGCACAACCATAGTGGAAATTAGTATGGAGATTCCTCAAAAAGCTAAAAATAGAAATTATATCCCACCCAGTCATTACTCAAAAATGTCAAAGACATATTACAGTGATATGCTCATACCTTTGCTTGTACCAGCACAATTCATGATAACTAAATCTTGGAAGGAGCCTGCATGCTGATCAGTAGATGAATGGATTTTAAAAATGTGGTATTAACACACAATGGAGTACTACTCTGCCAAAAAGCAAGATAAATTTGTGTCATTTGTAGGAAATGGGCTGTACCTTGAGACCATAATGTTAGGTGACATGTCAGACTAGATTACATATTGCATGCCTTCTTTTATGTGAGAGACTCAAGTTATAATTAAAGAACAAAATAAAATATAATAGGAAGTAGAGAGGAAGAGTTTTTTCTCAAGTGGAAAAGGGGTCGAGAGAGAGGAAAGGGAAGCGTGAGAGTAAAAGGGATGAAAAAAGGAAGGAAATTTTGATGTGTACATGTGCAACTCCACACAAGGGATGTAAACATTATGTACAGTGAACATACACTAATAAAAAGTTAAAAAAAGAATCAGTTTAGTTGGGGTATTCTTTGTGTTGTCATTGTTGAAGTCACTAAAAATCTTTCTAGCTAACTGCTTAACAAAGGAAAAGTAAATTTGTTATAAATTGCTGCAATAAAATTGAACACAATCCTGGCAAATGTGACTGTATCCCTGAGTGAGGAGTCACAAGGGACAAACACTTCTAGGGGTTGAGGTCTGGGCTTAAATTATTTAAGGGAGAGAATCTATCAAGGCAAGAAGCTGATTGGGATTGCACAATGTTTGTGCTACCCTATACTTTAAACAAAATAGAAAGATAAAAGGAGGATGTCTACATTCTCACCACATAAAGAAGCATATTATTTAGCAGTGTACATGTGGTTTTTTTTATAAGCCACAAATAAATAACTTGCAATGGTTATTTTTCATCACTCGGAGCTTGGAAGATCTTAAGCAGCTGGGTTTAGGGAACTCTTTCTCTGGTCTGTTTCAGGTTTTCTTCTTTTGTCACCTAGGTTTTGTTTATTCTTTCCTTGTGTTTATTCTTGCTGCTCTTTCTTCAACATGGACCAGCTGAGAACAGTCACTTCCTTGGATTAGAGTGCATAGCATTACTCACAGACAATTGTCAGTATGTAATTGTGTAGAGACCCGATTTCCAAGGTCTTTGTCATCTATCTTTAAATACATCCATTACTCAGAAATGGTCAGATTCCCTTCTGGGAGATCATTATAGTTATTATAGTCTTGGTTGCTCTCTCTTTTATCCTGTTGTCTGTTTTGTCATGCAGGAAATGGAATGAGTTGCATACCATAGTATTGTTTTAACTTACTCAAAAGTATTTAAACAACAGAGTGATAATAACATATGCTGTCTTGCCCTTAAAAGTGATTAAGTCACATTCATGACATCTATTCAGGAATATATACACTGTAACTAGGCCAGGAATCCTCAACTTGGCCTACAATTTGGAATCACTTAGAGAGAGGTTGTATAATACTGATGACAGGATCCCACTTGCAGAAATTCTGAGTCTTTTGGTCTGGGGTGTGACCTGAGTGTTGGAATTGAAAATCTTTGAAATCTACTGTTGTAACTAGTCTTCAATACTCACATAATTGCTAAGTCACAACTGATTGACCCAAGGTCAGCCCGAGAGTATAAATTAACATAAATGAAGCTATAAGTGATTTTTTTGTTGATAAAAATGAATGGTGTTTAAGACATGTAGATTAGCTAGAAATATGAGATAACCACCTAAAATTCTCGTGATCTGAACCACCTCTGTCCTGATTTAAAAATGTCATCTGCCTTGTGTAGATGGGTTCCGTGACTGGATCTAAATGGAACGTTAGCTGACTCCTCCCACTAAGATCTCTGCTGCTATTAAACTTTTATGCAAAATGCTTGTTGTTAAAGAGCCAAAAAGAACAGAAGGCTGGAACATTGATCATATGGGGGAGTTTGTATGATCATTTACATGGATGCTTCTAGTAAACGTTGCTATGTGTTACCAAGTTCATTCAAAGGCCTTCTTTTTATTTTTTTTTTAAATTTTATTTAAAGAAAAAAAAACAGAAAAAAGGGTAGAAACAGTACAGAATTAAAAAAAGCAAGAAATCACTAGTTGATAAATTATATATTGTCTTCTCAGATATAGTTGTTCAAGTTACAAAATTAAAGCACAAAAAGTGGACATTCAAACAGTGAGGCTGCAACAGTTCTGTTCAACAAAGAAAAACTCAGCAACATTGTTATCAATCCTATACATTTAAACATACATGCAGTTATATCCTTTAGAGCACTTTCTTTTCCTCCTTTTGCTTTTTAAAAAATTTTTTTTTTTATTATTTTAAAGGTAGTAGAAATACAATGGAACAAGACAGAACAAAGCCAATCGAGACAGAGTAGTGAATTTGGTACAGAACTTCACAGCAATTTACAGGGATAACAGTAATAGGTACTATAGTACAACTCATTATCTTCACAATAGTTATCTAGTCAATTAGGTATAGCAAAATCAAACCAAAGACAGAACATTATAAAATCAATTGAAAGAGAATATTGAATAGAGTAAAGCAATTAATCACAATGAAACCAAACTGAAAACAACATTTGCTTTCAAAGAGAAGATAGAGGAGACCCTCCACATTTGCTATATTGCATACAGTCATCCTGCCAAAAGATGCTCAGACCTCTGTCCCCAGTTGCTAATGGGGGCGGGGATGTTGGGGATGATTGATTCCAAGCCCGTGCACTGGTAGGCTCGCAGGAGACACTACTGGATCCCTTCCTGGCTCACACCTGAAGAAGGCCTTACCAAGAGGGCGGCGGGCAAATTGCTTCTTTGTGCTGCCTCTTGGGTTCCGCCATGGCCCTTTATTTTCTTTTAAATTAACACAAAGTTTTATGTCTTTATGGGATACAGTGTGATATTTCTTTTTCTGTTTTGTTTTGTTCTTGTTTTTTGTACTGGGAATTGAACTCACAACCTTGCACTTGCCACGGAGGCGCTTATGCCATTGAGCTAAATCCCTGGCCAGTGTGATATTTCAATATGTATATACAACCTATTGGTTGCATCAGAGTAATTAGCATTTCCATGTCATTGTCATCTCCTTATGTTTGAAGCTCCTCTCTTCTAATGCTTCATAAAATGCATACCAGGTGACTGAACTGCAGTTGTCCTACTGTGCTATGGAACTCTATAACCATCCTTCTATCTAATGGTGACATGGTCCCCATAATCTAATCTCCTGCTATCCTCTTCCCTCACCTCACTTCCTATCCTCCAGTAATCACTATTCTACTTTCAGACTTTTTTTTAAGCTTCTGCACATTAGAGAGAACATGATATATTTGTCTTTCTATGTCTGGTTTATTTCATTTAACAAATGAAAGTCCTGCTTTCATTACAATGTATCTCTCAGAGGTGAAGTGTCTGAGGAAGGAGACCTAGGTGGTTGGGTTGTCCACAGAAAAATTTTACATGTCTTGCTTTTCTTCTAGAAGTTTTGTATTTTTGGCTGCAGAAATGAATGCTTCTTGTACATATTTTTGAAAAAATATTCTGTGAATAATTTGCTTATTCTTTCTGTGTGTCTGATTTTTCAGCTATTCTGTATTTTCACCTCTAATGCTTATTCTGAGGTTGTGGCTTTTATTGGTTTCCAACTCTGTAGGTACTTAGGCTTGTCTCTTTACCAAGTCATTGATCATTCTTTTATGTTTTTCCGCATTTATTTTTGTACTTTATGTTACATATGTCTCCTTGTACTGAAAGTAGAGTTCTACTTCTGTTATATTTTGAGGTGCTTGTTTGAGAGTAGAGAAACCTTAAAATTTTTTTTATCTCTTTACCTTGAAACTATTCATCTAATCTATGTTTAAAAAGGAAAATGTGTTTTCAGACTCATATAATTATTAAAAAATGAAAATTATTCATACTCTCACTCTTACAAAACAAGTCCAATAAGATGCTTCCATCAAATCTTACCTGAAGAAGAAGTCTGTAACCTGAAATTGAAGATGAGTATTATAATATTTGTTTCAAATCACTGGGTGACTGTAAATGTACTTGCCAGGGACTAATCCATCATAGAATGTATTATAATTCCTGTCTGTCTCTTAGTTTAGCTATTTTGTATCCATCTTGTATTGCTCTTTTACAGTGTTTCATATATTTAAGTACTGATATTAAATTTACTTATAAAAATATATAGAATTATTACCTTCTTAGGATACTAGGTGGCAATTAGGTTCATTCTATATTATTCCTATGTTTTCAGGGATAACTATGAGAGATATTGCTTTAATAAACCATTAGTTCCATTTTCTAAAATAGGCTCCTTGGGGCTGAGGATATAACTCAGTGGTAGAGCATTTACCTAGCATGTGTGAGGCCCTCAATTCAATCCCCACCTAAAAAATATCCAGTAGGTTCCTTGTCCTATCACATAGCCACATAATCCTTGAGCTACTTCAAATACTTTTCAATTTATTGGAGGCACAGTATTTATTATCTTTTACATGTGCTATAAATCAGTTTAAGTTTGAAAAAATACTTTTATGCTTGCAATTTGGATTTCTTTCCAAAATTTTATGAAGGAAAAAGAGGAATTCCCTTTCCTTTTACTTAAAGTCATTTGTTTTATGCTTGTTGGAAAGTGGATTTTGTAGCTGCCCCTAAGAATGATTTGGATGCTGCTTTTATTGGGCCATCAGTCTTTTGCCTCCCCTCCCATTGCTCAAGAGACTGCTAGGATTTCTTGAGAGTCAACCTGATCAATGACTTCTGCAAATAACAATAAAGCTGGTAGAGTAGGAAGGCAAGTAGACAGCCACTGTAAACTTTAGAATGGTGTGAAGGAGAGGTAGCAGCAATCCTGCAGCACTGTCACAGACTGACACTGTGTCATGGAGCCCTAATTGGTCAAGATGGGAAGACAGGCCCAGCACTGTGGTCTTTAAAAGCTGGCAAGGCTAGTTACACAGCACTAGGTAGTTTTTCTCTATATCTCAAGAGTGTCTCCAAGGAGATCCAAGATGGCTGATTGAGATGTAGCATGATAGAGAACCTCTCTGGAAAAAACAACTCAAATGCTGGAATCTGACACCATGGAGAGGACTGGATGAAAGGAGAGGAATTCTCATGACCTAGGAAGAAAATGAGGAAAAAGAAATAAAATTTTAAAAAGAAGAAGCACGGATGGAGGGCTGGAGCTCAGCATGCTCCGGTAGCTGTGCTGGGTGCGTCTTGGAGTCCGGTGACTCACAATCAAGCTAGGGTCACAGCCCTGCTGAGAGCAGGGGGTTGCTGAACTCAAGACCCTTGGTGGGAGGAGGCTCTGCAATGGGGAGTGGAGACTGCAAGTGGAGCTGCATGGACTTTGGTGAGTCCTGGGAATTGGATTCCCCAGAGTGGGATCACCAGCAGGACTACATATTGGATTTGGTCAAGTAAGGCTTGAATCAATGGCTGAGGCAGCTTCAGTCGGTTGCTCCTGGCCCAAAGTGGATTGGTGGGGTCTGCTTGGGCTAGGCCATGCCCCTGATTGGGACCCAATAGCCAGGAACGAGACTGTCCCAAACCTATGACATCAACAGGGCACAGTCTAATGCACTGAAGTCACTCACTGGTTGAGAGGGGAGGGAACAGCCCACACCGCCACCCCTGTGTGCACCTCACAGATCAATAGCAGACAGGGGAGGGCAGCACTGCCCTAGCCAGTAAGCTGCAGAGGGACTTAAGGAAGTATGTAAAGTTCTAGACACCTCCACTGTTTAGCTGTCTGAGGGAAACCAGAAGCATGACAAGAGAGAGAAACAGCAAAAGGCCTTCAACCACCAAACCAGGGAAAATAAGCTCAGGAGGGGTGAGTACAGAGGAGATTGAGGGCAGCAGACATGCAATATCAGACATGGCCTGATCAGAAATAAAGAAATACTTCCATAACCTCATCGATGAATTTAAATCTGAAATTCTAACTCAGGTGAAGCAAGATATAAGAAGATTAATAAAAGAAATGCTGGGTACTCCTCAAGAAGAAACAAATGGAAGAATGGAGGAACCAGAGAAAGGAGAGAAACCTTTGATGAAGAATATAAACAAAATATAGAATACATGAAACAGATCCAAAGAGAATATCAGGAAATTAAAAACTCCATTGAAAGCTGGCAAAACTTCTTAACAGAAACTAAAGACAGACTTTTACAACTTGAAGATAGGTTTGCAATGTATGATTGTGAAAGGAAAGATCTCTTACAAATAACAAGGAACCAGGAAGTAATGATCCAAAGGCTAGAAGATGACAAGAGGATTTATAACTTAAGAATAAAAAATGTGAATGAAGAAGCAGGGACAAATACAAATGAAATAAAAAGGCTATTCACAGAAATAATTAAGGAAAACTTTACAAGCATAGGAAGTGATGTTCAGACATATGAGGCATACAGAACAATAGCCAACTACAACCAAATCAGAGCTACACCCTGACATATAATAGTCAGGATCCCAGAAACCCATCACAAGAACAGAATATTAAAAGCAGTCAGAGAAAAGAAACAGATTACCTATAAAGGGAAACTCATCAAAATCACAGCGGACTTCTCGATGCAAACTATCAAATCAAGAGGAGCTTGGAGTGAAATATTCCAAGCCCTGAAAGAAAATAACCTCCAACCCAGATTGATGTACCCTGCAAAACTGTGTCTCAAAATTAATGGAGAGACAAGATATTTCCACGACAAAGGGGAACTGGAGGAGTTTGTGACCACCAATCCAACCCTGCAAAGAATACTGAAGGACATTCTAGAGAGAGAGAAGAAAATCACCAGGATTCCAGGAACAATGGCTGAAAAGCCTCAATAAAAGGAGCAGACAGTGGAATGAAGGAGAAAAGTAACCAAACAACAATGACAGAAAAATAGCATAGCAGAGATGAGGCAGAGAAGATTGGCTATATTGCTGTTTTGTCCTGACTGATTTTATTTGAATCTGGTATGCCTGAGTGTCAAGTCTGGGAGTAGGAGTAAGTACTCTGGGGATGGCAGGATTCAATAGAATACCCATTCTGGTTTGCTTATTAACTGCCTTTGAAGTCCTATAGTGTCTCCAGTGTTTGGTTTTTGATAGTGCTATGTACCACTAAGTTTAATTATACTATGCCTGATGATATAGACAATTTTATTGAAAATAACAGGAGACATCATGGTGACAACCATACATTACTTAGTATTGTGGTTTTATATATCCTTCTCATTTTGTGTTTCTCTATGAATTTGTATTGTTGACTTGTTTTGGTTTGTTTTTCCCTCTAATACAGAAAGGCTAGGTATGGATGTAGAGACTTATACATGTGTAGAATTTCTAAACAGTGTATGAGAATTGATTACAGTTATTGTAAAAAAAGAGAGGAAAGGAAAGCATTCTAAAGGATATAACTGCATGTATGTTTGAGTGTGTAGGATTGATGACAATAATACTAAGTTTCATGTTAGTATTAACATGGATAGATGAACAGAGCTGATTGCAGTCTCACTGTTTAAATGTCTCCTTTGTATGCTTTACTTTTGTAACTTGAACAACTACTTCTAGGAGGAAAATATGTAATTGTCAGCTAGTGATTTCTTACTGGTTTTTGTTTTTTGAAATTTTGTATTTTCATCCTCTTTCTGTGTCATTCTTTTCCCTAAATAAAAAAATGTCTCCCATAAAATTCTTAAAGAAAGAAAGCAGAGAAAAGCAGCATTTTTAAAGGAGGAATTGCTAGTATGACTAGGAAGACCACATGCTTCACAAAACATAAGGTGAGACTTTTTCCCTCCCTCCTTCCCTTCTTCTTCCTTCCCATCTATTCTTTTCTTTTCTTTTTTGGCATGATCTAGGTTAAAAATATTTCTTCTAAAGAATGAATAAGCACATCTTAAAGAACACATATGATGAGACTGTGTCTGCTCGTGCTGTATCTGTAAATAAAAAAAAAATGACCTGGGGGTTTGAAGTAGAGAAGCTAGATATTTTCAGATGAGGAACAGCTGAAATTGAAGATAATTAAAATTAGGTTTATCATATTTTAAAAATTCACTGTGTATAGTTTTAGATAATTTTTATAATAGACAATGTGTCAGTGTGCTTTCCATCACTGTGAGGAAATACCCAAGAAAAATAACTTATAAAGAGGAAAGGTTTATTTTAGCTTCAGGTTTCAGTCCATGGTTGGTTGATTCCTTGCTTTTGACTTGTGGCAAGGCAGAATGTCATGGTGGGAGACTGCTGTAGAAAAGGTCATTCATCTTATAGCATTCTGGAAACAGAGAAAGAGGGAGAGCCCAGGGTCTCAAGATTCCCTCCAAAGGAAGTTCTCCCTATATTAACTTCCTCCTACTATAGTCCACCTCCTAAAGATTCCACAGCTTCCCAGTAGTGCACTAGGCTGGCAAGAAAATCTTTATTACGTGGATCTTTCCCAGACATTTAAGATTCAAACCATAACAGGAAGTAACTGTGTTGGTACTTTGGAGAGTTAAAAAGGAATTACTCAATGATCATTGTGGTGTAGTTATGAGGATTTACTGCAGTTTGATTTTAGTTTAAGATATTACCGTATACAGAAATTATTTAGAAGATTGTATAACTGTTTTAGTTTCCTAAGAATTAATTTTTTAAAAAATGTCAGTATGTTAAGAAATACTCAATTAGCTTAATGTTTTGTGGTAAATTTTATTAGGATTTTTTTCTTTTGTTCATGATGATGCCTTGAGTACTGGATAATCTTTGTGCTGATTTCTCACAGGAATAAAAAGTATACACTGATGAAATCAAGTTTTAATTGTGTGGCAAGTTCATTAAATACCTTTCCAATGCGGTGTGCTGGCCATTGATTGAGGTTTGGGCAAGGAAAAATAAACAATTTTTAACTGTGGTATTTTTATCTCTGTGGAAGGCTTTTTTAGAGTTGTTAAGCCAAAGTCATTTACTAGCCTAAAGAGCAACCTTTCTTACATTGTTGACCTGAAAGCTACAGGAATTGGTCAGCTAATATTGTCTAGATCTGTTCCTTTATACAGTAATACAGTTTATATTCATTTAAGCAATAAATAAAATACTTTTAAAGTACTACTCAACACTAATGTTTACCTATGCCTTATATACTATATTAAGGTAATCCTTAAGAGGGATAATATATTGCCCCTTTGAAGGTTGCAAATTTTATCCTTAAAGGAAAAAATACTCATTGTCTTTCTTTTGAAGACATACCCTTCCCTTTGTGCTAACCCTTTGCGTCTGTTTCTTGATAGTTCTTCCATTAATTAACCTCTTTTTCTTAAACTTAGTTACAAGTCCTCTCACTGACTCTGATTTTGTGTCCTTATATTTTTCTTTTCTTTTTTAAATTTTCAGAATGAGCTGTTTTTTGCCTGTGTTCTATTTCTACACATTGTAAAATGTTGCATTCTTGATCTTCTTCAGTATTCAGTGAAACAGTCCCCTAAAGCCCCTCCTCCACTTTTTAATTTTGAGAGAGAATCTCACTGTGTTCCCCAGGCTGGCCTTAAACTCCTGGGATCAGGCCATCCTCTTGCCTCTGCCTCCTGTATCCCTGGGATAACATGTCACAAGCTCAATATCAAAGTCTCACCATCTATCCATCAAGTTCAGTGTGTGCATTTTGCCTTTCTCAGATTCTAATGTTCCCTAAGATGCTGCATCCTGAAACCTCATTCAAATCCTCCCCATGACAAGAATTTCTGAGACAGCCTTAGTTAGCCTTGCACAACCTGGCTCCACACTCCCCTCTGGTACTTTCCTTGCAACATCTCCAAGTCACCTGTTTTCCTCATGAAAAATGCTCCCCTCACCCCTCCATGTGCACTGTCATCTCTCCTGTATCCTGTTGCCCTTTGTCTGCCCTACTGGTTCTTGACTCTGTCCATATTGGGGACTCCTGACATTTCATTTTATTCATTCTCCAATTCCAGTACCATTGTCCTTTCCTTCAATTCAAAATTAATTGGCTTATGCACCTTCAGATATTGCATTTCATTGAAGCTCTTCACTCATTCATTTATTCTTTAGGTAGGGTCAACCAGACATATAACATTAAAAACATAAGGCAGTGAAAAAACAGTTCTCTAGAAAGATTTTAAAATGCAACTGAGAGAGGAGGAGCTAAAGATGGCCGATCAGTGAGCAACAAAATACAGAGCATCCTGGGGAGAAACAACTCAAATGCCAGAATAAAACATCCTAAAGAGATCCAGACAGAGGGAGATGGATCCTCTTGACACAGGAAGAAATTAAAATGAAAAAAGCTCATGAAACACACAGTCTTGGGGCTATAATTGGAACAGCTAAAATTAACCAACACAGCTCTTTCCTCTGCGACCTGCTGAGCTACCCAAACTCATTCCCCCTGTGACTCACAGGAGCCACAGCCATGCTGAAGTCAGGGGTTGGTGAGCCTAACAGAGAACAGAGCTGACAAAGGGACTTTCATTAATCCATGGTCAGTTCTGGGAATAAGACCCCCCCCACAGGAAGGGCACAACCTTCCTGTGGGGGAAGTGGATAATCTTTGTGCTGGGTGACATGTTGGAACTGGGCAGGAGCAGCCTGAAATAGGAACAACAGTAACTTCAGTTGGTTGCTCCCTCCCCAGAGAAGATTCATGGGATTTTCTTGGACTGGGTCATACCCCTGGCCAGGACCCAATAAGCTGTCCCAAACTGATTCCCTATGCCTAGCACACACTAACCTGGTGATGGCCCCTGAAGTTTGACTGGCCCAGTTGTGAGGGGCCAGCACATGCAGCCTCTGCTTAGACCTCAGTGACAAGAGCAAACAGGAGAGGTCAGAAATGCCTCACCATCATGCTTCAGAAGAACCATAAACAGCAAAGAAAGAGGCTGAGACTTCCACTATGCACCTGTATGGAAGAAACCAAAAACATGACAAGAGAGAGAAACAAGAAGAAGCCCCCAGTCCAAAACCCTGAGAACACTGATCTAGCAGAGGGAAAAACAAAAGAGACTGAGGGCAACAAACATGCAACATCAGACATGGCTTCAATGGACATTAAGAGATATCTTCAGGACCTTGTAGACAAGCTCAAAACTGAAATATTAAATCAGATAAAGCAAGATTTAAGTAGATTAATAAATGAAATGCTAAGCACCTCTCAAGAAGACACAGATGGAAGAAGGGAGGAACACAAAAAAAGGAGAGAAACATTCAATTAAGAATATAAAGAAAATCTAGAATACATGAAACAGATTAAAAGAAATTACCAGGAAATTAAAAACTTTATTGAAAGCTGGCAAAACTGCTTAAAAGAAACTAAGGATAGACTATCAAACCTTGAAGACAAGTTTGCAATGTGTGATCATGAAAGGAGAGATCTCTTAAAAATAACAAGGAAACAGGCAGTAACAATACAAAGGCTAGAAGATGACAACAGAATCTATAATTTAAGAATAAGAAATGTAAACAAAGAAGCAGGAATAAAAACAGGTGAATTACAAAAGGCTAATTATGGAAATAATTAAGGAAAACTTCCCAAGCATAGGAAAAGAAAATGATATTTGGTTATGGGAGGCATTCAGAACTTCAGCCACCTACAATCAAAACAGAGCTACACCCAGACATATAATAAAGATACCAGAAATTCAATATAAAAACAGAATATTAAAAGCTGTCAGAGAAAAGAAACAGATTACCTATAAAGGAAAGCCCATCAAGATCATGGCAGACTTCTCGACACAGACCATCAGATCAAGAAGAGCTTGGAGCAAAATATTCCAAGCCCTGAAAGAAAATAACCTCCAGCCCAGATTGATGTACCCTGCAAAACTGTCATTAGAAATTAATGGAGAAACAAGATGCTTCCATGACAAAGAGGAACTGGGAGAATTTGTGACCACCAATCCAACCCTACAGAGACATTCTAGAGAAAAAAAATACCAGGATTTTAGGAACAGTGGCAGAAAGGCCTCAATGCATGAGGCAGGCAGTAGAATGAAGCAGAAAAGTAGACAAAGGCAGAAAAATAGCATAGCAGAAATGAGGCAGAGAAGTTGGCTATAATCTCTAACATAGATGGCCTTGATACACACACATGCAAAAAAAAAAATAGGCAGAGTAGATCAGGAGATAGGGTCCATTGAGATGCTCTGTATAGGAACTATAATCAACCTGAGAGAGGGTTTATGGACCTAAAATCAAATATGAATAAACAATGCTCTATGTGATAGAGAGCCAGAGAGAAATAGGAGCAATTTTATCACTACCTGCAGATAGGTTGGAAAGACAGGATACTTATGTGCAGTAGATAACTACTCAGCTATAATGAAGGAAAACCTTAAGGCTTTTGTAGGTAAAGGAATACAACTTGAGATCAAGTTCAGGAGGGAGAAGGTTCAGAACCACTTAGGTAAAAAGCAGGTTGCCCCACCAATGTAAAAACTGAGGGAGCTGGTTGAGCAGCACCCTGTGGGAGTGAAAGAGGAGGAATAGCCTAAAAAAAGAAGGCAGAGGATACTGTTAATAGTGCACCAGGATTTAAAACCCACATTACTCACACTACTCTGCTTAGATGTATTATATTCTGTTCCAGTCATTCTACCTGTACTAGACTTGAGGGCACAGACAGTAATCCCGAAAATAACAGGATATAGTACAGTAAACATCCTGAATTTCCTAACTTAATCTAAAGCTCTGTAAAACCTATGCTGTTTTACCATGATTGATCGTAATCGAATCTGGTTTGTTGGATCGCTGTTTTGTGTTGATAGATTTTATTCAAAGCTGTTATGATTGATAGTATCAAGTCTGAGAGTATAGGCAACTGCACTGAAGATGACAAGATTCACTAGGATACCCACTCTGGTTTGATTATTACCTGCCTTAGAAGTTTTATACTGTCTACAATGTTTTATTTTTACTAACATTGCTATGTACTGCTATATTCAATTATACTGCTGCATTCAATTATGCCTGATGATGTAGACAATTCTATTGAAGATAGTAAGAGACAACACTAACCATTGTAGATCACCTTGTACTGTGGTTTTGTACAACTTGTTGGTTTCATGTTTTTATAGGAATTTGTTTTGTTTTGTCTTGCTATGTTTTGTTTTTCCCTCTAGTACAGAAAGGTTAGAAATACATGTAGAGACTCATGCATGCATAGCTGTTTACACTCTCACTGTTTGAATGTCTACTTATATGCTTTAATTTTATAACTTGAACAACTATTTCTAACAGGATAATATGTAATTTATCAACTAGCGATTTCTTACTGTTTATCTTTTTTTGAAATTCTGTATTATTTCTACGCTTTTCATGGTTTTTTTCTCTTTAAATAAATAAAAAATAAAATGCAACTGAATACTATGTGGCTGTGGTAAGATTACCTGCATTTGCTCTGGAATGACAAAGAAAGGGCTGAGGAAAGTGCCTGAGAAATTTTCCTGAAAGAAATGAAGTGTGAATTGAAGCTAGGAGAAACATGACAAAAGTGGGTTACTTCCCATCACGTTTGGTGGGAAAGAAGGCACTTAAAAACACAGTGGCTGGAAGGATCAGGTACTTCCATCTTGGCATAGCTGGAAAAGAGTAAGAGAAGCAAGAGGGATTCAACAGAGTTCTAAAGAAAACATCTGAATTCATTAGATAAAGTCTGAAAGGTTTATTTGAGAGCAAAGACTCACCATATTATATTCTGGAAAAAGTTGCCAACTTGGCATAGCTGGAGCTTGAGGTAATATATCAAAGGATTTATTGAAAATGCCTTCTTGACAAGCATGGCCTCACTGACCATGAATTCAGATTCTTGAGTTTGTTGCCTCTGTCATTCTTGCCTTGTGATCTCAGATAACAGTAGCACACAATTTGAAGGAAGGTATACATTTTTTTATTTCAAAATAATCTGATTGACTTTATTGTGGAGACTAAGATTGGTTCAGTAAGTTGTTAAAGTTTTCATGAATTAGTCCTAATGGCATTATTTCTTATGAGAAGTCTCATTAAGTACTTATCAGGTTTTTTGCTCTTTGTGAGTTCTGGAATAAATTAATGATCCATACCCAGGCTTTTTGTTATTTATTTGGGAGACATTAGGCTAAGGTGAAATCATGGTAAATGCATTTAAAGGCTAAAACTGACAAGACTGGTGCTGTGTAAGATGTGAAAATTAAGTACAAAGGAGATAACTAAGGTGCTATTTGTTATGGCTTATGGACCTAGATAGATGAGGATTCTGCCTTTGACATGAAAGCGTATCAGGGTAGGAACTGCTTCAAGGAATCTTATGAGTTCTGTGTTGGGCATGTTGCTTTTGAAGTTTTCTGCATTCTTTACTAGGCAGCAAATGCTTTGAGGGCAAGACTTATGAATTTTCACTCTATTTTGAATTTTTGTTTTTCTATTTGTCTATTTCTTGTGGAATCACCACTATTTTATACCTAGAGACTAGGTGTTCAGAATATGAGTTCCTCTGTCTATGTGATTTTTTTTTTTTGAAAGGAAGGAATTTTTTTTGAGCTGGTGCTGAATTACATTTATTCTGCTTTGCATTTTTATAGTTGTTGAATTATTCAGAATACTTTAGCTTCATTATAAAAATATAGGTACACAAAGGGAATTTTCCTTTGAATGTAGCCCTTGTTTGCCATTTGAATGGTAAAAGTAAGAAAATGAACTACTAAAAAAGTTTCATAAAGATTAATCCAAGATTGTGATTTAATGAAGTTTAATTAGTAAAGGAAAGAGAACCTTCACAAATTGGAGCACACAAATTAGGTATTTAATTTAGAGGTTGTTTTCCTCCTACTATTTTGAATCTCCTGTGTGATGCATGGCACAAATTCAATAAATGTGACACATAAATAATATTGACTAAACAACAAAATAGTGTTCATTGAAAGCAGAGCAGCACAAGTTTCTCATTGTTATTGACTGGCTCTCTGTCAGGAATGCTAATCTTTTATGGATCTGGAGCCCACAGATTTTAGTGACGCAGTTTGCAGATACACAAATAAAGCCATACTAACTCCAGGAAATCAATTGGATGGGGGTATCTCCTAGCTGGCAAACAGCATGGACAGTCTCATGTTTGTTGCCAACAGTTAGTCACCTGACTTCTGGATAGCTACCTGCTGACTAATGTAATGGCAAAAGTGCATATTGTTATTGACTAGGTATTAGGGAGCTACACAGAACACTGTATAGAGCATACTAAATAAAATGGACCAATAGAAACAGTGACAAAGGTAATATCATCATCTGATAAAACCTAGAGGAACACTGCATTTAGTAGGGTATTTATTACAGGAATCATCATTTGCTAATGCCATCTGTGTTTATTTCATTACATCTTTCATCCACCTTATTGCAAAATTTTTTCTTTATACCATGGAGCAGGTCTATCTAGTGCAATTATTTTTTCTCCACAAATGCTACAGGGGAGTGATTATCTGAATGCCCTATACAAGTGCCCTGTCTCTTCTTATTTCTTTAATATTCTTGTACCCCACCAATCCTGCTACTCTTTATGAAAAGGAGACATAACTTTGACAAAGGATGATGACCAGGATGATGAATGGAATTTAATTTGTGCAATATTCATTAGGGTGAGTCCTTTGGGTAAATTACAATGGTACCACTTCTGCCTCCCCCTCCGTGACATGTTCTGCCTAGCTGACTCAACTGCTCCTGAGAAGGTTATGTAAGTAGTGCAATGATGTTCAAATATTCATCACGAGAATGGCCTCATGAAGCAGCAAGAGAAAACAAAAATGGAATGAGGAGCTGACCATGAACAACTCCCCAGACCAGATAGGATAAGCTGAAGAATTAAAAGGGATTTAGAGACCTAATTTGGAATTAGAGACTTACTCCCAGGGGGTGGTTAATAGAATGGATTTGAACCATGTTTAGAGTGCTGGAGTGTTATTGATTGGCCTTTAGCCCAAATTGATTTCAGCTCGGCCCCATTACTACTCGGGAAAGCCAAAGAAAATTATTTTTTTACACCATAGAAAAATGATTGGGTTTTTTTCCTTCATAAAAAGTCAGCTAATTATGGTTATGGCCTATATCTTTTTCTTTTACCACTGTGATAACAAAAAATGATTGAATATCTGACAACAGATGATTTAAGATAAAATTTATTTTCTAATAAGAAAAATATTCAAGCCATGAGCCAATGCCCTTCATAAACTGACAACCATATCCACTAACAAGGGACATTATTCTAAAATGAATGGTGTCATACCGTGAACATTAATTTCACGTATAATTTCTATCATCAAGGAATTATCAAATGACAGTTTTCCTCCTTTAACTGATTGTTTGCAAATATCGGGGAACTTTATCATAATTCCAAACCACTTGGTCAGATCAACACTGGTATTTTCCTTCATATAAGAAAGCGATGGCATTCAGCAAACTTTAAATTAGTTTGAGAAACAACTTAAGTTTTCAGTTTAACTTTTAAATTTGGATCAGGTTGTTATTGTTGACTTAAAGCCATTTGTCTGTTTGTATAAAAGGATATCTAATTCCCAGAGTACAGGACAAGAGAGTGCATAAATATAACATGGATATTTTCTTATGAGCTAACTGACAATTATTCTCTCCCTTTAAGAAACAATTTGACTACTTTCAATTAAGGGAAGATAAATGTTGGCTGCCCCTTAACATTCTTTTAAAAACCTCATATCCACTTCTTAATAAAGATGTCATTTTGGGGAAAGGTTAAAAAATTCACTTAGCATGAAATGAAAACAATATGCCATTATCCCAACAGGCGCTTTGTGTGTTTTTATATAGACTAAGAACTATGGATACAAAATGGACAAACTCCAGGGATGTTTTGCTAATATGAAAACAGAATTGGATCTCAAAGATGGAGATGGAGCAGAATACTTGCATTACGCCTGTCTTAGTTCAGGCCACATTTACCTCTTGCTTAGACTATACTTGTTTCCTTATGATTCTCCTTGCTTCTATTTCTGTCTTTCTTCCATCCAATCTCTACCCAAAGCCAGTGATGCTTCATAAATTGCGAGTCTGATCTGACTGTGTTGTTCCCTACTTCGGCCATGACTCCTTGCTGTATTGAGAATGAGTCTCAACTCTTTCCATGGCTGGCAAGCGCCCTCACTGGGCAGCCCCTAACCTGCTACTCCACTTTCTTTTCCATTCCTCTTCTTCTCACTGAGCTCCCCAACTTTATTTCTGCAGATACCCCAATCTTTTTTCTATGTGAAGCTCCATGAATAGACTCGTTTCTTTGTTTGGCCGTCATTCCTAGAGTCAGTTTGTTTTTGACATCACCTTCTTCAATCAGCCTTCCATGATCATGATTTCAGAAACAGATGGAAGCATCTCCTCCACCCTCCCACTGCCATTCACAGTACCTAGTAATACAGCTCTTCCATCCTTTTGTAATACTTCATTCATGTTTGTTTTTTCCCTCCAACTAAACTGTAAGATCTTTAGGGCCAGTGCAGCATTGGTAAGTAGATATTCAGGAAAAGGAGAAGAAAATGGTGAAGGAGAAAGCAGCAAGCAGAGAGAGGAGGAGCTTACCTGAAATATTTGATGAATAAATAATTGGTTACATTTTTCTTTTGCTGATATGTCCAATCCATTGAGTTTTAAAAGTTTATTGATGGAATCATTTATAGATTTAAAGCTAACTTAAAGAGCCATTGAATATAACTTCTTGAATATCTTCTTGTAAATAGAAATATATAAAATTGAAACAAGTGGGAAAAAAAACATAAATAACCACCCACCCGAGTCATATTCAGACAAAGTTTGAAAGAATCCCATCATGGATGCTTGGCTGATTTAAATATGCAGCCCTCAGCGCTCTGTCATGCACACAGTGGGATCTCACGCACTGTCTGATCACCGTTTGGATCCAGATTCTCAAGCCCTCCTTGGAATTTCATTTAGGATTTGCAGGCCTTTCGGTGGATGCTCACTCATTTTTGCAATTCTAATTTAAGAGAAATTGCAGAATCTGATTACTAGATCCTTTTAAAGGAATTTTCTCTGGTCAAATTAGAGAAACTTCTGTGCCATTTTTCCTACTTCCTTTCCTAGAATTCATGATAAATACTCTATCTAATTTGGCATCATCATATAACTCTTTTGGCAGACATGTGTGCTGTGTTCTCAGGCTCACAATAAGGAACTCTTGGTTTATTTCCAGTTTAGTGGATTTTTTTTCCATTTTAAGAAAAAGACTATTAAAATGGAGCCTGATTATATAAATAATGATAATGTACTCTATATTTCAGAAGAGTTAGAAGATTGTGAATGTTTTCACCACAAAGAAATGATAAATATTTGAGGAGGTAAATAAACTTACCCTGATTTAAATATTATACAATGATACATATATTAAAACATTACCTGGTACTTCATAAATATTTGCAATTTAAATGTTATTTTAAAAAATTTGCAATTGAGCCCATTAGTTTTGTCCACTAAATAACTTTGTTAATCACTGCAAAGCAGCTAAAAAAGTTAAGCAAATAGTAATCCTGGAAATGCCTTATACAGTAAGTAGATATTAAATAATTTGGATAACTTTAAATAATTTGAATTTTCAAATTATAATTTAAAAAATTCATTGATTTTAAATTTAGTGTTTTGTTTTGTTTTGTTTTTTGAGACAGGGTCTCCCTGTAATCGGGCTGGCCTTGAACTCACTGTGTAGCCCAAGCACCTGGCAATCCTCCTACTTCAGCCTCCTGATTACTGGGTCTACAGGCATGTAATACCACACCTGGACAATCTGTAGTGCTTTTTTTTATAATGCAAGAATCATTAATATTTTAGTCTTATTAAAAATTGGCAAAAACAATGCTTGTATGTGGGTTGCATTTTGCCTCTCACAGAAAGGAGTTGTGGTGGGTGAAATATCAACTTGATTGGTTTGGGGTCCACAGTCTTGGGTGTGTCTGGTGGGTTGTGGAGTCGTGGTCTTGTGGTCTATGTCTGGTCCCTAACCCTGTTCTCTCTGGCACTATTTCCCCGTTCTGCTTCCCATCTGTCACCTATCACAGATTTCTGCCATGATGATTCTGCTTTGGATGGAATCCCCTGAAACCATGAGCCAAACTAAACTTCTTTTTAATTTGTAGGTGTCACTTGTGTTCAGCAATGGAAAAGCTGACTAACACAGGAATTATCTTTCTCATACAACTTTAGTTCATTACTTGCCTTCAAATTAAATTAAGTAATTTGTTCTCTGTCTGATTATTAGGTTCTCCAACTGTGGTCTTCTATTACTCCTTTTCTGTACCCATCACTTATTTCCACACTTGCTGCACAGTGATACTGACTTTGAATATGCTTCCCGTTTTTGCAGTACATTTTTTATTATGTCCTCTGCTACTGATTTTCTACTGTTTTCAAACCTAATTGACTGGCAGTCATTTTTAATGTGAGTTAATAGTTAACCTTCTCAAATAACCTTCAAGATCTTTAGTTTATTTCATTGATTGCCTTTTAGCTATACCTGGCCACAAACCTCCACCTTTGGATCAATATATATATAATCCCTTCTGTTTCCATAGCGAGGCTGCCCTGTAGTAGAGAAAAATCACACAATTGTGTGAATTGATGCCATTGCAGGTTTATGGTTTCCAGTTTTGGCTGGCCCTGCAGCTCAGGTGGGTAATCCTTTAACTGATCACTGGTCAATTCCATGCCTTTCCCCTCAGCCAGCATTCAAACCTACAGCTTTCTTCTCTCTTCTTTTCTGCTTCCCATTCCCTCATTTCCAGCCATGAAAAATAACTTTGTCTCTTACTTTAAAAAAAAGTTATCCACAGTCCACAGTTCTTAGCTCTTAAATTTTTCTTTACTTCATTGTAATTTCTATTTTGAGTCCCCACTTTCCTAAGAAATTAAAGCTCTGTTCTCTCCATTAATGATTCCCATGGACTTTTTTCTTTCTTTTTGGGTCATGACTTATGTTGGCTGGGTTAGAATGATGGAGTGAACCAAGCCTAAAGGAAGGGATTTCTTCTCTTTGATGTTTTCTGACCATGGAGACACCTTGTGAGCCTGTCTGTCTCTCTTCTAGTTCTTGATCAGTCATTGCCCTGGGCTTTGGTGGAAATACTTGTTTCTGTGATGGTAGCTTTGAAGTCACAGAATATCCCCATTACTACTATGGGATTCATGGTCCCAAGGGTGGGGGTTGCTTTGTGCTTCTGCCTGCAAGGTTAGGGTGAGACGATCACCTAAGACTCCATACACTTACACCTATTGCCTTTCTCAACCCTGGCTAACAGAAGGACACTGGAGGAACTCTAACCCTGCTGACACTGGGGCAGTACCTCTCCAGGTATGGCTTTTCTAAAACTAGTGTTCAGCCTCACGAGTTTAGGAGTATTGAGAAGGGGTTACAGGAACAGACTAGTGAGAATCCGAATCTCTAGTCCTTGGCACGCTCTGGATATACTGAGTCAGAAAAGCTGTGGATGGGATCCAGAAATCTGTTTTTAAAAGAAAGCTGCCAGGTAATTCTGATATTTGCTGAAGTCTGAGAGCCCTGGCCTGTGTAAGGGCTCGAGGATTAATGCGATTGCACATGATTTCCATGTTTGGTTAAGGAGGAAAGTCCTGGCCCAGACATGCCAAGAAACAGTTGCTTTGGGGGGTTTGGTCACCTACACAAGACCACGCTGGGGACTCAAAGTACAGATTCTATTTGACACAGAACCCATAGAGGTATGTGGGGTTTTGCTACCTCTGCAGATTAGCTCAGCGTACAGGACACATCTCTGTAAATCCTAGCAATCTCCTACAGTTTCTCTTCTGGCTGTTTTCTGTCTCCTCCTTCTGAGGAGACTCTGTTTCTTATCTTAGGGAGGGGGTGGTGAGGAGAGGTAGTATCCCTTCTATTTATGATGTTTTTCTCTAAAATATTTTAACACAAGCCTTGAGTCCTTCCTTTCTTTCCTGCAAGGACCTAGGATTTTGCAATTCAAAAGCCAGGCAGAAACTTTCCCCTCCTTACTTCCTCTATTTTCTGCCACACAACAAACTTCAATGTGCAAGAAAATGAGTTTTTCTGTATTTAAGTTTAATTCTAAAATTCATGTTCTACTTCCCTATGGTGATAGAAAGGTAATCTCAGTGAGTTTACCCAGGAATCCCGGCATGCTTATCCTTGGGTTGTATGAAGGTAGTTTATGGTAGAAGGTAGGCTTAAGTAATACCAAGGTGCCTTGGGGCAGCAAGAGAGACAGACCTGAAGTTGATTTGTGGAAATAGTAGGAGAAAAGTTTGCTTGGACAACAGCACATACTGCTGGGGTGCGGTGGGATGGACGTAATGCACTGGGGAGCCCTTCAAGGTTTGTGAAACTGAGGACTTCTTTTACCCTCACTTTTCATTATTGGAAATTATTAGAATTCAGAATTATGTGCAATTCTCTGAAAATTGGTGTATGAAGAGTCCTTTGATGGATGTATATTAAATTTCTGCGATTCTTGTCAAACTCTAGAGCTTGGATTGGAAATTCAATTAAGGGGGGAGTGAAGAAAGTTATATTACCTGGGCTTGCGATCTGAAGTTTGTTCCTGCTACCTCTCGCTGTACTAGTTCTTATCATATTCCTTTATTTAAAGTTCAAGGGTTTATTTTGAAATACAAACTTATACAAAAAATAAAAAATACATTACAAAGACTTCCTGTGTGTCCCTTCATTGAAATTTCTGGAAAGATTTAACCACATTTTCTCTGTTACTACTTTTCTTAAATATATCCCCATGATCATTAGTCTTTTTTTTTTTTAACTATACGAAAGCAAGTTTCAGACATGATCTTCATAACCTCCCCAGTACTACAGAGTTTGTTTGCCTAAATAAGGTCACTGTCTTGTGAAATACTTAGCCAAGTCTCAATATCAGGAAATTACTGATGCAATACTCAAATCTAATCCACTGATTCTATTCACATTTCTCTAGTGGTTCAACAAATCTCTTTCCTTCCTGTTCCTGAATCACACTCAGGATTGAGTTACCTTATATCTCTTCAGTTACTTTCAGTTTGAAGACCAGGCATTTCCCCTCCCCCATCACTCATGTTATCATTTTAAATAACGCAGGCTCTACATTCTGTTTATAGGATGACACTTAACCTGGGTCTGTCCAGTGTTTCCTAATGCATGGGCTCAGGACAGACTTTCTGGGCCAGAACACTACAGAAATGATGTTCTCCTCTTCATACTCCAGGGCATTCCTGGGTGACATTAACCTGTCACCTACTCTCCTCTTGGTGCCTGCTAGGTTTCTCCACTGTGGGAAGCCCCTGCCTCTCTCTTCGTGTACTCTTCATCATATTTTGCTGGGGAGTTGGCCCAAGATTATGCCTGGATCTTCTTATCATTCAGCCTTCACTCACTGCCTAGGAACCTCTGAATGCCAATTCCTGCCTGCAGTAACCACCAGTGTCACGATTGCTAAATGTTGATTCTTTCTCTTACCTGCTACATTTATTCTTTGGAAAATAACTTCTTCCTCTCATTTATTTATTTTTAATTTAATCAGCATGCTCTCACAGATTCTTATTTTCAGTTATTGGTTTTTAAATCTGTTATATCACTGTCAGTTTGACAGTCAGATATGTCCCAGGTATGGTCAGCAGGAGCTCTCTTCAAAGTGACTCCTTGGTTTATACTTTCCCTGTCTTGATGCTGGAATCAGGAGGAAGTCTTAGGCCAAGACCTGGGTTCTCAGTGTAGTCACTGTTAGTGGGAAAACATTGTTTGCCAGTTCTTTCCACTTGTAGCTTAGAAACACACACACACACACACACACACACACACACACACACACACACGAGATTTTTATATCCCTTTGAGTGGAAAAATGTAGAATCTTGCTGTAGTTTTAGGAGCATGTTAGAGTTCTTTCTAGATTTCCTTTTTTTTCAGTGTGTGTAAGTGCGTTCTTCAACAGTAAAGCCAGGAACTTGGCCCTCATTTCCTCAGCAATTTGCTCTGTTGAGGTACAACCAATTTCCCAGCCCCTCTTGTCATCTCCACCTACATGCAGCCACTCCTGGGCCTGCCCTACCTCTGGACATGGCAGCAAGATGATACCTTTACAGTGCAGAGGGAAGGGGATGCACAGGAAGATGGTGGACTGTGCCCAAGATATCTGACAAATGAGATGTGGGGAAGGAGGAACCCAAACAAGACAGTTACATTGGTCTGCATTACAGGCAGAGAGAAAGGGGTAAGGAAAAGTTTCAAGTCATTATAATTATTGTCTTAAAAATGGTTTTCTCTCTTGCCAGATGCAAGATTGTTGAGATTGAGGGTGGAAGCTGGAATTACATCCATTTTTTACTCATGGTTTCTACAAATTTACTTGTATGCAGTAGGTATCAGTAAATTGTAGATGAAACAGTGAATTGGTTTCCCTCTAGAGTTATCCTCTTGACTCAGTCTGGACTTTTCCATAATTCCCAGTCATGATAGTCATCTGGAAGACTTTTCTGATGATTCTGTTTTCTTTTATTCAATGTTGAGTTGCTAAACAGACCTTCCCATTTAGCTGCTTGGAGCAGCTGAGAAGATCATGATAGAGGAATGGAACAAGAACATTTCATGTGATCTCCAAGCTGCTCACACAGATTTTTTTTTTTTGATGAGAAAGGGATTTAGAATTTTTTGGAGTGTCCTAATGAAGGATAAATTACTGTTGAGGAGATAACAGCTTTAAGACAGTCCTTCGCTTGATTCACTGATTTTGCTGAAGGATTTGGGATGTTCCTGTTATGTGCTTATGTTAAAAACAAATAGTTTTCTGAAAATTTATAATTTCTGTTTCAGCCACAAGCTATATGCACTATTGGTTTATGTCTATCAAATTGTGTGGTATAATCCATTTGTTTAACATTTGATCTTTTCTAACAGATCATAACCTTCTGAAGACAGAAACAAAATCACATTCATTGCAAAGTAAACAATAACTTTCCTACCTTTGTGTAAAGCCTAGAATACTACTCAACGGAAAAGCAAGAACTGGTCAGTATTTATCGAAATAACTTCCAGATATGTGTTCTAGAGTATTGCTGATTTTCATCTGTCTCACTATGAAAAATTAGGTAATGTTAGATATAATTTATGTTAACATTGAAGAAATTAACTGGCTACCGAATTTCAGTTATAGGTGGTCTGCAACTTGCCTATATTCGCTTCTCAATTTTATGATGTTATAAAAGCAATAAACTTTAGGTTTTTGAATTTTGACCTTTTCCTTAGGTTGGTGCATGAGACACAATGCTCTGAATGCTCAGCACTGGTACCACGGTGTGGCTCCGCTTCAGCCATGTGATCAGGGTGGCACAAAGCCCACAGTCTGCGTGTTTTGTGCCACAAGACTATGATATTCAGCAAAAGTATATTATATGCTTTGCTGACTTACTGTATTTTCAAATTACCAGGGCATAACCCCATCATAAGTAAAGGAATACCTACATAGCCTTAGAACCTCCTCTACCTCATTTGTCAGACATTCTAGGGATTTATGTCCTAGTCAATCCACAAAAGAACCTCTGCTTCTTGCTTTAAGTAGAATAATAGATTTAGAAAATATAGTATGGATCATTGTCAGAAAATAGATTCATCCTATGCTATGGGAAGTGATGTTGTGAAAAAACAAAACAACCAAAAAAAAATCAGAAAGGATCTATGGTAGAGTAGATGATAAAAGTAAAATCTAGAATACTTAAATTCTCTTAAAATTTTGTCTGTGTGACTTTAGGCAAGAAACAAAGAAGTATGATATTTATATTTGAGTATGGTTTTCAGGTCTCACGCCACAGGTAGAACACATATTCACCACACGTTCACCTATTATCATCTGGGGGATGTTGTTACTTCTCAGTAACAGCACTGTTTCCTTCTGATTTTGGACTCAATTCCCAAAGACAATTGAGAACATCAGTAGATCCCCTAGATACTGAGCATCGGTTGCAGTTGATACTTGAAAGCTTTTGGTGTGCTTGCCATGGAATTTTAGAGCTTCAGGTTGTTTCTTCTCCACCACATCTAGAATGAGTACACTAAAAACCTTCTGTCTGCCAAGGGAACATTTGATTTTTCCAGTAGTCAAGTCCATACTGATGTCAACTGTCTGAGTTTAGAAGGCTTCAGTTTACGAAGCTCTAGATTGCACAACTTTTGATATCAATATTGTTATGCTTTATTGTTTTTCCATTTTTCTTCTTATGGTATCCATGAAAGTTCTACCATCCTGATTCAGCCTGGGGCTTTTCATTGTTAATCAATCCAGAGATTGCACTGCAATAGATCTTGACCAACAGTTTTTATACTGAATCTTCTTTTTCAATGTGTATTGTGACCATCGTGTTGGTTATGCAGGTACAGATAAAAAGATATTTAAACATATTATGTTACATATTATGTGGCTTGCTTTTTGCTTTTCCTTTCTCTAGCATCTGGAAGCAATCAGACCAGCCTGCCACTGGGTAGAGGTAAAATTGGTGATGCATTAAGTCTCATCTTTTGCAATAATATAGAAATGACTTGTATTATTTGTCATCCTGGTCCAAGAGAAAGCTAGTATCTCAGAAGTGATTTTACCAAATCTTGTACCATAATAAAAGTAGGTATTGTCATAAGAAATTTGTCCATTTAGGTCAGTCGGACTGACCATTAGTTAAAATTGATCAGTTAAATTGCATTACAAGTTTGCTCAATTGCACTTTTAGAACATTTAGTATAGTAGTGGTTATTCTTTCCAACACCAGACTAGTTGTAACCAATAGCCAGAACACTGTTCTGCAGAAGGGCGATGAAGTAAATATGCCTTTCATCTACTTTAATCAAGAATCATGACGCTATGGAGGAGACAGTTCCTCACACGAACATCTGGCAGCCAGAGTGGTAATGTAGGTCAGCTTAGATGTGAATGTTTGGAATTACTTAGTTGGAACAACACAATGTGTCAGCATTAGCCCACATATAATCAGAGCAGTTCCTGTTATATGCAGGGAAACTGAATGACTGGGAACCACATGTTATCCTCCATGAATGGCCAGGCTCCCAGAAATGCCAATGGGAACAGTGACCAAAAAAGTAGATGTGACTTGTCCTCTGTATTCAAATTCCCAAGTCTCGCTTGGTGTGTGCAGCACGCTCTCAAGTATAATTCAAGGATTGATGATAATTTCTTTTTTTCTCAATTTCGAATGATGCTGACATATAAGCAGTTGTTTCTTTCATTTAAAACAAACTAGTGGACCCAGGGGTGTAGCTCAGTGTTAGAGTGTTTGCGTGGCATGCAGAGGGCCCTGGGTTTCATCCCCAAACTGCAAAAACAACAAAATCTTGTGACTATGGCTCAGAATGGATCTTTTATCAAAACCAACTTTGCACAGAAAGATATTTTGGCATGACTTGCCATGAGATGTATTCTTTCAGCAAGCAACAGAAGAGGATGCCACAGGGGACTTCTCAACACTTGGGTTTTTATTTGCTAGTATTTACCAGTTACAATGGAGGTCATCAATAGTGCCTGATCCTAGAAGACTTGTCATCATGCAGAGATCCAAGGAAATGAAAAAAGAGAAGGAAAGCAGAGTGGGGGAGGGGAAAATGGAGCCCTTAGGTCATGGGTTTAAACTCTTACAAAGTCAACATGTGATGAGCTTGATAAGGAGAAAAGCTGAGGCTTTCAGAGCTATAAAACATAATAAAAAGTCTAGTAATTTTTCTACTGCATTCCCTATCTTGAACCAGATTCTTTTTCTCTGCCTGTTCACTATTTAGTTTTTTTAAAAATTCTATTTAAATTTAAACCTTAATGTTAAATTTTATTTGCCTTACTCTTACACAGAAAATTTCCTTTGTTTCTAAGTCAGCTAGCCTTAGTTTTGGCTTTGTGTCCTAGAAATTGGACTACAGATCCTTACCAAATAGAATTTATTTCTCACGTATTCATTTAGTCCTGAGGTTTAGGACATAGTTATTCCACTTTTAGACATTCTGTCATGCTTCAGGCAAAATCAAGGGGACTGAACAGAAAGGCATGCATTAACTCTGTATCTACCTTTTTAACAGGAAAACTGACCAGCTTTTGCAGGAAGTCTTCCCAGTGGACTTTCTTTCATATCTTATTGGGCAGAATTCTGGTCATATATCTTTGGCTTCAAGTGAGTCTGTGAGACACATGCGAAATTTTAATTTGGCACATTTCCACCCCATGAAAAATTGTGATCCTACAAGCAGTGATGAAAAGGCAGGCAGATATTGCATAGGCACCTGGCTGCCTCTGTCACAGTTAAGCAGAGTCAGCCTTAGAACTTTCTTGCTTATTTTTCCAGCAAGTTGTAGCATACATAATATCAAATTGCAATGATCTCTTTTCTCAACTGTATTGTACTTGGTGCTTCCGCAAATTCTCAATTTAAATTACAGATTCAACTGGGTCATTCCCAGGGCCTTCAGGAAGCAACCTGAATTTCTTTAACATGACATGATCTGACTTTGCTTCCCTTTGGAGTCTATTTCCTGTCACTTGCTTTCACATGCTGTGTGCACCAGACCTTTTGAATCACAGGCAGTGCTGAAAATCCCAAATATTGTCTGATGGATCCATGAAAATGCATGTGCTACTACATTGGTTGTGTTAGTTATCTCTCATTAAGTATCAAAATAAGTACTGTTTTTGCAAGGTTGTAAAAAGGAGTCATCATCCCCAAGATGGGGTCCTATGGCAATTGCTATCTCTGTCTCCTGCTAGTGTTTTTGACTTGAATCTATAAAGATTTTCCTCATTTTTCTTGAAGCTGTTTGTCACTCCTAAAAATACCATGAGTTACAAAAGGAAATACATTTGATTTACCAATGTCTTATTCACATGATTAATTCAGTACCTGACAAAAGGTAAGCCCTCAGTTAAGGGACCGAATCAACTTAGCAGAAGCACATTGTTATTTTAAGGTAAAGAATAAATCTACATAAATACTCTCCATGAATGTGTTTCATGTAATCATTATAAAATGCCTTAGTATAATTTTTTTTCCCAAAGGGAAACCATCTTGTGTGGTACCATGTAAAACTTACAAAATCTATTCAATAATCTTTTTTTCAGAGTATGTTAAGGGTGTTAGATACAGTATTCAGAATCTATGGTAGTCATGTGGGGACATATGGAATGCAATCTGATACTATTATCACTGGTGCCTACAGAAATCCATGGCCCACATATCAGTAGGTTTAAAAACCACATCAGTATTTTCCTGCAGGAGTTCTGAAGTGAGTCAGCAACAATGGGTAGAAATTCCACAATTCACTTCTCCAACTTAAAGTAAAAAGCATTAGGTTTTCATTAGGTATTTATTATTTATATACATTTTTAAGCATAGTCATGTCTTAGGATCTTAAAGAAACTTGTCTGGAATTATTCAGTAAGTCTTCCATGTCAGTTATAACTTTGAAGTATTGTTACCTTTCTTGTTTTGGAGAAAGTTTTGTTTATTTATTTTTTTAAATGGTAATTTTTATAATTTCCCTTAACATATTTATTTCTGTATGCCATTATTTATGTTGGTTTAGTTCAAGAAATTACTTCTGTATTTTCATTTAAGGAATGAAAATCTGCATAAATTCAGATGAGACAATAATGAATCTAGAGTTTCAGATTTCACAGTAAGAGGCTGTTAGAGTTTGTGTCTAGGTGGACCCCAAACCTCATGCAATCATAGACACAGCTGAATCTAGCAATTGTGATTGGTTCATTGTCTAGCACTGGAATTGGGGTGTGAGTGCTACACCCATCATGAGCTGGCATATAGTGTAAGGGCAGAAAGAAGGTGAGTTTTCCCTTTTTTGCTCTATTTGCTCTTGCTGTTTGTGGTGGCCATGAATGGCTGCCCCACCATCCCACCTTGCCTTGGAGACAGCTGAGTATGGACTGAAACCTTCAAGAATTGTAAGAAATAAACCTTTCCTTCCTTCATTTTGGGTGTCAGGTATTTTGTCTCAACGATGAGAGAAAACTAATTAAGACAGAGACAATGTTCCTAAAAACCTTCAAAGGAAGGAAACCATGAGATCTTATTACAGAGAAAGAAAATTCTGTATTTAAGGAAGTGTCCCATATTAAAATTCTCTATTATGTTGACTCTGACCCATATAGACATTTTAGTCAGTAAACTTTATTATTAATCTTGGAGAATAACAGAGAGCAATTATTTGCCTTTGATTACCCAGCTAGTGATAACAATGCAAAAGGCTTCAATCTTCTTGACTTTTCAAGCTAACCCAAACTTGTATCAGCCTTAAAAGTTACATGAGTTCTCTTGAGAAGGTCTCAAACTAACTCTGCTGCCAGTTCCTTGCCATGATTGGTAAACACAGACACCTCGGCTGTGGTTGCTATCAGACATGATATGATGAATGCTCTGGTAACAGCTTGAGGGTGGCTTGGTGACATTCTGTCTGCAAATAGATTGCTGGTGCTTGGCTTGATAAATACATCACACACACAGTGGTAAGAAGAAAAGTAAACCATAGCCAATTCTATTTCAAAATATCCTCGTCAACGAACTACAAGGAAAATTTGGAAGCACTCTTTTTTTTGTCCTAGTCTTCCTTTTATGGTACCTCAATCAGAGTGTTTCATCACAATCAACTTTTCTGAAAAAAAAAAAAAAAGTTCTATGACTAAAATTTTCTCTAGTCATTTACAAAGTGTCTGATTGTAAACTATCTTTAAAAATCTTTATTATTTCCTGGATGATGAAATATAAGTTTTGCTTTGTTAAAAAAAATTCATGGAAGCTCCAATAATGAGCAACGTCAAAAACACTGCCAATGATTATCTTGACACATATCACAATTACAAACTGACTGGATATGACGTCAAAATTTTGGTGTTTCTCCAAATTCCAGATGTTGGAACCTAATACTCAGTGTGCTAATATTAAGAGGTGGTAAAGCCTTTAGAAAGTAATTAGATCAAGAGGGTGTTCTCATGAATGTGATTAGTGTTCTTATAAAGGAGGCTGAAGGAAGCCTTTTTGGCCCTTGGACCCTGTGACGACATTTTGCAGGTACCATTTATGAAGCAGAAATCCCTTATCAAACACCAAACCTATTGATACCTTTGATCTTGGATGTTTTAGTCCCCAGAACTATGAACAATAAAAGTCTATTCTTTATACATTAAACAGGCTAAGATATTTTGTTATAGACAGACTAAAGACTTTGGACAATGCATTCAATGCATATAAAAGGAAACTACTCAAAAAGATTACACTGATGATAAGAAATGTTCAAACTAATAAGCAGGAAGCCTTTCCAAGCTGCATAATCTTGGAGAGACTGGTAAGTATCTAAGCACAGTGCTTTTTGTCTCTGTACAGCCTAATGTTATTTTTTTCTTTCGAACTTCCTAGCTTGTATGCGCAGTGTTTGTTTTGATTCTTAGAAACATGAAGTAGATGAAACATTAACATCTCTATGGACAGAGTAAGATAAGCCATTTCTCAAGATCAGCTAAATAGAGTTGCTATGATTGTTTGTTTACTCTTGAGATTTGGTCTATTTCAAACATTTTACCTTTTCTTAATTTTTGCATTCAGATAGGAAGATTCGTCTTCTAAAGCTAGACTTTGTATTGTTTCTTTGTTCATACTTTCCTTAATGAATACCCCTTTGTTCATTATGTTTCACTTTCCTCATCTTCTAACTGCAGAAAGTAATAGTAATTTAAGGAGAGTTTCAAATGGGGATGTAAAGTAAAATTATGAAGATTATGCCCTGGAGTCCTTCGACTGATTTCTGCCTATGCTTTACACATATGGACATGTGTGGAACACATATAACACATTCTCTTTCTCTGTGTCATTGTTTCTCTGTCTTTTATTCCCACCCTAATTAGCTCTGGAGCGGCCATAGCTGGTTGGAGGCAAACCTCAGTTCACCCACAAGAGAGATAACACAAGTGTTCACATTGCTATTTCTCAGACTTACTATGTTGGAATTTCTGGAGATTGCTCTTGTTTCTATGGGTTATGTCTACTGATATGAGATATTAAATATTAGAAATAAATTAGAAAAATTTGAATGCATATTTATTTAAAAATATTGATAATAAACTCATTGCATGTTAACATGGACAATTTTTAAAGACCACCATATTTTCTGAAAATATATAGATAAATTTAGTGAGGTCATTTGCTAAGGCTTTCTAAAACCTGAATTTTCCTCTAAAACCTGATGTGGGAGAAGATAGTGGTTTTCTGTGCCTGTGACACATTTAAACAGGCATGGAAGCCAGGTGTGGTGACCCTTAACTGTGAGCCCAGCACTCTGGGAGGCTGAAGCAGGAGGATGGAAAATTCGAACTCAGCCTGGGCAACTTAGTGTATTAGTGAGGCACTGTTTCAAAATAGAACATAAGGTCTAGAGATGTAGTTGAGCGTGAGAGGGCTACTCAAAAAAAAAGTATAGATGGAAATATCACAGGTGTACCGGTATGACTGGGCAGGCATATGCTGTACACTATGCAAATAAAGCAGGTTGAATTTGTAAGTGCTATTGTGTGACTTAATTAGCTTATTAATAAAGTGCAGCAAGACCTGCCCTCCTTCTACCTACTTTTGCTTTAATGACTTTCAACTGAACTTTAGATTTAGGTGCTTATCAATACAAAATTACTGAGCAATGCCAATATAGGAAACAGTGCTTCTGTGATTCAGTGTCACTAGGAAGATGACAAATACATAGAAAGGTGACACGTTTTAGTGTATTAAGTTATATTTTAAAGAAAGTGAGATGCATCTTGGTTTCAGCATAAGATAACATGATGTATGTTTATTTACTCTGTGAGACACACTGCTTTGAATGCTTTTCATGTTTCAGCTCTTTGATGGTGTACAATTAAATAGATACTATTATTAATAGTCCTATAAACTCAGATAACTTCTTTGATCTGTCTGTAGATAATAAGAACTCTTCAGGATAAAAATGAGTGAAGTGTCTTATAGGTGTTCCAGGACAAAATAGATGCCTAACAAATGGTAAATATTATTGCTTTGGTCCCATCCCAGCCTTTCAGTATAGAACTGTGCAAACCTTAAGCTGTAACAGATACAATGCTTTGATAAAAATCACATTGAATGGGCATAGAAAGGAGAAGAGAAAATAACACACAAGATTCCCCTCACCTCTTTTTTCTGATTTTCTTTAGCTCTTGTGTTTGCAGCGTTGTGCTTATTTTCCCAACTCTTCATATAAACATATCTTGACATCTGTGTTGCACAATCACAAGTACTAAAAAAAAAAATCCCTGCATTCATTTCATTTATAGAGGCCAATCTTCCCTTTGAGAATATAATTGCTAACGTTTGGAATAATTCTTGAGAATTTCCGCAAAGCTGCTTGTATTTAAAATATTTTTCAAAAACATGTGTTGTGTTTGCTTAAGCATATGCTATATTTTTCTTTATCAAAAGCTGTTGATTAATATTTACATAAACATATCATGCAAAAAAGATCAATCATTTTTCTGTGCTGCAGATATGCCTGGAAAAGGTCATTTTATTTCTATTCAAGCATGTTACTGTGAGCAAAGGAAGGCAAAATCTATTTGTTTGACTTCTACGGATTTAGATGCATCTGTTGGTGAACACAAAAGCCCTCTTTTCAGCGCTTATTTAGATTGAGTTTATGTTGTTTAAGGCACCAAATCTCAAATAGCTGGATCAGTACTTGAGCTTTCTGAATGACTAAAAATTGCATGCAGCCTTATTGTCTGTGCAGAAATTGCAAATTAGCAAGATCAGAGCAAAGAAATCAATTAAGTAAAATAAAGGGTTTGGTTTGCTTTTAAAAGGTGAGTATCTGATATTTTTCAGGGGTCAGACATCAGAATTAGTTTTATTAAGTATCTGAGGGCTCCTTTTTTTTTTCTGAAAGGGCTCTAGCTACAAGTGCAGTGGGTCTCACATTGAAACTGGAAATAAAAAGAAATCATGTGATCCTATCTATGCTTACTAATATATTTTCCAGTATTTTGAAATAAGCAGATGAAGTTAATAAAAGCTCCATGCTACGGTTTACATCTAAATGTCTTCCAGAACTTCATGAGCTCATAGGCAGGGCTCTTGGAAGGTGATAAGATCATGGGGCATTCTGGGTGACTTGCTGTTAGGAGATGGGGTTGAGTAGAGGCTAGTCCTTGGGGTATGACCTGGAAGGGTACATTTCCCTCCCTGTCTCTTCCTTTTCTCTCCGTTTCCTGGCTGCCATGATGTGAGCAACTTTTCCTCTGTGCTTCTCTGCCATTTCTTCTTTGGAGCCTGCTGACTATGGACTGAAATGTGAGCCCAAACAAATCCTTCCTCCCTTAAGTTGTGGGTGTCAGATATTTTATCTCAGTGGTGAGAAAAGTGACTAAGACACTCTATAATAAAACAACTATATATAAAACTCTACATTGCCTAATTTTGTTCAGAATAATGTAGGGTTTTAAAATTAACAACAGATTCTCTTGAAATTTTGATAGTTTGGTTAGCATGGACATTTTTTTTGTATAATTTTGACATCTTAAAATGTCAAAATAAAGTGTTATTTATCTTTGTGTGTGTGTGTGTGAGTGTGTTTGAGACAAGGTCTCACTTCACAGTTCAGGCTGGCCTTGAGTTCACTTTGTAGCCCAGGCTGGTCTCCAACTCACAACAATCCTCCAGCCTCAGCCTCATGCGCCACCACACCCTGCTTAAGTGTTATTTATATTAATAGCTGGGTAATTTTAATGCTTTTTAAGTTTTATACAGAGGCTGTCTCCCTTACCTCACCTGTTTCTTGGCCTGACTGCTTTCAGATGATTTCTGTTCACATCGAAAATGGCTGTGGTGTTACAATGTAGCACTAAAAATTCTATTAACTTTTTCTTGAAATATCAAAAAGGCACAATATAAGATGAATATTTGCCATGTTAAAATTCCTCCCCAACTAGGGAAAAATACCTTGTCTGACATTATTCTTAGTTCCTATTGAATTTGAGTCATTTTTAGTCTGTATTTGCATTAAATGGTTGCTGAAATTCAAAATTAAGATTGAATTGCATTCTAAAATTAGCTTTTATTTCTCAGAATTAGAAAAACCTTAGCTTATCAGAATGTAAATGCAAATATGTGAAGTCTCAGGAGAGATGGGAAGGGTATCTGGGTAGGAAAGAGAGAGCTAAAAGGGATGTAGAGGGATTAAAAATGATCAAGAGGCCATAAGTGTATTTAGCCGATCCCTGAGTGAATGTAATCACTACCTATTGCAGACATATGGTAATAAAAATAAAAACGTTCAAAAATATTTAAAAGGAGCAACATTAGAAAACCATTCACAGTGATTTCTCTGCATTAAATTCATCCTTCCCCCCTTATTACAGAATCATTGCAGTCCAGGTCTCACTGTGATTTTTGCTCAGACCCTTTGTTCCACTTGTTCCCCTCAGATTCTTTCCCCTAGAGTTCTGGGTCAGTCTTTTAGAGGACTTCCTGCATGCCAGGCCCTGTTGTAGGTAGAGTGCATACGTGAACATAAGTGTAACAGACCAAATCTGTACCCTATAGTACTTCACGCTCAGTTCTGGGAGAAAAGCAATAAATAAGGGCCAATACATAAACTTAATGTTTTCGAGAATGATAGATGTGAGGTTAAAAAGTAATGCAAAGTAAAAATACGAGGTTGGGAGGGTGAGTTGTAGTTTTCAACAGCATGATTAGGATATTCCTCCCTGAGACAGCCACATCGGGGCTAATCCTTGAAGGATAGGAGGCCTTGTCCATATGACTGTCTGACTGAAAAGACTTCCAGGCTGACTGAACTATCACTGGGCCAGGGGCAGCCAAGGGCCTGGTCTCGGGGAAAGCAGCTAGTGCCCCAGTGTGACTGGAGTGGCCACAGAGGAAGAGGGCAGGAGATGAAGTCACAGAGAAAATCTTGTCACATCTTCTAATCCTTCTTCCCAAAATGACATGGTAGAAAAGCAATTTATTTTGTTTAAAATCCTTTTATGATGTGTATTGAGAGGTCTCTGGTTTTACTTTTAAAAATTGGCCAAATGAAAAAAATCAGATGTTTGCTTCTCAGTCAGTACCTTTTCAGCTGTGAGTTTAAATGGAGACCATTTTCCTTCCCTGCTTGTTAAATGTAGTATTGGATGAGCCTAAAAGCTCTACTTCCTGCTGTGCACAAAGCCTCTCATCTGCTTTCGGATTAAGTGTATCAATTCATGTGACATCAGGGGCCAGATTTCAGGTTCCTTGGAAGTGACTTTTGCAGTGTCCGTTCCATTTACAGTTCCCGTTCCATTTCTATCGCAAGACACAACGAGCTCATTCTTTTTCACATGGAACATTGCAAACACCTCCAAACTCCTTTGCTGCTTTAGTCTGCTGTGAGCAATGCTGCCAGATTTCTCAAATGTTTCTGAGCATCTAATCACCAGCTGACTCCATGTCTCAGTTCATTGATCTCATCTCTTATGAATTTGAACACACACTGCCCTGCCAAACATTCAATGGTCTATGAATTGGGCACTGGCCTGAGTTTCCAGCCTTTGGTTTGCCTGTTCCCTGTCCTGTAGCCAAGCACTGTCACTCATTGGTTTTCACTTTTACAGTGGGTTTTTCTGTCTCTGTGCTTTTGCCTTTTCTGATTCTCTTTAAGGCTACACTTTTATAAAGTGCAACATGGAGGAAAAGTAATCTCAAGAACTTTTCATTATTTTCTTCCATGTTCTGATGTGATTTCTCCTTTCTTTAAACTCAAAGATCTACTTTAACAAACCCACTCTTCTGACATTTCTTATATTCTGGCTTATTGTATAATTCCTTTCTTGTCTGATTTTTCTTGCTAAATTTCAGATCCTTCCAGAATATAAGCCATGTGTCATCTTATCTGCTCATTGCTGATCCAGTTGGATGTGGATCCAATACAAAGCTATGCATGTAATGGGACATAGACACAGATTTACCTAATTCAGTTGTGCCTAAAATTGCCTAACCAGCATCATCATCCTGGTAAAAACTCACATACTTAGTCACTTCTCTGAGAGATTCTGATGCATTGGATTCAAGTAGAAGCCCAGGAAATTTCTTTTCTTTCTTTTTTTTTTTTTTTTGGTACCAGGGATAGAACTCATGACTTCATGCTTGCCAGGCAGGTGCTTACACCACTGAGCTAAATCCCAGGACCTGAAGTCCAGGAATTCTATCTTTAAAAATTTTTTAAAAAGTTGCTGGTAATTAACAAAATTGAGAAATGCCAGCTCACCAGAACAAAAATTATTTATATACCTTGATGACTCTTTGAAAAGCAGAAATTATTAGAAGGCCTAGATCCATGATGTGTTAATTTACTTTAGAGAGCTGCATATAGGTAAATAGAATTGATCGTTCCTTAACATCTTTACTATGAAGTTCCCTAGAACAAACATTGTTTCATTTTATTTTGTTCCTCTTGTTAATGACATGGAGTTGTGCCATGATGGCATTTGACCTGGCTGTTCTCAGCATCAGAGCCAGGAAAGGAACAATAGAGGAGGAATGTTGAGACTTAGGAGAAAAGAGGGCCAGCCACAGGGTAAAATAACTGAAGACTGTTTCTCCTGGACCCCCACACATCCCAAGAAATAATGTGCACCCTTGCGTGGACTCTTAGGATCCTGGATCTCTCCCTGACCTCTACAACGCAGTTTTAGGCTGTGGGCAAGTGCCACATAGGGAAAGCCTATGAGGTCTGTCCTGGAGATTATGCAGGCTTTTCCCTGGATGCTGTAGCCAGCACTGCGAGGCTGCTGGAAGCTGCACCTGTCCATTCTGTTGCTGGCACTGGCTGTCTTGGCTAGAGGCATGAATAGGAAAAATTTGCTCTTTGGTGTACAAATAAATATGTCCCTTAGGGCAATAAAGGGAATTTTTTTTGTAGGAACAAAAGTGCAAAAAAAAAAAAAAAGCCCTGAGATTAGTGAGTATGAATGGCCTCCTAGCAGTAAATTTTCTGAGTATAACTTGCATAATGTATTTGGAACCAAACCTATCAGGGAAGAGGAGATTGTCTTAATTTAATTGGCCCTACTGGCAAGGATACTGTTCATGAAGCAGATGTCTTTCTTTCAGCTTCCCCGAATGCTTTGATAGCAAGTGAAATTTCTTTCCTTTGATCAGAAATTGCGTAGTTAATATATCTGCAGGAATTTTGCTGCTCAGTTTTCTAAGGTAGTTTTAACGCTTGCTTTCATTAGCAGACAGTTTTCGTGGAAAGGGGTTTTGATGTTTTGTGTCCTGAACAGGGTATTTCTGATTCTCTTTAAAAAGGCAAATGTTCTGGCACCTATGGGAATTTCTCCTGATTTAAGTGTATATTTAGAGAACCACACGTCTTAGTGATCCTCCCGATAGTGAAGCTGTTGGAGAAGTAGGTAGAAAGGGAAAGGGCCTTAGAAAATGATAGAGCTGGCCTCGTATCTTGGGTAACTTTGGGCAAGTTGCTTTCCCTGTATGGAACACCCAAAAAGGAGATGGTACTTGTGCATCATTCTCTGAGTTACTTTGAATTAATTTAACACTATCACATTTCCAAAGATGTCTGACTTATATTTTGTGCCAAATGATAAATATAATCATCCTGGCACTCAGAAAAGTACAAACCCATGGAAAGAAAGTATCTCATTTGTCTCTCCCAGTGTTGGTCCTACAATGCTGGCTCAGTTCTGCCACCAGACTATATCATTACCACCAGTGCTGGTAACGTTGGTGTTACCGGGTTTTGGGCTGCTGAAGTCTCTTTCTGGAGGTGGTTTCTAGGTTTCTTCTGTCCTGAGCTAAGAATTGGTCAAGACACATGCAAAATGTAGCAAGATTTCACATTTATTAAAGGTGGGAAAAGAAATATGTTCTGCAGAGCAAGTTCGTGCCAAGCAAAATTAGGAAATTAAGTACACCCTACAGCATGAGAGAGGAGTACTGTGAGACAACACAGTAGCCCAGAGCTCAGTGATCAATACTGTCCTTTTGTATCACCCATGCCTCAGGCTGATGTCTAGTCTGGGCCACTCTGTCCAAATGGCTCAAGTTCTCATGAGATGTCCACATGCAGAGCTTTGTAACTATTCCATGCGTGTGTCCTGGGATTTTGTAATTAATGGTTCATTCCGACTTCCCCAGTCAGCCTGCCGCTACCTAATCTCCTGCCTCATTTGCCTCTGAGAGACACAGATCCCCACAATCCTGTATGGGGTGCTGAGGGAGTGGGGATCTCTTGTCTGCGTAGAGCTACTTTCCTGGGGACTGTATTCAGTGATTAACCTGGGGCTTACTGGCTGGATTAAAGAAAAAAAACCTGTCAGAAGACAATGACAAAAGAATTAGTGACAGTTGAGCTGCCTCAGGTAGAACCATGGGCAGCAAAATTTGTAGACCTGTCTCTCTTCACCTCTCTTTATCCAACTTGAAGAATATCTTCACACCTTAACTGAGACTGCAGTGAGGGTGTAACCTTGACTCTGGCAAGCTGTCCATCATGAATGCATGCTGCAGGAAGGTGCAATACCCAGAGGTGTTCCACAGAATTCATTTTATACTGAGAGATCTTAAACTGAATAATTCACTTTTTTTTTGAGACAGCATCTCAAAATGAAGTTCAGGCTGACCGTGAACTCACTATATAACCGAGATTGGCCTCAAACTCACTGTGCTCCTCCCAGCTCAGCCTCCCCAGTGGTAGGGTTGTACATATGCACCCACCACACCCAGTGCTCAAGTGTATTTTTGATATTGATTTAATAATCTTATTTTATTGCATGTGTGAAGGATCCTTTCAGCCTAAATTAATACCAATGATTACTTCATATGGGAAGAGGATCTTTTGTTACTTAGGCAACTTTGAGGTTCAACTCCAGGCTTATTTTATAGGTTGCCATTTTATATGTGGGAGATAACCAAGGTCATTGTTTTCAGACACAACTGACATGTACAGAGCAAAACAACCACCAAAGTAATCACTATAACCAAAAAATCAGACTTCATTGAGCAGGTTTTTACATAAAACTCCAGAAAACTCTCTAAGGAAGTTCTGTTATTTACATCTCCCAGATGAAGAAACTGAAGCTCAGAAAGATATTAATAGATACAAATAAGCACCATTAAATAGGACTTATTATCTGCCAGTGCTATTCCCTAGGCTTTCTATGTATTAAATCCTTTGACTTAGAGCAACTCTGAGAGGTGCTATCTCATTTCAGAGATGAGGAAATTGAGGCAAAAATGTGACCTTTCCTAAAGTTGCGTTTAATAGTCTTAAATGAAGAAGATAACTTGCTTTAAGTCAGGCAGTGGTAGATAAATTGAGGGAGAGTATTAAAACTTCTGACCTGCCAATTTTAAGATGACCTGTCATTTATTGGGCCAGTTGTCTCCTAAAGCCTTGAGCTGCAGTCTAATTAATCTATTTGATCTCATAACCTCTGTCCCTCTTCCTTTTCCCTGCTGTGATCATGTCACCTGCCTTTTTACAGATACCAGGCAGAGCTCAAGCCAGCTCCCTATGAGGGTTTGAGAAACTCACTGTGCTACTGTTGATGGCTCAAAGTGACCTGAACACCAAGCCCTGCGGATGCCCTGTGCTTCGGACTCCCTTGATTGCTCCTAATCCTAGAAATATGGGTTGAAAAGAAGTAAATTGCTTTTCAGAGAGGATTTGTGGTCTTGAAACATGGCTTAGGTAAATCTTTATTGCCCTAGTACCTTGGGAAAGGTATTATCTGCCCAGGGTGGGTAGAGATAATGCTTTTACATCAATAGAGCACTATCCTAGTGCTAAAGTACAGTCAAGAGGAGTCTTTTTACTCTAGTTAGCAACACTTCAGTGTATCTTTAAAGAGCCACTTCAAAGCAAAGCCCTTATTAAAATTCAACTCAAAATCTTATGATTTATCTGTAAGATATCTTCTGTAACTTACATTTCAGTATAAAGAACTGTTTTGGGTTTAAAAGACGATTGCTGAATATTAGATACTGTATTAAATAACAGATTTTTAATCTTTCTTTTCCTACTTGATGGTAACCTTAAAATCACTTTGAAGCATGCTTTGGAGGAAGTAAAAGTTTTACCAATTTATATTCTCAGTTACTATAAAGCTAATAATAATGATGAAATTTTTTCTGAGGTCAGACTGGATAATATCCATCTCAGGATGCATGTTTAATTTTATGGACATAAAATACAAGTTCAGTTGGATGGTTCTACTTTTAAGGCATTTAACATTTATTAATGGAGGATGAAGGAAATCAATTCCTTAAGACACCTTAAGATGGCTTAAGACACCATTGTAATACAAAGGGAAATGGGAAAAACTTTTGAACACAAATCTTAAGACAAGGGCTTTGTCTTGGCCCTCAGTACATAGGAACTGTTGTTCTCTGCATCTCAGCTTCCTCCTAAAATGGGGTCAATAAGACGCACCTTTCCTATGTTATAGGGTTTATTTAACAATATAATAATATGGAAGTAATCTGAAAAGAAATAGTGTAGCATATTTCACATTATTTGAACCACTGCAATTTTTTTAAAAAATTTTTTTATTTAAAAAATATTTGAAACAGAAAGAGGGTAGAAATAATACAAAATCTCAAAAACAAAACAAAACAAAAAAACAAAAATAGTAACCAGTAAGAAATCACTAGTTCATAATTACATACTTTCCTCTTAGATGCAGTTGTTCAAGTTACAAAAGTAAAGCCCACAAAGTGGACATCCAAACAGTGAGACTGCAGTCAGTTTTGTTCATCCATCCAACTAAAACTTTAGCAACATGGTTATTAATTCCACACACTCAAACATACATGCAGTTATATACTTTAGAATACTCTCTTTTCCTTTTTTTTTTCTTTACAATAACTATAATCCATTCTTGTAAACTACTTAGAAATTCTACACATGTAAAAGTCTCTACACATATACCTAGCCTTTCTGTATTAGAGGGAGAAACAAATCAAAACAAGTCAACAATACAAATTCTTAGAGAAACACGAAATGAAAAGAACATACAAAAACACAACATTAGGTGATGTACGGTAGTCACTATGATGTCTCTTGTTATTTTCAATAAAATTGTCTATATCATCAAATATAGTATAAAGTTAGCATTGCATTATACTATTAGTAAAATCTAAACATTGTAGACATTGTAGAACTTCAGAGGCAGTTAACAGTGAAACCAGAATGGTACCCAATTGAGTCCTGTCATCTTCAGAGTAGTTGCCCCTACTCTTAGACTTGACACTCTCAAGCATATCAGATTCAAATAAAATCAGTCAAGATCAAACAGTGATATAACCAATCTTCTCTGTCTTATCTCTTCCATGCTATTTTTTTGTTGTTGTTTACTTTTCTCCTTCATTCCACTGTCTGCCCCTTTCTTTGAGGCCTTTCTGCCATTGTTCCTGGAACTCTGGTGATTTTCTTCTCTCTCTCTAGAATGTCCTTCAGTACTCTTTGAAGGGTTGGATTGGTGATCACAAACTCCCCCAGTTCCTTTTTGTCATGGAAATATCTTGTCTCTCTATTAATTTTGAGAGATAGTTTTGCAGGGTACATCATTCTGGGTTGGAGGTTATTTTCTTTCAGGGCTTGGAACACTTTACTCCAAGCTCCCCCCACCCCCAACTTGATGGTCTGCATTGAGAAGGCCGCTGTGATCCTGATAAGTCCTCTCTTATAGGCAATCTGTTTCTTTTCTCTGACCGCTCCCAACATTCTGTTCTTGTGATGGATCTCTGGGATCCTGACCATCACATGTCTGGGTGTAGATCTGCCTTGGTTGTAGCTGGCTGGAGTTCTGCACGCCTCTTTTATCTGAACTTCACTTCTGCTACCCCACGTTTGGGAAGTTTTCCTTAATTATTTCTATGAGTAGACTTTTTATTTCATCTGTATTTGTTGCTGCATTTTCATTCACATATTTTATTCTTAGGTTATAAATCCTCTTGTCATCTTCTAGCCTTTGTATCATTGCTTCCTGGTTCCTTGTTATTTCTAAGAGATCCTTCCTTTCATGATCATACTTTGCAAATCTATCTTTAAGTTTTGAAAGTTTGTCTTTAGTTTCTGTTAAAAGGTTTTGCCAGCTTTCAATGGAGTTTTTAATTTCCTGATATTCTCTTTGGATCTGTATCATATATTCAAGGGTTTTGTTTATATTCTTTATCAAAGGCTTCTCTCCTTTCTCTGGGCTCTTCCATTCCTTCATCTTTGTCCACTTGAGGACTACCCAGGACTTCTTTTATTAATCTTCTTATATCTTGCTTCACCTGAGTTAGAATTTCAGGTTTAAATTCAACGATGAGGTCACGGATGTATTTCTTTATTTCCGATGAGGCTGTCTCTGACATTATAGGTTTGCTGCTCTCAACCTCCTCTGCATTCACCTCTGCTGGACTCACCCTCCCTGATTCCACAGTTGGGGACCATTTGCTCCCTCTCCGTCCCGCCATGTTTCCGGCCCTCCCCAGACAGGTGGGTGGCGGAGGTCCCCGGGCCTTTTGTATTGCTTCTGTAATTTGTTTTGAGTCTGTTTCCTAGATACTAAACGTACTAGTTCATATTCATCTTTTGCTCCCATCATGATTTCCAGTGTGTCTGGGTACATGTGTTTGTCATACAAATTGAACAAAAGACAATGAAGTGAAAATTTTCTGGTATCAGGAGAAAGTTTGAGGTTTGAAAAAGGTACTAAACTATGATTTGGAGCCCTCAGATTTTTTATCCACATTCTATTACATTTTTTTGCTGGAACTTAGCCATGTTATTATTAATGGTCACTTTACCCTTCAAAGGATTGGTTTTCTAATAGGTAGCAAAACATAGAAATTATGCAAAACAGTATCTACACTCCTTTTCAGACCCATTCAGTCTTCATCTGTCCAAGATTTTAAGTTTTAGTGTCAGTTTTAATTATTAAGGACCATATTGAAGGGCAAGCATATAATTGTCTCAATCATTTTACTTAAGTTACTGATATGAAAGTTTACCTTTAAACACATTGTTGCATAGGTCCCCATAATTAAAATTTATCATTAGTAACTTCATTAAAGTCATGTTTAGTGTTATGTAAAAATAGCTAACATAATTATTAAGGATTTCTTTTTTGCTAGACACTTTGATAAGCACTTTCATACATTACATTTTTTTAATCCTACAAATAACTCTAAGTAATAAGTGTGATAATTACCTCTATTTTAAATACCAGGAGATGGCAGCTAATAGAGGCTAATGAACTGACTAATGTCTTACAGCTTAAGTTCATTTCATGGCTTGAACACAGACTTTTGTTCTACATTTTTTTCTTTTATCTTTTACCATATAAAGGAATAAATTCTATTTTGATGGATCTTTTTGAATCATTTAATGCAAAAGCCTCCATTAGATTATTCATATCTCTTAAGACATGAAGGGCTATATCTGAAATTCTGGACCTAACTTTCTTATTCATAAATTTGACTAAAGGAAGACTTTGAAAATCATGACTTTGAAGTAATGATCTTTTTTTTTCCTTTAGTAGTTTCAATTCTTCCAAATTATTAAAAAAATTCTACTTTAACCTTGGTTTGAATAATTCTATTCAGTCTGACAAGTAAGATTTGAATGAAATTACTGTTATTTTATATGCCACACTCAGTACAGGCTGGAAGAGAGCAATTTTGCAGCAAAGTTAGTCAAATTGATAACTCATTTTTGTCATTTTTCTTCCATGACAAAATTAGAGATGAAGGTAAGATGTAAAATTAAATGACTATGTCTCAAAGTCATTTGACTATTTAAACACCACTGTAGGCACAAATGCTAATTTTTTAGTTCCATCCAGTAGAGGGAGATGGCATGTTAGCTATTAAATTCCAACTTTGATTCTATATTTTCATAATTCCCTATAGTACCCTAATAGCTATATCTGGGATAAGCAAATATTTTGGTAAGTTAAAGACTGTGGAAATGACTGGAATTGAGTTCTCTTAAGGGAGTTTCATGCAACAGACTTTGAGTAGAGTAAAATTAATAAAGTGCTTCAGATATACTTATAAAGAATGGAAAAAGAATCTAAAATAAATTCAGGACTGAAGATATAGCTCAATGGTAGGCTACTTGCCTACCATGTGCAAGGTCCTGGGGTTAATTTCCAGCACTGCAGAAAGAAAATAAAAAAAAAAAAAGAAAAGATGGATTTTCCAGGAATGCTAGAAAAAGATTCCTTTACTATTTAATAATTTTAAAATTAGCCATCGTTATTTTGTAGCATCATAAGCAATATGAAAATCCATGCTTTAGATGCAAATGATATTTAGAGGTTCTGTGTTACCTAGTGATGCCTGGTGAAAACAGTCACCCTTAGTCAGGATTCTTTATCCTTGAAATCAATGATCAAATGAAACTATTGGCTGTTTGGCTGATATTTCTCTCCTTTTTTTCTCATAAAAATTTAAATATCTTATGAAAATTGTAACTATTCTTGACACTATTCTTGAAGGGAAAGTGCCAGAAGTTAGACATGTAGAAAAAGACATCAATATGCAGGAGTTGGAAAAAATAATATAAAACTTTTGATGAAGTGCAAATACCAGAGGCAGATTCCTGGTATGAAGTAGCTCATAATTTTTTTATTAAAGCCAGTTGAAGAATTGTTTTCATTTTTATATTGTCTTGGTTCCTTCTTTAATAGGCATATTTTTAATAGAATGACAAGATGAATAATTGTTTTCTTGAATGCCGGTGGAAATCTAAGTCATTTGAAAAATTCTGAACTTATTCAACCCAATTGTAGTCATTTAATTTTTCAGTTAATGTTTTTACTCTTCCTCCATTCTTCTCTTTGGTAGGTGCTCTGACACTTTTTTAATCCCCAAATGCAGCAAAACTGTCTATGGACAACTCTCAACATTGGTCTTCAATTGACCTTGATGTAGTGTCTGAGATTAGGCCTATGAGATTCTCAGAATATCCTATGATATTGGGTTGGGCTGAGACATATAAACGATGCTTGAAGGGTGACACATTCATTACACCTCATGTGGGGTTATAGCTGGAGCATTTTATTTTTCTCTTTGTGCACAAAGCTGCTCAGGAAGCCATGATTCTCCAACTGGATTCCACTTGCTTCCAAAATTTACCAAGTTACTAGGAGATTTTTAATATGATCTTCATGTATGCTGTTTCTTTTCCCTCCTGGGCTGATTCTTTTTCAGCTTTGGAGGAACTTCCAGTGGCATTCAGAAAAGAATGTTCATGTTAAGCCTGTTGTAATGTTCTTAGTTTTAGTGAGGATTTATTGGGTCACCAGAAGTATATCTGTCATAAAGCAGATAGGATTTCACTCAAGCATGCTTGTCAAATGTACTTCTCCCAGAATATCTTTTTGCTTTTATCTCAACAATTAGACACTTCATTGTATCTTTCCAACCTGAGAGAGCTTCCTTTGTGTGAAGAACAAATCAATATTTCTTTTCTTTTGAAAATTATCACTTTTTATACTTTTCCTTAACTTTATTCCTTACATTCTATTTTAGTACTTCCTGTGTTTAACCAAGAGTTGAGTATAAAATATATACTAGAATAAATAAATGAAATTTCTTCACCTTGCATTTATTGACTTGGCTTACAAAGATTATGACCTAATAACTGAGAGGTTTAAATCAGTATCCATGCAAAATAAAAGAAAAACTACTAATTGTAAGTGTGCATTATCTTTGTAAGACTAGTTATCTTCCTTTCATGTATGGATTCACATTATTATTTCATTTGTTTAAATTTTGTTTCAATCAATCATATCCTAAATTATACAAATTACTTCAACCATTTAAAAAATTAGAATTTGCAAAACCTCAGCAATATACATGAGTTTCAGTGAATTTGATCTATGATTTGTAACAAAAATGTTTGAGATATATCTAGATGATTATAGAAGATAATTTATGCTAAAGAAGTTGGCATATGAAAGGAGACTCCTGAGAATGCTTAGACAAGGTCCTGCTCAAATTTTGATCAAGTTCTTTTGCCTATAAACGGATTTTTTTTTACTACTTCTGAATTCCTCTTCTTGTTTCATACTTTTTATAGTCACATTGTGTCACATTGCATGAAGTAGAATAATTTTCTGGCACTTTCTGATAGTACCATTGTGCCAAACTTGCTGAAAGAACCCCCAGTGGATATTTCAAGTTGATTAATAGTGGTTTTTTTTTTCCAAGCAGTCATGGAGCAAAATGCTTTCATTATTCATAAACATGAACTTCCTTAACAGGGACTGGAAAGAGCCTATAACCAGAACTGGAAGGACCCACGGTCCAGCTCTTATTCCACTGTGTCCTAATTGGGTGGCATTGGCCAAACCACCTAGCCCTCTGGAGACTCAACTTCTTTTCTTGAAAAATGAGAATGGCAATGCTTGGCTTACTTTCTTAGGTTAGGTTCAAGTGGAGAAGTTCTTTGTAAACTCTAAAAGCTTCATTATCACAGCTTCAAATGAAGAGGAACATATTTTCCTTTGTTCACTGATCATCAAGATAAACATGGGCAGTATTTTCACATCCTTGATAAAATTCACACATTTTTCAACCTACATTCAAGGTTTCCTATGGGCTATTGATTTTGAGCCATTTAAAGTGTTTTGCTGTCATTCTTCCATCATGAAGGCAACAGAGTGTCATCTGATTTGTGATCAGAAACAGTCAATGAACAACTCTCAATATCAGTCTTCAATTGACCTTGATGTAGTGTCTGAGATTAGGCCTATGAGATTCCCAGAATATCCTATGATACTGGGTTGGGCTGAGACCCAGTTTCGAATCTTGGCTATATAACTTATTATGTAGAAGACGTTAGGCCAGTTTCTTCATCTTGTTAAACTTGGTGTTCCTTGAGCCAAGGATAATAGTACCTGACTGATGAGGTTCTTAGGAGAATTAAGTGAGACAGCACCCAGCAGAAATCAGTGAGTGTTTGTTTCATGATGATGGTGAGGGAAATGCACTAAAAGCAGGCAGCTGACTCCTGACCCCTGACCCAGACCTTGCAGTGATTCGAGCCAGTATGAACAGCTTAATGGGCAGAAGTGGAGATAACTAATGCCTTAGGATTTGGTAGTTAACCATTAGTTAAATATAAAGCTTTGGAGTGGTTAGATTTTCCACCTCAACACCTATAAATGAGTGTATATATTCATGTCTTTGTTAACAAAGACAACTTTTTAAATGAACAAAACTATGAACAGAACGTTTTGTCTCCTTTAAAAATGAGTTTGACAATGTTTTACTTGCTTAGATTTTAAACTTAACATTATCTGATGTTTCTGACCTCCGTTCCATTCATAAGTAAATACATTTGTGTTTACTCCTTAGTAAAATTAACTGAGAGAGGAAGGTGTTAATCTTAAGAGTTGTAATATGTGGCAAATGACGTCATAAGTGGAGTATCTCATTCTTATGGTCAAAGGTTATCTCTTTTTCCTCCTCTGGAGATTTTCATAATGCTCAAATATTTATAAACTAACCCAATACAGTTTTTCTCAGATATGTGCACTATTTGCTCACTTGGACATTTGTGATCCTCTGGCTCTTGTCTTTGTTTTCCTAGTCTCCTGTCTTTTGGGACATTTTAACAGTCATTAGTGTAACAATGACAGGGTGGGAAAGAGGCGCGAGGTCAGTATTAAAATCAGTCTGACAGTGTCATATGTCTCCCTTACAAAATGAATCATCATGTCACCAGGAAACTGGGTTCTGAGGAACCAGCCCTTGTATTAGCTTGGTCCCTTGTGCTTGGGATGAAAGAATTCAGTCACAATGCATAGGCAACCATACAGAAGTATAGGGACAGTTTATTGTGAAGCAGATGTCATGATTTCTACTTTCAAGTGAGAAGGCATGGGGTGCCAGGCAGGCACACAAGAGTTAACACACGTAAGAGTTATGCTAGGGTTGAGGGAAATATAGAACTTGTAATGCTTGTTGACTTCTTCCTTGGAGGTTACTTTGGACTTGCAACATACCTTCCAAAAAAATGGGTACCTTAATCATTTCAGAAGCTTACAAAAGAAAAAGTCCTAATGTAAATTTGGTTTCAGCTCAAGGTGGAAAGGTCTGTAACGAATGTCCCGTTTCTGCCATCATGGGGACACAGGCCTTGACAACCATGTATGTTATGTGCCTTGTCACAGGAATAGCTCTGTGTCACAACGAATGTACACAATGCATGTCCTTAAAACATCAGTGTGCTCCTTGGGGTTGTTTTGGGCCTGAGACCTAACAAATGATTATAAAAGCGTTACGCACTGAGATCGTTGTTTTGTCATTTAACTACAACTAGCACTGACTGCTGTTTTGGACTTGCTTTGTCCCTCGGGCCTGCTTAAGTTTTAATTTCTTACCTAACCTCATAAGGTCTTTGTGAGCAGCCCCCAAATTTTGTGACAACTGTTGCTAATAGTTCCAGCTGGAAATGGGATATTTCAGTGGGTATTTGCTGGAAGGTAAAATGATTAGAGAGTAGCCAACATCCCAGGGAGATGGTCCTCCTGCAGGTCTCATGGAGGCAGTCTGTTTCAGACCTAATTGCCAGACTTGTGGAAGGAGAGGAGCAGAGGAGCAAGCTGTGGTGAAAAGGCAGTCTCGAACAAATCCTCCTGGCACCATAGTATGTGTCTCTCCAGGAAGTTCATGTAGAAGAGGAGGGAGAAGGAAAAGGAAAGAGAGCAGGGAGCTGGGGGAGAGGGAAGAAGAAAGCAGCGGGATGAGACAGGAGGAAGGGGAAGGAGAAGAGAGGAGAGAAAGAGGAGAGGGCAGAGAAAGAAGAGAAAGGAGGGAGGGAGGGAGAGGGAGGGAAAGATAGAGAAAGAGACATACAGAGAGACAAAGATACAGATAGAGAGACAAACAGACAGAGGCAGACAGAGAGAGAGAAGAACAGAGTGAAGGAAGAAAGAGGCAGCCCATAGAATAAGAGCCAACGCGTTCAGGAGAACAGGGACACACAAGAATGGGAGACACAAATTGGCAGTGTCATCTTAAGAGGAGAATAATGCTACATCCAGCAAATCAGAGGAATCCATAAACCTCCAGCAAACACATTCCAATAGGAATGGAGCAAAGAGAGACAAAGGAAACAGATGGGAACAGAGAGGGCCAGGAACAGACTGACATTCAGATTTAGCCACCCCAGATTAAAAAGTGATCTCAGGTGTGCTCCAAAGGGATGGCAGTTGTCATAGTTAAAGTCACAATTACTGGAAGATACTTGGAAGTGGTTATAATGTTTGATTTAAAGGTTCATTGAATTCATATATTGCATTTCTTTCCATCCTATGTACGTAAATAATAACAGGCAAGTCCTTTTTCTTAGTCCCAATTCCAGTCTAAGAACAATAATTGCAAAAAGAAATAGGGAGACAGAAGAATAACCATTTTATTATTCTCAGTGAACTTTTTCTGTTGTGGTGACTTTTTAATATTAGGTATTCAATTTGTGTTTGCAGAGTTGAACTACACTGAAGGAAATGTTGCTACGCTCTTTGCACCTTTAGTCATCTGTGCAAGCTCTGTGGACCAGCTCACTCATCCTGAGGGTCAGCAGGGTCAGATATTCCTCGTGGGAAGCTACATAGTTTTGACCCCTGGAATGCACTGTTTATGCTAATGCACACATAGTCATCTGCTCTCCCACAGTGAGATGGTCCCTCAACCCCGGATTAGCAATTAGTGCTGATCCCAGGCCTGCTTTTTATGTATGTGAAGTCTCAAGACACAGTCTGAGCTCTTCACAGGACTGCTGAGTTCTGACCATGAATTAGTTACAGTTGCTTTTTGTTTTTTACCATCTTCCTCCCATCCCCTCATTTTACTTATTGAAGACCAAACATAATTCTTTTAAACTTCTGTATCTCTTAGCTTACCAACAATAAGTTATCAGAGCCCAATAAATAATACCCCTACATAGCCTCCTTTCCTTAGGCTGGCTGTTTTCTGCCAGTCAAAGAGCTACTGTGTTGAAGACAGATGGACATCACTACCAAGTTTTGTTTTGTTTTGTTTTGTTTTTTACCTTTAATTTCAAGAATAGGGAAATTTAGCAAAGTCCTTTTCAAACTACAGTAAAAACTTGGTTTGTAAGTATAATCCATTCCATAACCATGCTTGTCACCCAAAGCACTTGTATATCAAAGTGAATTTTCCTATAAGAAATAATGGAAACTCAGATGATTCACTCCATAACCCAAAAATGTTCACTGTAATATACAAAGTAGCAAAGAAAATACAAAGTATAAAGAAAACTAGATCAACCTGTGCTTACCTTTGAAAATCTTCCTGGCTGGGGTGAGGGAAATGAGACAGGAAGATTATTGTGTAGGACAACTTTCATTTTCATGAACAGAATCACTGCCATCTGTTGGCTCAATGGAATCTTTTCCTTTTCATGCATCCTTAACAAGGAACCTATCCAGTGTCACTTGCTTTTGCTTCTTTTTAAGGATTTTGCAGAAATGTGACATTGCATTGTCGTTAAACACGTTCTTCACTCACACTGCTACAGCCTTATTTGGGTGGTGATTTTTTTACAAAATTTTGCAGTTTGCCACAATTTACATACCTCCCTAATCTCATTTGAAGTGAGGATTCCTCTGTCTTTTTCTCTCTTCCTTTTAGGCCACATCTCCTCCATAACCTCTTGCTTTAGGGAGATGGTCACCCACAATCCCACAGTGAGATAGAGAAGAGCCATTGGCTCAGTTCGGATCACATGAAATTTAACATCATGTACTATTTGTTTTGCTAGACATTGCTCATTTACCAAATTAAGATTTATTAGATATGTTTGTTTATCTTACTGAATACTTGTAGAACAAACTGCTCACAACCCAAGGTTTCATTGTACTTACATAAGTAATATAAAAGCACTTTAAGAACTTATTAACAAAGACAATCACTTGAAGGAGGTGAATATTAAGACATAGTGAGACTTTACTACTGTCTTTTCCTGTAACATAGGATTATTCTGCTATAAGAAACACTTATTAAGTAGCAATGGAAAACAGTCTGGCACTTATACACAAAATTAAACTTGCTATCTCATTTATCAATTTCATTTCTGGGTTTATACTCAAGATAATTGAAATCAGGGTCTTGAATGATATTTGTATACTTATGCTCATGATGACATTATTCAAAATAGCTAGAAGATAGAAGTGTTTAACAATGAGTGAATGGATAAATAAAACATATCTATATCTGTGCTGTATGTATATAGATAGATATAGATGGAGTGTTATTTAGCTTTAAAAAAGAAAGGAAATTCTGTAATGTGCTACAAAATGGATGAATACTGAAGATATATTAAGTAAAATAAGCAGTTCACAAAAGAATGAATACTTGATGATTTTATTTATATAAGGTACTTAAAGTAGTGAAATTCACAGTGATAGCTAATAGAATAATGGTTATCAGGGGCCACAGGGTGAGGGAGAGGAATAGAGATTTATTTTTAATAAGTTCAGAGTTTCAGTTTTACAAGATATAAAAAAGAATTTAGATATGAATCGTGGTGATCGTTGCATAATATTGTGAAAATAATTAACACTGACATATATGTGTAAAATTGGTAAATTTTGTATTTTCAGTATTTTGTCAAAAATCAACATAAATTTTAAAATGCTAAGAAAAAGTAAGAACCCAAAGAATAGACATATTAGAAATATTTCAGTCAATGTGCAGATGAAGGCAAAGTTGACTTCTTCCACACTAGGAGAGGGAAGTCAATCTGTGAGAGGCAGAATGTAATCTGTGAGAAGCAGATTTGCTGTCTCCCAATCCTGAACCTAGAGTTGCCTGATTCCCCATTTTAATTACTGATTGTGTCAGAAATGACCCTGGGTAAGTTCTTCATATAGGCCCCCAAGAGACCCCACAGTTTCCAAGGTTGCTGTCTGGGAACTCTCAATGCAAGTCAGCCTGACCTGGCCTCCTGGGGAAGGCATACACCCCGGCCACCAGCTGGCCGACTGCTAGACATTTTGGGGAGGCTGCTCTACACCATGCAGCTCCATCCAAGCTGCCAGCTGACTTGGATGGCTCTAAGTGAAAGCAAGAAGAGCCATCTAGCTTAACGTAAATGAAACCACCATTCTGTAGAATAAATCACTTTTAAGCCACCAAGTTTTGGAGTGAATCGCTATGTAGCAATTATTAACTGATGCACCATGTCACTAAATTTTGCTTCTACTTTTCCCGTTCTTTATTCCTTTAGGGTCTAGAGTTACCTTTACCTGTTTTTCTTTGTTTATATTCAATGGCCAAACTATTAGAAAAGGCTGCCAACTCTTCTTTCAAAATAAATCCTAAATCGGATCATGTTTTGCTACACTGGCTTGTTCTGTGTTAACAATGAACATAAAAGCTTTTGTGAGCCAGAAACAAATCTTGTCCTGTGACCTTTAGATATATATATTCCATTGTGTTTATAAAGCTTGTAACTTTGCACTGTAAATATTTGTTTAAGTGACTTGGGTGCATTTTGAGGGTAGTAACTGTGCTTTCACTCAACCGCAACACACATCACTGTTGTTCTGGGGTATTGTGCTAGGTACGTAGCAGGCACTCAAGGAATCTCTGCTAGATGAATGATGGATTTAATAGAAATGATGAAAGTTAATCAATTAGTAATGAAAATTGTCATTAAGATTTTATGCATTTTGTGACATTGATTTTCCTTGAACTAATAGTGTCATGTCCCTGAGAAAGCCTTTGCATGTGCACAGAGGTATTCTTAATTCCTTTTGTGGTTCCTAGTGGGTGTGAGAGTGTCTTCCTCTCCTACCCTCATTGAAGAACTTACTTTTGTTTTCCCCTACATCACCAAGTATAGAATCTTACGCAAAATTGACGTGAACACTGGCTTATTGAATACCCATTTATGTAACTCTTTACACTCAGTATCAACTTGGAAAGCTTTATTGAAAGGATAAAAATATTTTCCAAAGATTTGAATGCTCCCATTAAGAATATGAAGGATAAATTTAGCAAAATACCTATACTTGTGTACATACCATTGTTGTACATAACAGACAAACCAATAAGCAACACGCATAAAAGCAAACCATAACATTTTATTTTTAAATCAAAGAAAGTAAGGCTTTAGAACACTATGATTTTTTAAAAAGCATGCCAAAATACATGTTCTTAATTAGTTGTTTCTTCATCTTGTCTCATCTCCAGAAATTCATTTCACTAATATTAGGATTCATTGGATTCTTATGCTTTTTGAAATATCTGGTAAATTCTGTAAAATAGTTCACTCTTTGCAAAGTATAATTACCTCTTACTAACAAAAATATGTTTATCAAAATTCTTTGAAGAAGTATGGTTAGCCAGGCATAGAGGTGCATGCCTGTTATCCCAGCACTCAGGAGGCTGAGGCAGGAGAATCACCATGAGACTGAGGCCAGCCTGAGCTATAAAGTAAGTTCAAGGCCAGCCTGAATTGCATAGTCTATCCTTGTCTCCAAAAAGGAGAAGGAGGAGGAGGAAGAGGAGGAGGAGGAGAAGGAGGAGGAGGAGGAACAGAAGGAGGAGAAGGAGAAGAGGAAGAAGTCATCTGGTTAATATCAAACTTGGATAGAAACAGAATCACATGAAGTATATAAAGTATATATTACTGAGTACATTATTATCAATGGAATGCAGTTTTCTAAAATTATGAAACATAATCTTGCTTAGCTATGGTCCTCCTTTACCTGTGAGCTTCTGCATGCATCATAGCATCTGGGTTAGAGGAATTCTCATTTGAATATCTGTGTGTCTGGAAGCCTGCTGATGTTTTCTATGTCTACACCAGCACTGAGAACTTGGGGGGGTTAATACTCTGATTCTCAAACATTAGTAATTAATTCTGTTGTAGTTAATGAAACAGCTGAGACTCGTGCCTGAGAACAAGCATTTGCCTTCACCCTCTCCAATGTCCTTTTTCCCTCCTTGCAAAGACATCTCTGTCACTCTGAGTTAGCCTGCTGACCCAGGGTGTCCCATTCTATTGACCCACAAAAAGAGATTAGATTTACTGAGGCTGCCATTGGGAAAGCAGAGGACTCTGATAACCAAATAGCCAACAGATCCTTTGGGAAGATGTGGCAGTTTTCAGTTCTTCACTTTCAAAAAATAAATGAAAGGAGCTCTTACTCAAATTGCTAAGTGGTTGAGCTTTGTGATTCCTGTCATCTAACTTGAGAGTTCAAATACTTGACGCTGCTCTCAAAAAAGTGCTTCCACTCTCAACTAGCTTCTACACAAACACGTGTTTCTGTGAATACATTTATAAAAAGGAAAAGGAGAGATAAATTTAATTCTGAATCCTGTCTCTCATCTTCTAGCTGTAAGAAATTTTCATTCACAGATATGTGCGCTTATCTTTAAAAATCTTCCATGTAAAAATTATCTGAATAAGAGAAGATTTCCAGTAAAATTTAATTTTTTATGTTTGAAAACATTTAATTTGGAATGTTATTTTCATTATATTCTATTTCACTTTACACTATTTATACTATTTATTCTATTTCACTATCTATACTTTCATGGTATACTATTTAAAAACTACATAAAACTTCAGAAAAAAATTTTAACATGACTTTATGGGCAGATCATGTGAACTATTAAATTTCATATTTATACATGTTACTGCTACATATATGATAATTTAGGCTAAAGAATACAGTAATATTGGTGGAAGAAGAACTGGGACAATAACAGCAACTTCTGGAACAATGTGACACTTCTGGCTATTAAAGAAACAACTTTTCATGTGCTATTTGTATTTAAATATATTTGATTAGCAGTTACCAATCTTACAAAATATTGTGGTTTAATGTGGTATTTTTATGCATGTGTATAGCATATTCTGATCACAGCCATCCCTCATTAACCTACTTCTACGAGGCTGAGACAGGAGGACTGTCATGAGTTTGAGGCCAGCCTGGACTACACACCAAGACCCTGTCTCAAAGAAAAATAAACCACCATCAACAACGATGAAAAGAATATGAAAGTAATAAATGCTGAATATGATTCAGGAGAGAAGAACCTTTCTATGTTACTGCTAAAAGTTTCCCTTTTACTTCCCTGCTGCCTCTTCCTGTCCCCCTTCCCATCCTCTGCCTCCTTTCTTCCTCTCCTCCCTCTCTTCCTCTTTTTCTTCTCTTCCTGTACCTCCTCTTCCTCCTTCTTTTTCATCTTTGTGATTCCAAATATTAAAGAAAACAAGCAACACTCATATTTATGAGTCTGGCTTACTTTGCTTAACACAGAACTGTCCAGTTCCATCCATTTTCTTGCAAATGACATTTCATTCTTTATAGCTGAGTAATACTCTGCTGTGTATTTAGACCACATTTTACAATTCAGTTATCTACTGATGAGTACCTAGGCTGGTTCCCTATCTCAGCTATTGTGAGTTATACCACAATAAATGTGGTGACGCAGACATCCCTGTAGCATGCTGATTTTCATCATTCCTTCAGGTGCATACTTAGGAAAAGTAGAGCTGGGTCATATGGTATATCTGATTGTGGTTATTTTTTATTTAAAGAGAGGGGGGAAAAAGCAAAACAGAAAAAAGGGTATAAACAATACATAATTTCAAAAAAACCAGTAAGACATCACTAGTCGATGCATTACATATTGTCTTCTTGGATCTAGTTTTTCAAGTTACAAAATTAAAGCATACAAAGTGGACATTGAAACAGTGAGCCTACAAACAGTTCTGTTCACTGATCCAACAAAAACTTAGCAACATGGTGATCAATCCTACACACTTAAATATACATGCAGTTATATCCTTTAGAGCACTTTCTTTTCCTCCTTTTGCTTTTTAAGTCCATTATCTGTTTAGTTATATCATGTTTCAGGTTGCTCAGTACCTTACTGATCTGTTTTGTTGTTGTTATTAACTTTAAAATTTTTTTTCTTATTTATTATTATTTTTTATTTTATTTTATTTATTTAATTAATTAATTTATTTTGAAGGTAGTAAAATACAGCAGAACAAGACAGGACAAAGCCAATTGAGGCAGTGCAGTGAAATTGGTACAGAACCTCACAGCAGGTTACCGGGATAACAGCAATAGGTACAATAGTCTATCTGGTTTTCTTCACAATAGTTGTTCCTTCAATCAGGTAGAGCAATATCAAAGGAAATACCAAAATTATAAAAGCAGAATATTGAATAGAGCAATATCATTGATCAGAACAGGGCAAAACAGAAATAAAAATATTTGCCTTTAAAGAGATGGCAGAAGAAATTTCCCCTTATTTGACTATATTACATATAGTCAAACTTGCAAAAGATGCTCAGATCTCTGGCTCTTACTTGCTAGCGGGGTTGGGGGGGTGGGGGGATGAGATGTACGTTTGATCCTTAGCCCGCGTGCCGGTAGGTAGGTTCACAGCTGCCCACCAGAGCAGCGAGCTGGCTGCCTGTTTTCCCAGCGCCCCAAGTCCAACATGGCGCGGAGCTCAGGAAACGCTGATACGGTTCTTGCCCGGGGGTGGCTGCTGCTTGGGAGGCCACAGCCACTTCTAATTGTGGTTTTTAGCAGAACCGTTTAATGATTTTCACAGAGGTGTTCCTAATTTGCATTTCTATCAACAATGTAGAAGAGTTCTTTTTTCCTGAGTCATCTTCAGCATTTATTACTTTAGTATTCTTCTTCTTCTTCTTCTTTTTTTTTTTTTTTGGTTTAGTTTTTCAAGACAAGGTTTTGGTGTGTAGTCCAGGCTGGTCTTGAACTCATGATGACCCTTCTGCCTCAGTCTCCCAAGTGCTGAGATTAGAGGAGTGCACCAACACACCAGCTTGTTTTCATATTCTTGATGATATCTGTTCTAAATGAGCTGAGATAGAATCCTTAAGATGCTTTCAATTTGTATTTACCTAATGGCTGAGGATACTGAACATTTTTTAATATGTATATTGGCCATTTGCACTTCTTGTTTTGAGAAATGTCTTTTCAATTCATTTGTCCATTTATTGACAGCGTTTTTGATTTCTTTACATATTTTAGGTGTTAACCCTTTGTTGGAAGAGTAGCTGGCAAAGATTTTCCCCCATTCTATAGGTTATCTCTTCACTCTGTTGGTTGTTTTTCTTGCTGTGCAGAAACTTTTTAACTTACTATAATCCTATCTGTGGGTTATTGCTATTATTTTCTGTGCTACTGGAATCCTATTCAGAAAGTCTTTCTCTGTCCTTATGGTTTCAAGTGTTTCCTTTATGTTTTCTTTTAGCAGTTTTTAAGTTTTACGTCTCAAAAGCCTAAGTCTGTCATCTATTTTTACTTGACTTTTGTACAAGATGAGAGATAATGCAAATTTTCTACCAATGGATATCCAATTTTTTCAGTACCACTTGTTAAAGCAGATGTCTTTTCTTTCTCCAGAATCAGATGGTTTTTTCCACACACATCAGATGGTATAGATTTGTTTCTGTGTCCTCCATTCTGGTTTTTTTTCTTTTTTTTGAGACAGAGTCTTGCTATATAGTCCAGACTGACCTAGAACTCATGGTGATGCTCTTTACTCAGCCTCTGTGTGCTGGGATTACAGGTGTGCACCACCATACTTGGCTTTTGTCCTTTATTCTATTCCATTAGTTTATGTGTAGATTTTTTGTGTATCATACTGTTCTTGTTACTGTAGCTTTGCAGTATAATTTGAAATCATGTGTTGTGATGCCTCTAGCTTTGTTCTTATCTCTTAAGGTTTCTTTGACTATTATGGGCCTTTTGTGTTATATATCAATTTTGGTAATATTGCCATTAAATGGTATTAATTTAATTTACCCATGAATGTGGGATGTCCTTCTATCTTATAGTATCTTTTTTCACTTTCTTTCTTCAGTGGTCTGTAGTTTTCATTATAGAGGTCTTTTGCCTCTTTGAATGGATTAATTTCTAGATATATTTATTAATTTTTTTAAGCTATTGTGAATGGAAACATTTTTCTAATTTCAATGCTGGCTAGTTCATTATTGGTATATAGAAATGCTGTGGGTTTTAATTGCTATTTGTTTATACAGTGGGATCAAACTCATGACCTTATGCTTGCCAGACAGGCACTTGTGCTGCTGAGCTAAATCCCTAGCCCCTAAAGTTCTATGGATTTTTAATATTGATCTTTAATCTTATTTTTATATTTTAAATATAGATAATTGGTAACAGATTGCTGTGGAATAATTCATAAGATTTAAAGGAATCTGCCATGTGAAAATAAGAAATGCTTTAGTTCTTTAAGAAAAATTCGAGAGTTCTTTGGGCAGGTGTGGCATCTCACTTACTTTGTGTCCTCTTGCCCAGCAAAGGGCTGGATGCATATTATGAAACACTTCTGGTCACCAGCATCACTGGTGTCATTTGGCTCAAGTCTGCTCTGGCTGCCAGGGCTGAACAACTATGTCACACAACACTGGCTCTTTCCTGCACGCATTCAGCCTTCCTCACCTGCAGGTGTAGAGGTTTGATTAGTATGGACCTTGTTACTGATGTTCTATTTCTTTGGTTTTTCTCTCATAACATTAGTTGCAAAGTTATGCAAAAACCAAAACAAAACCCCTGGCTTTAAATTCATACTGAATAAGTGAAAATGTAAGTGAATAAAGGTATCAATGAAAAACACCAGGACACATGAAGAACCTCATTAAAAATGATACTGTCACAACTCAGGTTTAAACTGGCTTAGGGAATTTGTAGAAACCACTTCAGAGCCAGCTTTGTTTAAGCCCTGTGGTTTTATGTTGCAGATGTCTGTTGCAAAGAAAGTGTGTCAGGAAAAGTTAGATTTTGCAATTGTGATTTAATTTTACCAAAACTAATACAATTCAAGAGAGAGGAAAAGATGCCAAGTCTACAAAATGAATTTAAATTTTCTTCTTTTCTAGAAAAAAATCTGAGATCTCTTTAACAAGAAAAGGAAAATAACAGATGGAGTGGAAGGGTAAAAATAATCACTAGCTTATATTTTAGCATAGAGTGATTGAGAATATATTTTGCCACAATTTGTGTTCTTTGCTATGCACATTGTTATAGTAAATAAATGTTTTTACTTGTTATCAAAAATGTCAATATTGACTTAGAAAACAATACCATCTCTAAACTATAGCATATGCAATATTTATAGAAATGAGATTAAAAGAGATCAGTCTCTTGTAACAGTCATGGAAATCAGGACTAATTTAATCACATGAAACTATTTTACTTGCTTCAATTTTTGAGAGCTAATATTTTAGAAAATAATGAGCAAAAGAAGAACTGAGAAGACAATCAGGTTAAGTGTGGTGGTGCACACCTGTAATCCCAGCACTTGGGAGGCTGAGGCAGGAGGATAACCATGAGTTTGAGGCTAGCCTGGGCTATATAGTGAAACCTTGTGTCCAAAAAAAAAAAAAGTAATTTTAACCAATTTCCTTGGTAAACAGTAAAATATAGAATAATACATAAAACATTAATAACTGATTAAGATACCTATATAAATAAAAATTTAGACATTTTAATGGAAAAGCTGCTTACAAGGTTATTGCAATATACTCTAATCTCCTGGCACTGTCAAGGAGGTGTCAGGGTAGGAGGGGTGGAGAGAAGGTGACAGGGGTAGAGAGCGGCTGAGCAGGAGGAGTAACTTTTAACCCTCTGCAGCACAGTAGGCTGTAGTCAGCAACAACTCATTAAATGTCCAAGGTAGGCAGCAGAGAGAATTTTGAATGTTTCCAACACAAAGAAGCGATCAGTGTCTGAGGTGATAGATATGACAGTTACCCTGATCTGATCATTGGACTCCATATGTATTAAAATGTCATCGTATGCTTCATAAATGTGTATGGTTAGCATGTGTCTGTTTAACAACATACAATTCAAAAACTACTAGCTTTCATCAGTGGGAAATTTTGTTTCTATCTATTTCATTAGGATCAAAGGCATCTGAAGGCCTTCACTATTTGTAGTGATGCTTTGTGAGACGATTCTTGATTCTCAATGGAAAGGTGGTGGTTGCCAAACTTGAATCTTGGAAACATTGTAAGTGGGTGATATTTTCCACATTCTTGTTTTGTTTTATTTATTTCTATCTTTTTTGGGCCGTGGAATGAATCCAGAGCCTTTGTACTGAGCGGTAGCCCTTTTTTTTTTTATGCTGAGACAGGTTCTCACTAAGTGGCGAAATTGTCCAGCCTGGGGTAGAACAAACTCATGGTCCTCTTGTTTCAGCTTCCGAGAGTACTGGGATGATGGTGTGCACCACCAACTGGCTTCCCAACCACTATGGAAATCGGTATGAAGATTCTTCAGAAAACTACAAATAGAACTTCTCTTCCACCCAGCTATTCCCCTTCTAAGAATCTTCCTGAAAGAGTTAGTGACATATCACAGCAATACGTGCATACCCATGTTAGTCATAACAGCACAAGTCATAATGCACATATACCCATGTTTTTAACAGCGCTAGTCATGGAATCAGCCTGTCTGTCCACCACCTGATGAATAGTTAAAGAAAACATGGTATATATGGAAAATGCAATACTACTCAGTCACCAAGAAGGATAACTTTGAGTCATTTGTGGGAAAATGGATCCGGTTTCAGACTGTAATGTTAAGTGAAACGAATCAGTCACAAAAGCGTAATTCTTGTGTGAGAAACCTAAAATATAAAATAATTTGAAGAGCAAAATAAAATACAGATAATATAAAATATGGGGATGGATCTTTTGGAAGTAGGAAGAGGCTCTAAATGTGGAAGAAGGAGGGAGGCAAGGGAGAACCAGAGGATGTAAAAAGAATTAAGGAGAATTATAAGCATGTACAGACAATCTAGCATGAGTGCAATCATTGTGTGCAGCAAGCAAATATTTAAAAATCCTTTTCTGAATGCATTTCATCAGTATGAGTGAGATAATTACTTCTCAGTATCCAAACTCCCTTTTTCTTTCTCACAAGTGTTGTAGGATTAGATACGGAGGTAAGCAATCTGAGTAGTATTTAAAGTTCACCAGCTGTTCTGTTCCCCAAAGAAAAGCATTACAACCTGGGGTCCATGAATGCCTTCAGTGAGCCCAGAAAACTTTTTTACGGTATTTCTGGTAATTTTGTGAAACCAGGTCAGTAATAAAATTCACACATGTTGAGTGTATCGTTCAATGAATTTTGACAAGTGTGTACAGATATGCAACTGCCACCAGAATAAGATGCTGAATTTTGCAACACTGAAAAGTTTCTTCATGTCTCTTGGCAATCAGTCTCCTCTCTCACCTTTGCCTCTGCTTTCTACCACTATAATGCTGCCACTTTCAGGTTATTATACAAGTGGACTCATCAATTATAGCCTTTCCTGCCTGTCCCCTGCCCATCTGCTTAACGTAACACTTGAGATTGAGATGTATTTTTGCATGGTTCACTGTTACTAGCACTATGAGATGGAACTTTGAAAGTCAGGCTTTTTTTTTTCTTTTAGAGAACAGTGGCTTCTCCAGACTTCCTCAGACCTAGGATGAGAATGGCTTCCCTGACCTCTCCTCAGCCTAGATGGATGGAGCAGGCAAGGAGCTGGCTCCAGTAGGTCAGAGTCCAGTTTCATTTCCACAGGGAAGAGCAGAGAGTTCTGGGCCCAGGAAGGGATGAAAAGAGCCTGCATGTGTCTATTGTCTCCCTGTATTCCTTCCCCAAATGTTCCTTGTTACAAAAGATCTTAACACACCTGTAAGAGGGAGGAGGTGGTTTGAAGCAAATGGACCCTTCATCTCCTCATAGTTAGCTTGGATAAATCTGCTTTCTTTTTGACTGAGACAAATGGCTTCCTTTGATTTGGTCAGTGCTGAACCTGAGCATACAAACCTACTGGCCAATAACATCAGTAGTTCTTTTTTTCTTTCTGCATGCTGTTTTATTGTATTGATGTTTACCTCTTCGTGAACTTTTGGTTTTCTCCATTTGTGGCTGTTGTGAGTAAAGCTGCTTTGGACGTTGACATGCAGGTCTTTGTCTGGACATGTTTTCCTTCTCCTTAAGTAGAATGACTGGCTAGCAACAAGAGTGTATGTTTAACTTTGTAAGAAACTTTCGAGTAGCTTTTCTGCACATTGTGTTTAAATTTTAAAAGAGGAGATTCTTAAACCAGGCAATATTTTCTAAGTGAGTAAGTGACAGACATTTTTGAGGATTATCTCATCATTTCCAGCAAGCAAATTTTTGTGAGATCAAGACTTGAGCACACACAAATATGGATGACAGTGAATCAATCTGCTGTCCTACTAAGGCAATTTCCCACCAGTTCTGCAGGGTTGTCAAAGGGCCTCTAGGAATTCAGAACTAATGAGATTCTATGTATGCAAAGTAAGCATTTAAAAGCGCCAGAAAGTACTATAGAAACAAAAGTTACATAAATTTGTTTAGGAATATCAGAACATTGGAAAAAAATGTAGATTTTACCATTCAATGAAATATAATTTATTGTAAAATACAATCCTTGTTTTAATTGCCAAACAAAAGTATTTATTCCTTAATCAAAAGCTTGACAAAAGGTCCTGAAGACATGATTGGAAATTTTAACAAATAATTCACTCATCAGGCAAGAGATATTTGCAATAAAATAATTATCCACTTAAGTTATTTTCTAAAATATTTCTAGTGCCTATTAGACATTGATGGAAATTTTTACCATGAAGTGTGTTAGGAGCTGCTGGTTTCATTTTCCTATTTGTTTTGAGTGTTCTTATAATTCTTTAACATGAACAACTTCAATCTATGCAATATTTTGAAAAGTAATTGAGGCAGACATGTGTACTAGAATTTATGGATGCTTTGTGCAGAAAAAGGCAGTGGAACTCTTTATTCCACGAGCAATTATTTCTTTGGACAATGTCTCTTCTACTTACTCCTTACATTATCCTTACTGCAAAGCAATACAGTAGAATGGTTAGCATGTAGTCGAAAACAACATTCATGGTCTTTTTAGGTATACTTGTAGAATTTTTCCCTGGTGGCTTTGCTCAAAATTTTATTATTTGAAATCTAAGTATTATTATTTTATGGCACATAAATGGATGTTTGCAGATCCAAATGCCAGCAAGGAAATGAAGTCTTTTAGCCTTAGATGACTACTATATACCACTACATGGGCCCTACTGCACTACTGTATACCACTACACGGGCCCTCTTCCTACAGATTCGTGGAGACCTGTTTCAGGTGCTCTTCTTTGGTTTTGTACTGGCATGATCAACAGTATGGTGAATCATGGCATTCTATGTTAGAATATGTTGTACCTCTAGGATTTTTGTCTTCCTCCTGTATGTAATCAATACTTCAGGAATTAGCGTGAGTCTATTATTGTATGAAAGTGTTGGACATGCATAGCCATTTAGGAACATTCTGGAAAGATGCATGCACATGTGCGTGCACACACACACACACGCACACACACACACACACACACACACACACACACACAGTGTCCTAGCGGTTGTGCTCCTGAACTTTGCTGACACTGGAGTAGGAATTGCTATAATGGGCATGTAAATAGAGTTATTACAACATGAACATAAAAGAGGTTATTGTCTTGCTTACTAACACAGAAGCAGTATTTAAAATTGATATTCATATGGCTGTTAGAAATATCATGTAAGTATGACTGTTGGGAAAAAAATCTATAGAAGATATATTTTGAGGCCACTACTTACTATAGGTCATCTATTGTTTTCTGGCACACATCTGATACTGTGCCAGAGCCAAAATCCTAGGCACCTTTGATAATTGCCAAATGATTGAGTTTAAAACCAAGGTCAGACAGTAACTGTGGTTCCACCTCTTCTCTTACATTGTGAATGAATGGATGGAGTCAAATGAGATGCTGTTTAATGAAAGTGTACTTATGAATTCAGAGTAAGATGCCTAGTCAATTGCTATAAATGTATAAGTTTTAATTTTCTGTCACTTTACCATAAAAATAAGAGATTCCTTTTTCCTCCTCCAAGTGTAATGTTATCTAATCCTATTGATGCTATTCCTTATGACACATACTTCCCTGGAGATCCCGACTCATTACTATTCTTCTCTTTTTTGGCACTGCTGGTCTAATGGGAGGTTAGGTGGCAAAACCATCATTCTGCAAAAAGGTTGGCTTTGCAGTCATGGGAGAAATAAGCAAGTGGTTAATGGATGTGGTTAAATTTTCCAAATAGTTCTTCTGTGTGATGTCACTGTCCAACTGGGGAGCAACAAAATGAAAACCATTGATGCAGAAGATTTTCCTTGTTTGCTGTTGCACTAAGATTGTCTTAAAATAAGAAATCATAGAGGACAGTAGGTGCTGTAAACTATGGACTTATAGGATCACATAATATTTCATTCACTGAATTATATGTAAAGATTTATTGAAAATGTGATCTAACACTCTTTTCAAAATCTTTTGTCATTGGACATCAATGGGCCATATGGATGAAAACATTTTCAGACTTTAATCATTTATGTAGGTAATAAGATAGGAACAAAGCAGAGAGATGGGAAGGGCAGGGACATTAATACATAGCACTTCATGTAAAAAAGGAAGATTGTCATATAATATCTGTATTGTTTTGTTACCAGGTTGGCATATTAAGCTGTACAGGAATGGAGCTGTTCACATTTGTAGTCATAATGGTTTTCTATATTTGTGATGGCAATTTCCTAGCAGATGTTGGAACATTGTTTTGAGAAAGTGTCAGATTCTTTTAATTTTTGCAAAGACACTTTTGGATTAGTTGAAATATTGTCTGAGTAATATTCAAGAATCCTACTACTGCTACATGCTTGTCATGTTTTTTGGACAAAATACAATAGTAATGAATTTCAAATTATTATTGATCAAATGGTTAAAAATGCACCCACATGTAAAAATGTGTATATATGAGATAATATATTGAAGGGTCCTACCTTACCAACTGTAAAGGAAGATATTATTCTTATAAAAGATATTACATTTTGATGACTTAAGCTAGTAAACTGATATACAGTTTATATGATTTCCTAAATTTTTATATATGAAGCAACAACTCACTGAGAGAGAAATTAGGGAAACAACACCCTTCACAATAGCATCCCCAAAAATTAAATACTTAAAAACAGTCCAACAAACTAAGTAAAATATCTATACATTGAAAATTCCAGTATTATGAAAAAGGAGATTGAAGAAGATATCAGAAAACGAAAATATATACTTTGCTCATGGATACGAAAAACCAACAGTGAGACAAGGATGAAACCTCTAAAACTGTTATACAGATTCAATGCAATCCCAATCAAAATACCATTAGCATACCTCACACATCTAGAGAAAACACTCCTAAGGTTTATTTGGAAACAGAAGAGACCTAGAATAGCAAAGGAAATCCTGGGTAATAGAGGTGAGACAGAAGGCATCACAATCCCTGATTTGAAATTACACTACAAAGCTACTGTGATAAAATCAGCACAGTACTGGCAATTGCATGGGCCTGAGGATCAATGGAACAGATAGAAGATGCAGAAACAGCTACAAGCATGCTTATTTACCTTATCTTTGACAGAGGAACCAAACATTCTCACTGGAAGAAAATCTTTTTAATAAATGGTGCTGGAAAAACTGGCTTTCCACATGCTGAAGACTAAAACTAGACCTATGTCTATCACCATGAGCTGAACTAAAGTCAAAATGGATCAAAAATCTAAATCTTAAAAGAGAAACACTAAATATACTAGCAGACAAATATACTAGAAATATACTAGATAGACAAAGTAGATAGAAATCTTGAAGGCTTAGGCCAGGCAGAGATTCATGAACAAAACTCAAACTGCATGGGAAGTACTTCAAAGTATCAACAACTGAGATCACATCTTATTAAAAAGTTTTTGCTCATCAAAAGAAATCAACAGGGTGCAAAGAAAACCCACAGATGGGGAAAAATTTTAAACAACTGTCCCTCAGACAAAGGGCTATCCAGAACATATAAAGAATTGAAGAAATCAGGCCTCCCAAGTTCAAACACCCAATCCAAAAATGGGCATTTGAGATGAGAATGCACTTCTCAGATGAAGAAATACAAATAGCAATCAAATATATGAAAAAATGTTAGACATCATTGGTCATTTGAGAAATGCAAATTAAAACAACACTAAGATTCCATCTCACCCCAGAAAGAAGGGCTATCATCAAGAAATCAATTACAAATGCTGATGGGCCAGTGGGGAAAAAGGAACCCTTCTTCATTGTTGATGGGAGTGTAGACTGGTACAACCACTGTGGAAATCAGTAGAGATTCCTCAGTAAGCTAGAGTTAGAGGTTCTGTTTGATCCAGCTATTCCCCTTATGGATATCTTCCCAGAAGAATTAAAAATATCATATCACAGTGATATATGTGTACTCATGTTTATAGTAGCACAATTTATAATAGCTAAATCTTGCAAACAACATAAATGCCCATCAACAGAGGAATGGATTAAAAAGATGTGGTATTTTTATACAATGGAGTATTACTCAGCTATGAAGATTATCTCAAGGCTTTTATAGGCAAATGGATATAACTTGAGACCACAGTCATAAGTGAAATAAATCAGACTTGAATGTGTAAACATTGTATTTTCTCCTTAGTGTAAGAATCACCAAATAGGTAAGATAGTTGTACTACTAATTTCTATTAGTTCATTGAAAAGAATGATTTGTGCTTATATTTGATCAGTTTTTCATGTGTATATCTTATAATCTAAGCAACTACTTTGAAGATGACAATATGCAATGTATTAACCATTGTTAGTATCCTACTATCTTGTTTTTTTAAAATTTTATTTAAAGAGGGGGGAAGCAAAACAGAAAAAAGAGTAGAAACAATACAGAATTTAAAAAAAAACAGTAAGAAATCACTATTTGATACATTACATATTGTCTTTTTGGATATAGTTGTTCCAGTTACAAAATTAAAGCATACAAAGTGGACATTCAAACAGTGAGGCTGCAAACAGTTCTGTTCACCGATCCAACAAAGACTTAGTAACATGGCTATCAATCCTACACACTTAAGCATACATTCAGTTATCTCTTTTAGAGCACTTTCTTTTCCTCCTCTTGCTTTTCTTTAAAAATTATTTTATTTAAAGAAAAAATTTTGAAACAGAAAGAGGGTAGAAACAATACAAAATCTCAAAAACAAAACAAAACAACAAAAAACATACAAACAAACAAAAAACCCCAAAAATAGTAACCAGTAAAAATCACTAGTTGATAATTACATAATTTCCTCTTAGATGCAGTTGTTCAAGTTACAAAACTAAAGTCCACAAAGTGGACATCCAAACAGTGAGACTGCTGTCAGTTTTTCTCATTCATCCAACTAAAACTTTAGCAACATGGTTATTAATTCCACACACTCAAATATACATGCAGTTATATCCTTTAGAATATTCTCTTTTCCTTTTTTTTCCTTTACAATAACTATAATCCATTCTCATAAACTACTTGGAAGTTCTACACATGTATAAGTCTACACATATACCTAGCCTTTCTGTATTAGAGGGAGAAACAAATCAAAACAAGTCAACAATACAAATTCCTAGAGAAACACAAAATGAAAAGAACATACAAAAACACAACACTAGGTGATATACGGTAGTCACTATGATGTCTCTAGTTATTTTCAATAGAATTGTCTATATCGTCAAATATAATATAAACTTAGCTTTGCTTTGCACTATTAATAAAATCTAAACATTGGAGACATTATAGGACTTCAAAGGCAGTTAGTAATCAAACCAGAATGGGTATCCTATTGAATCCTGTCATCTTCAGAGTAGTCGCCCCCTACTCTCAGACTCAACTCTTTCAAGCATATCAGATTCAAATAAAATCAGTCAAGATAAAACAGTGATATAACCAATCTTCTCTGTTTTATCTCTGCCATGCTGTTTTTATGTTGTTATTTGTTTACTTTTATCCTTCATTCCACTGTCTGCCCCTTTCTTTGAGGCCTTTCTGCCATTATTACTGGAACCCTGGTGGTTTTCTTGTCTCTCTCTAGAATGTCCTTCAGTATTCTTTGCGGGGTTGGACTGGTGATCACAAACACCCCCAGTTCCTCTTTGTCATGGAAATATCTTGTCTCTCCATTAATTCTGAGAGACAGTTTTGCAGGGTACATCATTCTGGGTTGGAGGTTATTTTCTTTCAGGGCTTGGAATAGTTCACTCCAAGCTCTTCTTGATTTGATGGTTTGCATCGAGAAGTCTGCTGTGATTTTGATGAGTTTTCCTTTATAGGTAATCTGTTTCTTTTCTCTGACCGGTTTTAATATTCTGTTCTTGTGATGGATTTCTGGGATCCTGATTATTATATGTCCGGATGTAGATCTGTTTTGGTTGTAGCTGGCTGGAGTTCTATATGCCTCATTTATCTGAACTTCACTTCTGTTACCTATGTTTGGGAAGTTTTCCTTAATTATTTCTGTGAATAGACTTTTTATTTCATTTGTATTTGTCACTGCATCTTCATTCACATATTTTATTCTTAGGTTATAAACCCTTTTGTCATCTTCTAGCCTTTGTATCATTGCTTCCTGGTTTCTTGTTATTTTTAAGAGATCCTTCCTTTTACAATCATAGTTTGCAAATCTATCTTCAAGTTTTGAAAGTTTGTCTTTAGTTTCTGTTAAAAGGTTTTGCCAGGTTTCAATGGAGTTTTTAATTTCCTGATATTCTCTTTGGATCTGTTTCATATATTCTAGGTTTTGTTTATATTCTTCATCAAAGGCTTCTCTCCTTTCTCTGGGTTCCTCCATTCTTTCATTTGTGTCTACTTGAGGATTACCCAGGACTTCTTTTATTAATCTTCTTATATCTTGCTTCACCTGAGTTAGAATTTCAGATTTAAATTCAACAATGAGGTCACAGATGTATTTCTTTACTTCTGATGAGGCTGTCTGTGACATTACAGGTTTGCTGCTCTCAACCTCCTCTGCATTTACCTCTGTTGGACTCACTTTCCCTGGTTCCGCAGTTGGGGACCTTTTGTTCTTTTTCTGTCTTGTCATGTTTTCAGCCCCCTTCTGACAGGTGGGTGGTGGAGGTCTCTGGGCCTTTCCTATTGCTTACAGTTTTTCTGCAATGCACTTGCTAGGGAAGTACTGCCCCTCAGTCTGTAGCGTATCTGCAAGTTGCACGCTGAGAGCTTGCTCCTCCCCCTACGCCAGTCAACCAGTTTATGCTTCAACAAGTTTGTGTGCTCCCTGGGGATGCCACTGGTCCAGGAAAGCCTCGTTCCTGGCTATTGGGTTTCAACCAGGGGCGTGGCCCAGCCTGAGCAGATCCCACCAATCTGCTTTGGACTAGGAGTCATCATCAGATGCTGTCTAGGGCCCTGATTCAAGCTGGCCCTGCCCAACTGCAAAATGTCACCCAGCCAGTCCTCCTGGTTTGGGGATTTCAGTTCCCATCACTCACCAGAGTTTGCCCAGCTCAACTGGCTGTTTCCACTCCCCGTCTCAGGGCCTCCCCCAGCTGAGGGTCTGGAGCTCACCAACCCCTGCTCTTGGCAGGGCTGTGATTTCAGCTCGATTGTGAGTCACCTGACTTTAAGATGTGCCAGTACAGTGATCAGGGCTTGCCCAGCTCCAGCCCTCTGTCCATGCTTCCTTTTCTTGTTTCTTTTTCTTATTTTTTTTCCTTTTTCTTTTTCCTCAGTTTCTTCCTGGGTCATGAGAATTCCTCCCCTTTTGTCTGGCTTTCTCCATGTTGCCAGATTCCAGTGTGTGAGTTGTTTTTTTTTTTTTTTTTCCTCAGAGAAGCTCTCTTATTGTGCTACCACTCAGTTGGCCATCTTGCAATCTCTGCTACTACTATCTTGTTTTGAAATTCTCTATCACTGTTTTAGTTGTTTTTTTCTCTTTAAACTAGAAGAATAAAAGTATAGATGAATTGGTTATTTGAATATAACTACTAATTGAAATGTGATGAAATATATGAATGGATGTTTATAAAATTTTGTTTTCAAAATAACATTTTGTTATCATTGGTGAGAGCTTGAATTTCAAAAAAGAATCTATGCTTGAGTTTCAACCGTGTTCTGCATTCATCTAATTAAAAATGTATAATGTTGTAACAGTTGAATATTACCTTCCCTTATTAGAAAGCATGCATCAAATAAAAATTAATATGATTATCACTGGTTTTGTCTTGAGTATGTAGGGCATTTATACAATGTGTAGAAATTAATTTTCTATAAATGCAAAAGTTTTGTTATTGATATCTACTGTCTAAAAGATTACTTGATTGCAAGCAAAGAAAGCATTTTCTTTATTCATCCCAGGCCACCCAGCCCTGCTGCATTTGCATATCAGGGATCTCCTCCCTCCCAGCCAGTATCTGCCTGGACTAAGATGGAATATGATCTCAATTTAGACAATCAGATTTGGTCTCTTGATAATTTAAATTCTGAACCCAAGATTGAGTTAGATACCAATGCATAATTCTACCTATAAGTAAGGAGAGGTGAAGACAGGAAAGCAAACTTAACTGAAAGCTCTGACACAAAAGTAACTGTATTTTAGATGTTCTAAAAATACAGAGAATTTATCCAGTGGGGGACAAAACTGCTTTTGAAGTTTTCATTTTTTGGTCAAGGCATAAATCCTCTTTTGAACTTTTCAATTCTGAGATGAACTTCCTTACATCCCTCTTCTAAATTTGTCTATCATTTCATGAGCTGAGTGGATTTCTATTACTTTCAATTGACAGATCTTAAAATGCTTATCTTAAACCAAGAATGATTCAACATGGTTACTTCTTAACTTTGAAAAAAAATTTTGTTTCACGCACCATGATCCTATCAGTGAACTACACACACATACATATACACCTTTCTAAATGTCTTCTGGAGAAGCTGAAACTGTAGCTAAAATCTTTCCAGTGACTTCCAGTTCTTCCCAACATGAAATCTGGAAGATCACGGGGGGCAATTTTTAGCCATGTAAAATGCTTAATTGTTGTTTATTTATTGGTGGCATTTGTTTGCAGTCACTATGAATAGAAGCTGGGCCTTGGATGGTATATGTATTGTGTATATAATAAAGTGTCACATAATTTTTGCTGAGTAAACTAGTGCAATGTGTTTTTTATCCCATAAGAACTGAAAATTTAGAACTAACAGTTCTCTTATGGATTATATTATACTTCTTGGGGTTCAGTATAGCTTCTTTTCCCCCTTTCTTATTAATTAATGAAACCTTTGGTCAGTTTCAGTAGTGTAACATAAAACATTCCATCTCCATATAGAACTGACCTTGCTATCTTTGTGAGAAATTTTCTAAAGTTAAACATTTATTTGTGGAAATAAGAACACGATGACACTTTTTATAGCAAAATGTTAGACGTTGGAAGAAGACTGCAGCTCCAAAGTGAAACAGATCTTTGACACGTCTTGGAATTCAAATTGAAAGCTGCTGGTCAACTTGATAGATAGGGGAAGATGATGCTGTTATTATGTACTATCTGATCAAAACTGTATATTATAAAGACCATGTACAGGATGATTATTTGGTTATTCTCGATGGGGTGATATTCATTTGTCCTCTGAAAAAGGAATTATGAAATATGCATGTAGCAGTCATTTAACATATCTCTAAATGCAGCTAATCTGTGGTAAGAGAGAGCAGCTCCCCAAATTACTGAGACTGGAAGCAGGACCTGGGTTATCCAACTGAAGTAGCTAAATAGCCTAGCCTTTTCTTGTGGTTTGGGTTACAGTGACTCAGTTTGTCTCCAGAAAACAGCCTGATTTTGACAGAGTGGTTTGCCAATTCCTTTCCAGCTAGCCTCATGGTAATGAGATTTTATTTTTAATAGGACTTCCAGGACACCAATCAAGTTTGTTGAATTTTATTTGAATACTTTGAGTTGTTTTGCCCATCTAAAAAAGAAGAAAATAAGGACATTTAGGGGAAAAGGGAAAGGAAAAATCCTATACAAAGATCATTGAGAAAGATGAGTAGCTATAAGACTGATTTGGAGAGTTGAAAAATAACTGATTCAATAAGTTATTAAATGAGAAACTGTTGACAGAAAAGAGAAATAGATCACTTAAATAAAGAAGGATTCTGTGTACTCATTAAAAGAATAATGAAAATATAATATGCTATTTGAAGACAAAATGTAATGTTTTTAAAGTCATGCCACATAGCATCACTGGATTCATGGCAATAACTCAGACTTGTTAATTTTACCTTAAAAACCATTATTATTTTGGCTGATTTAGCTTGAGGCTAAAACTCCAGCTCCATCATGAAATCATGGAAAAATTTGGTAAATGTTAATGTAGGATTTTAAAATGCACAGTAGTTCCTATTCCTGTTATAGGACTCCTAACAACTGGTACCTGACTAGTCTCCAGGAAAGACTATAGAAAGATCATTCCCAGTGATCATAATGTTTACATGCAAATGATGCTACTAACATGCTCGATCTCAGTTTCTCTATTTAAGTAACTTAACACCCTGAAATTCTGTAGTCTTATTCAAAACTGTAATTTGTGTAACAATACATTGGATAGAGTATAAATTTAAGCATAAATTCTTATCATAGAAAGTTTTAATTAGTAAAGTAAGTTACTGAAGCATTCCTCCAATTCAGTAGTCCAATCCAACAGGCAGAAAAAATAATTGTCAAGATAAAAAAAAAACATTAACCTCCTGATTTGTTCAAGGACATTGAATAGATTAGTAGTTATAATTACTCTTTTTATCTTTGTGGCTGTTCCCCAAGAGTGCTATTATGATCAGTGATCACCAGGAAGCCATTTCTATAGTGGACTTCACCCTACACCTGAACAATCCTTTTTCTCTTCGTAATTATAGGATATTGATTATAAAATGCATCTAGATGTATTAAGAGGTCAATTTTATTTTAATACTCTATATGCATAGATGTATATAAATATGAGAGGTATGTTTCTCCTGATAATTGTTATGATGGAACATATATTGAATTACAGTAAATAAAGACTTAGGTTTACAAAAGGAGTAGGGATAAATGGAAGAGAATATACTCTAATTTTTTTAAAGATGAAAAAAAGAATAAGAGCTACAAACAAAGAAAAGAGTTCAAATGCACAAAATAAGCAGCTTAAAGATATGCCAAAGAGTGAAAACAAATTAATCACCTGGTTAAAAATTAATAGGGATCATAAACTTGATGGCAATTTTCTTTGATAGTGTATCAACTCAAGTACAGTAAAAATAGTTGGTCAAGTTGTGGTTCTGCTTTTTCCCCTTTTATGTAATGCCATTCTTTCATTGCAATGGTGTTACCTGTGGTTGAAAAAAAATTATGGCAAATAAAATAATTATTGTTAATAACCATTTTGTCATGTCAAGCCTGTTGAATGTAAATACACATCAAAAGGAGCAATTGTTCTTTTAGATGACGTCTATTTATAATAGGAGGCAAGAATTATGCAATGCATTTCAAATAGAAGATGTTTTATTACTATCATTATATGTTACCTTAGTTACTTATAGCAGCAGTGGAAAGTTAGATAATTGGTGAGATACAGTCCACATTGGGTCTTAGAGGCTGATGTGTTCTGAGCCACCAATTTCAAATAAAAGAAAAAGGCAATTGTTAACTTGTTTCCAAAGATATTATTCCATGTTTGACTGTAGATGAAAAAACCAACACAGTGGCAGGCATAAGATTTAGAATAAAGCTGAAGACATTTTACAAACACACATACACATAGACAAACATAATCAGGGAATTATATAGCAAGTTATTATGATTATTTTTAACTTGAATATATTTCATGATATTGCTGAAACATTTATTGGTCTGTTGTTAGTTTTGCCAGATAATTAATTTCTGTAATATTTAATTTTTAGTTTAAGTATATATTATTGAACATAAAATTCCCAGAAATGAAAAAAAATTCTCATAAATGTTTAAGCAAAGAGTATGAGTATAAATTTTTAATATTACCTTGTCTTAATTCTTTTCTTTCATTACTGGGACAAAATACCTGATACCCAAAGTGAAGGAAGGAATGAAGGGTTTATTTAGCTCACTGTTTGTGGCGGTTTCAGTCCATAATCATCTGGTTCCAAGGCAGGGTGGCCTGGCTTAGGGTTACTGATGGTCGTGGATCCCAAATAAATCCAGACTTGAGTGTATGCAGTCATTTTTTGGAAGATATCATTTGACAAGTGGAAGTTCTAAAGTCAGTTATACCTGTAGTTTCTTTGGAGTTTTTTTTTTATTAAGATGAAATAGATAAGATTTTTTTCTTTTCTCCTTTAATAATTTCAAATGATATTTTATAGCAGTCCATATGGTCACAAATCTGTAAGTTCAAGTAGAATTTTTATTGATTGTAGTTAGTTTAGATTTTATTTAATATCTTGATATGCAGATATTATGAATGACTTAAGTGTGTGTGTTTGTTGCATAGCATATCTACTTTCCTTTTTTAGAATCACTCTTCATGAAACAATTAAAAAATCATTAATTATCTAGAAACTATATGGTCAGTGATATCCAGCTTGAAATGCAATTATTTTTAATTATGCTGATATGCGTGACACCTGACAGCCCTCAGCTGTACAGTGGAAGCAGCCTAATGGTAGTTAATGTGTCTAGCTTATTGATTGATTGATTTTACCAGATTAAACCCAAGTGCTTTACTTGTAATGATCTATTTCTAAGATCTAATATGATGCTTTGAAAATGGGTACGTGCTTCACTTTTAACTTAGAATCTAACAATGTTTCAATGCCTTACTGCTCTCCTCTTCTATGGCAGTTTCATGTACATGCAGCTAATTTTAGATCTTCACATATCAGAGTACATTTTAGCCCTCCCTAATGAACATATATTTGAAAGGATGAGGCAGTGGCCTTTGTATAGATGTATTATGTAGAGATACCAACACAACAAATGTAATCATTATTAGTACCTGCAAACAGGTACTAATGAAAATTTAAAGACAATTTTTAAAAGGCCAAACTTAAATGTATTAATCTATAAAGAAAGCAAAGCCTTCTTTGCTTGTTAATAAAGGTTGAGTGGATAAATGCACAGCAAAAATTTCAAGTTGGGTTTATCTTGGTGATACTGATTTGAGGTTTCTGATCTTTTTTCTTTCCTACTTTTTTTTCTTTTTGTAATTTGCCTCTTAACCATATCTTTTTACTATGATGTGCTGCTTTTGTTCTCAAATTTCCTACCTCTAAATGACAAACATAGTCTATATTGTAATCTGGTTATGTCCCACGGGAGCTTCCTTAAGGGTCAGCTTCCTTTCCTTGTGCTCTGTTGAGACCTGCAGAAGCAGACAGAAGGTTTTAGCTATAATCACAGCACTCTAAGACAGCCAATAAATTGCTCCTTGTTCCTAACAGATGGTTTCCTTTGCAGTTTTCTCCACTTGGAGACTGTTTTTTCTTCCCTAGAGGAAACATCGAAGGGACTACAAAAGAGGTTCCTGAGCATCTCCGAGTGCACCCAGGACTGGCAGCTGCAGTGGGGTGGGCTGGGGAGGGCAAATGTGGAAAAGCACTGCTTCATGACATTTCAGATTTTCAGTCTTAATACCTCTGTAAGTCTTAGCAGGGCCTGGAAATACAGGACGATAAGCCCAGAACTCTTGAGTGGATGAAGTGGGAGGATCAGGGGTTGAGCCCAGTTTGGAAAACTTAGTGATTTAAGGGTTGTAGTTCAGTGGGAAGGCCTTGGGTTCAATCTGTAGTAGTGCAAAAAAGAGAACTAATAAACAAAAAACCTAACAAAGCCTTAGTAAGACTTCTCAAGATAAAGACTAATAGTTGAGAAAAAGACCTACTGTTTCACTGAAAGGCTGAAATGCCAAAATAACAAAAACCTCAATTTGTTTCTCAGTTTTGTTTTCCATGAAAGATGAAGATTTTTTCTTTCTGAAGAAATAGCATTATGCAAATGTCAGTTCCTATTTGTGGATGGTAATAGTATCTTTTAGCTTTATAGACACTTTTTTCCCTTTCCACAGTAATGTTGCCATATGTTATGTCCAAATTAATGTTTCTACCTCTATTGACTCATTTGACTGGAGTGAAAGCTTTATCTACCAGTGTGAATGAGGAGAGTGGAAGGGGAAATGTAGAAAATAGAAAGGTATTTCCCAATTTATTTAACTGTGATCATGAGTACATTACTGAAATAATAACATACAAGAAATAATGCCAAACAAACAAACTCAACCATTTATATTTCCTTCAGACAACTTTCTGTGGACTAAATAACGTTATTATGAGAAGAGAATTTTAGTAATTACTGTGATAAAATCACAAAGCTTTGAACTATTCTTTGTGCTCAGTCATCGAAGTCCTTGATTTACTGTTATAATTTGGTCAATGATAGGGAAATGCATAAACTTTTCATTCAATTTATGTTGATTTTTTCTGAATGCCACTTACACTTTTTTTCAGGTTTAACTAGTGACTAAAAATCCAGTTAAAATTGTTTGTGAACATAAGTGAAACTCAGTAATTCAATAATTAGGAATTCTACTTTTTTCTTTCCTATTTCCCCTTTTTCATTATAAAAAAGAACTTAGGAGCTAAATAGAGTATGGGAGTCAAATACATAAGAAGTGTTTTAGAACTGATTGGACATAAGAAAAGAGTGGTGCTTTTAAATCTGGATTTTTTACTTAATGAACAGTCTTTAAAAGTTAGCAGTGTGATTAAATGTTTAGACTCTGTGTCTGTACTGGAGTTGCTTTCCTCTCATTTTAAAATGCCACCACCTATTTTAAAATTTACTACTAGATGCATGCTACACAGACACTAATTCAAATTTGAAATCATAGACTAGAAATGAGTCAGAGAACATGGGTTGCTAGAATTACACTGGTGGTTAGAAACTCTATTAATTAATCTGCCCATTAATCCATTAATCAGTTAATAAAAACATTAAGCAAATATTTACTGTGTTATGTAATATTGGGTATGGTGCTGAGCATACAGTTGATCTAGTATTACTGTTGCCTTCAATTAGTATGTATGTATTAGTCACCTTACTCATCATTGGGATAAAATACCAAACACCCACATGCTAAAGGAGAGGTTTATTTTGGCTTGTGGTTTTCAGTGGGGTCAGTCCAAGGTCAGCTGGCTGCAAGGCAGAAATGGCTTGTCAGAGGGGTCTTCAGAGGAACAGCTATTCATTACATGGCAGGCAGGAATCAGAAAGTGAAAGGAGGAGCCAGGGACAAGAATATATCCTTCCAGATCACATCTTAAATAACTCACTTCTACCTTTGCCTTACTTCTAACAGTATGTGAACTACTGAGCTAATAAATGGATGAAATGATTGGTTATGTAGTGCCTACATGATCTAATCACCTTCTGAACACATGAGACTTCAGGGAGACATTATAGGTCTAAAATGTAACACTCCCACACCAAACCATTAATGGATATTTTTTTCTCTCAGCCTCACAACCACATGATGAGGAAAAGGATTATTGTATAGTTCATAAGCTTAAGTTAACCCAACTAGTAGGCAGCAAACTCAAGCTTACACCACAATCTATATAACATGAATATTAAAATCTGCAAAAAAGACTTTAACTATTATTTTTTACCAGTTGATCAAAAGCTTTATTACAAGAATAATCAAAAAAGTCATTTCAGTCTCAATGTGTCAATATGTTATAAGGAAATGGTGCTGTATGTGTCAGTTATTCTCTACATAAATACACATGTGCATTTATCTATGCATAAATGTATACATATCCTGCTATGGTTTGGGTGCCTTCCAAAGCTTTATGTGTTGAAATTTAATCCCATTGTGGGGTATTAGGAACTCGTCTGATTATGGTGTTTAGAGGCAGGGCTGTGGGCAGATGTTTAGAATTAGAAAGTTCTCTAGGATGGAGCTTCCATGAATAAATCTTGGTGGCTTTATAACAAGAGGAAGAGACCAACTGTATATTGTGTCTTGCCATGTGCTAGTCAGGGCTGTCAGCAAGAAGCCCATGACCAGCTGTGACCCCTCAACCTTGTACAGTCAGAATTGTGAGTCAAAATGCACCTCTTTTTCAAAAATAATTTACCTAGTTTGCAATATCATGCTATTAGCAATATAAAAGAGATGACTACAAAGTATACACACATCCTGTTCCCAATTTATGATGGTTTGACTTTAAATTTTGATTATTTCCCAAGCAAAATCTCTTTCCATGCTGGGCAGTCAGCCATATGATCAGTAGGGCAAACACCTGATACCCTGCAGTGTACTGTGTTTCTAATCTGTGGTGTTTGGTGTGTTAGAAGCGTTAACTTAACAACTTACTCTGTTTTCAATTTATGATGAGTTGATCAGGATCCAAAACCATTTTAAGTGGAGGAACATGTGTATAGAACTTTAAAAAAATTCTAAATTTCCTTTTCATCTTAGTATATTATATCCATTTTCAAATATAAGACCTCTTTTTAAATTTTGAATCTTTTTTATTCTGTAGTTGTGCTTTTATATCTTTTACAATAGTACTATTGTAAGATAAGCTTTAGTAGCTGTTTATAAACTGTTACAATGGCCTGATCTTCCTGCATTGAGTTTTTCTTTTGCCAAAGTCACCCAGTGTACTACTGTCAAATTAGTGTTCTCAAACACCACTTTTTTCACATGTAAGTTAAACAGAACTACTTACGTGAGTCATACTTTCTGTTCTGTGTATTTGCTTTTTATTTTACCTTTGCTTGAGTGTCTTCCTATCTAATTCCACTTGGTCAATATCATGTTTATCTTTCAAAACTTACATAGGTTTAATGCCACCCTCTTGAAGACACAGTTTGATGCTATCAATTTACTCTTTTTTTCATGTCTCATTATGTCTGCCTTTCTAATAGCAGAGAGAAAATTCTCACCCTTGTCTTATACTCCTGTAATAGCTGACAGTCAAGAGAAAAGGAAGTGAGCTAGAGACAAGAATAAGAATTGTTTTTGGGACCTCCACCACCCACCCATCTGGAGGGGGCCGGGAACATGACAAGACAGAGAAACAGCAAAAGGCCTCCAACCACTGAACCAGGGAAAACGAGTCCAGTAGAGGTAAATGCAGAGGAGGTTGAGGGCAGCAAACATGTAATATCAGACATGGCCTCATCAGAAATAAAGAAATACTTCCGTGACCTCATCGATGAATTTAAATCTGAAATTCTAACTCAGGTGAAGCAAGATATAAGAAGAGTAATAAAAGAAATGCTGGGAATCCTCAAAATGAAAGAATGGAGGAACCCAGAGAAAGGAGAGAAGCCTTTGATGAAGAATATAAACAAAACCTAGAATACATGAAACAGATCCAAAGAGAATATCAGGAAATTAAAAACTCCATTGAAAGCTGGCAAAACTTTTTAACAGAAACTAAAGACACACTTTCAAAACTTGAAGATAGAGCCAGGCATGGTAGCTCATGCCTGTAATCCCAGCACTCGGGAGGCTGAGGCAGGAGGATCGTTGTGCGTTTGAGGCCAGCCTGGGCTATAAAGTGAGCTCAAAGTCAGCCTGAACTGCATAGCAAGACCCTGTCTGAAAAAGCAAAACAAAACAAAACAACCTTGAAGATAGATTTGCAACATATGATTGTGAAAGGAAGGATCTCTTAAAAATAACAAGGAACCAGGAAGCAATGGTACAAAGGCTAGAAGATGACAAAAGGATTTATAACCTAAGAATAAAAAATGTGAATGAAGATGCAGCAACAAATACAAATGAAATAAAAAGTCTATTCACAGAAATAATTAAGGAAAACTTCCCAAACATAGGTAATGGAAGTGAAGTTCAGATAAATGAGGCATACAGAACTCTAGCCAACTACAACCAAAACAGATCTACACCCAGACATATAATAATCAGGATACCAGAAATCCATCACAAGAACAGAATATTAAAAGCAGTCAGAGAAAAGAAACAGATTACCTATAAAGGAAAACTCATCAAAATCATAGCGGACCTCTCGATGCAAACCATCAAATCAAAAAGAGCTTGGAGCGAACTATTCCAAGCCCTGAAAGAAAATAACCTCCAACCCAGACTGATGTACCCTGCAAAACTGTCTCTCAAAGTTAATGGAGAGACAAGATATTTCCACAACAAAGAGGAACTGGGGGAGTTCATGACCACCAATCCAACCCTGCAAAGAATACTGAAGGACATTCTAGAGAGAGAGAAAAAAATCATCAGGATTCCAGGAACAATGGCAGAAAGGCCTCAATGAAAGGGGCAGACAGTGGAATGAAGGAGAGAAGTAAACAAACAACAATGACAGAAAAACAGCATGGCAGAGATAAGACAGAGAAGATTGGTTATATCGTTGTTTTATCTTGACTGATTTTATTTGAATCTGGTATGCTTGAGAGTGTCAAGTCTGAGAGTAGAGGCAACTACTCTGAAGATGACAGGATTCAGTAGGATACCCATTCTGGTTTGATTGTTAACTGCCTTTGAAGTCCTATAATGTCTCCAATGTTTAGTTTTTATTAATAGTGTAATGCAATGCTAAGTTTAATTATACTATGTTTGATGATATAGACAATTTTATTGAAAATAACAAGAGACATCATAATAACTACTGTAGATCACCTAGTATTGTGGTTTTATATGTCCTTTTCATTTCACATTTCTCGAGGAATTTGTATTATTGACTTTGTTTCTCCCTCTAATACAGAAAGGCTAGGTATACATGTAGAGACATGTACATGTGTAGAACTTCTAAGTAGTTTATGAGAATGGATTATAGTTATTGTAAAGAAAAGAGAGAGGAAAAGAAAATATTCTAAAGGATATAACTGCAAGTATGTTTAAGAGTGTAGGATTGATGACCATATTACTAAGTTTTTGTTGGATAGATGAACAGAACTGGTTGCAGTCTCACTGTTTAAATGTCCACTTTGTAGGCTTTAGTTTTATAACTTGAACAACTACTTCTAAGAGGAAAATATGTAATTATCAAGTAGTGATTTCTTAATGGTTACTACTTTTGTTTTGTTTTTGAAATTTTGTATTATTTCTACCCTCTTTCTATTGCAATTTTTTTTCTTTAAAAAAAAAAAAAGAATTGTTTTGGATAGTGAAACATCCAAGAAGTGATTTTAGTTGTAAACACACCTCAGAGCAAGTCAAGGATGAGGCCAAGAGATAGTTACATTATGAGTTCAAACTATCTATAGAGACTTGAAGTTTGAGGCAAATATACACCAAGAAAGGGAAGGAAAGACATTTATAGGAGTCAAAAGGGTTCAACAATATAATAAATAGTTGAAGCCCTAATTGAAGAAATGAAGATGGAATTAAAATGGGAAGGAAGATAATATATTTAAATAGTTTCAAGAACAGAGTTACCTGAATTTCAAGTTGCATAGTATGCTGTAGGGTACATTCACTATTCCATCTTTAATATTTAAGAAATATCTATTCTTCATTGTAATAATCAAGGTCCCGGCCGGAAATATTTTGGTAACAGAGGAGAGTTTTTTAACGGGATTATATAGTTGGTTTGGAAAACCAAAAAGGGGTAGTACAGATATGTAGCCTTAAAGGTTATAGGGAGGGAGCAATTTCCAGAGGAATCCAGAGATAGTAGCTCTAGTTCAATGAAAAATGTGGTCACTTGATAGAAACTGTAAATAAGTAAATGTCAATATGCAGCAACCTATCAGAGAGGAACTGGAGAAACGAATTGCTTTATTTTACTTCTTGTCTGATCATTCTAGCATCCTCCATTGGCCAAACCCAATTAGAAATCAGTGGGCATAGCAGGTCACTGAACAGAACCTTTCTTTCAGACTCCCAACCTTATGCTACAGGGGAATAGGTAGAGGGCAGACAGCATTGCAGAGTCAAAGTGGATTTGGAAGGACAAACAAAATACTCAGCACACCCAAATGGTGCGAGTTAGGTTTGGGAGTCCAAAGAAAGGAAGCATAGGCCATATTTATTTCAATACATGGCAGATGTAGGGAGCAGCATTGAGGTCCAAGACTTTAGGATATCGAGAACTTGGTCAAAATTGGAATTAGAAGTAGCTAGCAGCTGATGATTTAGCTCAGTGACACAGCGCCTACCTGGCAAGTACAAAGTCCTGAGTTTGATTCCTGGTACAAAAAAAAAAAAAAAGTAGCTTGGCACAATGGAAATTTCCCAGCAAGGAACACTCCCTAAGTTTTCTTTTTCAGTTTTGATGAGAATTTGTTTCAATATCACTTGACTTTTTGAAGGCAGAATGACTCTGCTAAAATACAGAGTATGTGTTATTTGTACATAATCTTGCCTTCTCTGTTCAACTGTACATCTTTGTGAAGAAGAAAATGCTGTTACTTTTGTTATACCTTATATCCCTGATATAATCATATGCTAAAGAGATTAGTAAGTGAATCCGAGTCTCCCGCGCGGAGAGCTTTCCTGGCATCCTGAGCTTACCTTCCCGTTCCCTTATTGCTCCAATGTATCTTTTCAGGTGTGTAATTCCACTTTATATACTTGGGTAGGTGTTATTATTATTTTTATCAGAACATGCCTTGATCACCAATATATAACTCTTTGTCTTTACTCGTTTCGTTTTTACTAACTATCCAAACCACAAATGTGCTTCAGGCTCAGCTCGGTTCTATTTTCAGTGATAAACCTACCTTTAACCTGAGTAGTTGCCTTTCAGTGCTTTAATATTTACTTGAATTAAATATTTCATTGAACTAGAAATATTTAAAATCTTAATCTTTCATGCATCAGTTGAACAGATGGAAACTGAAGTTGGTTCCAGTTTTTTCAAGTGTCTAGTTGACTCATCTGAACACTGTTTTCCCTATGCTGCAACTTCTTGGTTCTTTTTTGTCTGACTTTCTTGAGTTAATATTCCTTGAAGACTTGAGTGGTTTCTTAACACCTTTCTTCAGCCTACAGAAGGACTATCTTAGGCTGTGCTGTAAAGTATATATGCCACTACATGTAGAATATTTCTCACTAGTTGATAGGTGAAAAATTTAAGAATAAATACCAATGAAAAGTCTGAGTCACCCTGGAAGTCTCTAAAACGTCTTTAACTTGAATGAGTAATGCGATGTAGACTTCCCAGTTCCCATCCCCCTACCTGTTGGAATTGATCAGTTTTAAGATTTTTTTCACTGACCAGATGTGTTACCACTTATCTAGAGTTCTCAGATGAAAACAAAAACACTAACGATGTTAGATTAACAAACATTGAGGCATGCTTTTGGAAGCAGTCAGCAGGGGGCAATGATTTTTCTCTAGGTCTCTTAATCAAAAAAATGTACAATGGTTACTAAATTCTCTTGGCAGGTTTAGATGGCACATTTTCCTCTGCTCAATGCTTTCCAGTCAAGTACACCTAGTTTCCTAGATAGTTCATACATGAAATACTCCCCACAAAGCTAACAAGCAGAGTATGTTTGCCTTAGATAAGACTGGGTGACTCAACTTAAATAGCAAATTTGTGTTAAAGTCAGTGTGGTATTATGTGTCTGTATATCTCTGATTGATAAAATGGGAGGAGGAATGATTACACAAACATATAGTCTGTAGCAGTTAAGTAAAAGGAAAAGGTTCGTTCTGTAGTTTGAGGAGCACTGTCCTATCATGAAGTTTGCAGAATGTTTAAACAACAAAGGACCTTAGAGTCATTTGATTCCATTTTTTTAGGAGACTGATAAACTATCAGGGAAGCTGAATATCTTGCCTGATTTATGCAGAGGTAATGCTAGAATTAGTGTCTAGGTCTGTATATACTTTGTACTACCCTATACTTTTCTAGAATTCATCTCAGCACAACTGGCTTATGTGACAGTAGGCATCCCAACCCCACTGTCTTGCCAATAGGGCTTGGTTTTAAGATTGCTTACTGGTCAGATGTTTTATCCACTTATCTCAGAGTTCCCAGGTGAAAACAAAAGTGTAAGTCTACAAGCTCAAGACTCAAGAAGACCTGCCTTGTATGGCTATGTTTAGTTAGTAAATCTTGGATTTAGGCCAATTTGGATGTGGTGTCATATTAATACTCTGTGCATGGTGAGACCAGTGTTTCTAGGTACCCACTGCTTGGCACTTGGTGTAAGTGAACTCTCCCAGTGATGTGTGAATAGAAGCAAATATCCCTGAGCTGGCTGCATTCCCACAGACAGTTTAATTAAGCTATCTTTTCAGAAGGATGACACCCTCCTCCCAGAAGTTGTTGCAGATTTTAAGAAAACCAGTGCCTTTCATTTCCTAGTGAATTTCTACTTAACACTACTATATTCATCTCCACTAGATCTCTTTTTCCTATTTGGATATCCACTAAATTTTAATAATATGTTGGATTTTAATTTAATATATCAAGTTATTTCCAAAATTCTGTCAAGGGATATCTGAGTTTAGTACTAAATTTAAGTTTAATACTAAATTCTTGATACCTTCCATACTTTAATAAGCAAGAATAGAAACTAACAGTAGTTAACACTGGCTAATGAACATTGTTAGAAAATTGCTAGAAAAAGTTTGCAAAAGGAGTTCTTTATCATGTTAAGTAATTCAGAGTTTAAAAAAGAAAAAGACAAATGCCATGTTCTTCCTGAGATGGAAATCTCCTGCTGGTTTTCAGCACATATACCTGATTTTGGCTAAAGTAAACACACACTAAGAACAGGGTCTATTTTTCTTCTTCTTTAGATTGATGCTTATATTTCTGCAGTTCATGCTAGAAGGAAATAAAACAGGAAATAAAAGTAGTTTTTGAATCCTAAACAGTTTGAAAGGAAACAGCTAAGCTACATAATTCCATATTTCATCATTCAGACAAAGCAAAATATTTGGCTTTTAAATAATTTCTTAAGAATATTTATACAGTTGATTTAGCATTATATCAGTTTATGCCCTTTGTATGTTTTAGATAACATTGTTGAACTTCTTTGACTGAACACGAGGTGAGCTTGCCAGTGAGGAGCGCTATGTAGGCAGACACTCCTTCTTTCAGCCCAACGAAAGCAATTTATTCAGCAGTTGTTACTAGTTTACAAAAATTATTTCAACACTTTGTGCTTTGTGAGTTCACCTCTCAGTTTTAAGGGAGATCCCACTTTTTATATTTTCTTCTCTTACTCTTCTTATACTGTGTTTAGAGCATGTTTTTTTCTTTTCAAATGGTCCAAACCAAGATATAATACAGTTTGCAGTATCTCTGGCTTCATACAAAACAAGTTTTAATACTGAATACAGCAAATAAAAAAAAAAAACAACTGCTGAAAATAAAAGAGGTTTATGCAAAGTTATGTTCTTTAGGTAGCTTTCTCTCAGAAAAAAGTATGAGCTCCAAAAAATGTCTGTGACATGAATCTTAGTCTGCCTGTTTTCCCATTCCAAACAGGTAAATCACCACCTTTTCAGCAATCAGTTATGTTTTGGGTCAGATAGCTGATTGCAGAGAAGCCATGGGTCACCTGCCCATATTTCCACCAGGGCCGGAAATTAGCTGTACCCTGTGCCTAGGCAGTCATCAATCAAACCTATTTATATCTCAGTTTTTGGCATGTGGCCCTCTCAGCAAGAAGTAAAAATTGTTTTTATGAGTCAAGACATGCTTGAGCAAACAAAGCAACACATACACAATATCTGATACCCTATTGTTTTCCATCCTAAATCATATGAACTCAGTTTTATTGAAAAGATTTTGATGTTGGTAAGACTCAAACAGAAAAATACTCTCAGGTTCTCTCTCATAGGAATATAAATTTGCACATCATAGAATGTTTATGGTACATATTATTTTGAAAAATATATATGTAACACAATCCATCAATTTATAAATGCCTATTAAAAGATTACTTATAATCTTGCAGTATGAAATATGCCTTCCCCCAGAGGAATTACATTGGAAATATGACCTCAGTTGTTGTGACAGTGTTCTCAACTGTATTTAACTCAAAATGTATCTGCACAGAGATTCTGTGCAGGTTCCTGGGTCACAGGATACTGAGGCAAAAGGGCTATCTATATCCACTCACAAGTCTAGGATATCCTAAATCTGTATCTCTTTCGTCAAACTCATCAAAGGCATAAAGCATGCTGGGGGTGCCATAATCTTAGCGAAGGGACAGAAGATGTTTTTAATCATGGCTGACCACAAAATTTGATGGAATTTCTTTGTAAGTACTTTTCAAGCCAAAGCAAGTGTCAAACTTTGGTGAAACATGAAATTCTTAGTAGTTAATTGATATATTAGATGCTTAGGACTATATGATCTCATAACAATAGACCCAAATTTGAATTTTTATCATGAATATCTATTTGCAATCTTTTATGTCCACAGTCATGTGGTGTATAGAATGGAAGGCATTGGGATAGGTAGAGAAAAATAAAACTCGAGAAAATACTGAGCCAACATTTACAAGGAAGGCAATTCACAAGTAATATGAAATATATCAAGTAGTCTCTGAGTTGGTCTATTGGAGATTTCCTTTTGTCCCTAGTATAGCTCAGAATTGAGAGTTTTCCCTTCCCTTGAGGATAACAGACTATATCATTCTTAGAATAAGGATGGACAGGAGGAAAAGTACATGAAAAATCCAGTGGGACCAGAATATTTACTGTGGACAAAAAAGGACACCTATGTTACAGAGCAGGGCTGTACAATTCAGCAAACTCAAGAACATCCAATTTAAGATAAATAATAATAATTCAAGAAAGCATAGACACTTGCAAAATTTGCGAGGTAAGCATAGTATTTCCTGCAATTCTTCCACAATAATTTGTATTTATGGTTAAGTTTAAGAAAGCAAATAGTAGAGTGGGAGTTCACAGTATGTATTCATGCCGAAGGTAATGAATTCCAGATTCTCATCATTCCACTAATCCTTTCTTGGTTAATTCCAGTAGTATAGAATTCTAATGAAGGTGGTGCTTTAACTAGGCTTTCCCTCTGCATATTATGGTAGGATTTTGAGACTCAGATATGTGAAACACAAATAGAATTTTGTTCTAACACAGTATATTTTTGACAGACCATATTACGTTTCATTTGTTTTGCCACCTTAAGGGTTATATTTTTGTCTTGCTACTGTAATGGCTGGATCCATTCATGGATTTGTAATTATTTCTCCCCTACATTTGTTTCTGAGTTTCCATAGCTGCTGCTGCCCAAACATTTCAGCTCAAAATTTCCTAATTTATTTGGACCTCATAGGAAAGAAAACCTTTTAGGTCTGAATAGTACAAAGATACCATCTACACAGCTGGATATTACTAGGCTACTGTTGACTCTATGAAACTAAAGAAACACAAAATGATACAGAATTGAGCGAAAAGGCTGGTCTATTTCCCAACAGATGAAGGGATCCTTCTCTGGGACATGAACTTGGTCCTTTGCCTCTTCTGGGCAGTGTCTGTGGCACAGACGCTGACGAGGAGATGGCCGTCTAGGCATAGGCTCACCTAAGGTGCTCTCTAAACTTGCTCATGAGGTATCCCCGTTTAGTGGTTTGAAAACTCTGAATACACTTTTTAAATTATTCTTTCCTTCTTTAGGCTATCCCTCCATGATCTCTACTCATTCATTAGTCCATGAGGCCTCTCGAGAGTAAAGTTTAGTTGTTGATATCTTTCTGTAAGGTGTGTGTCCATACTGTACTCCACTCACACGACCCTTAGAAATGAACTCCTTCTACCAGCATCTCAGTTTAGACACTCAAGGCAGTTCAGATATCCTGAAAGTACATTTTAGTGTTTGTGACAACCTGATCCCCTGTTGTGTTCAACTGACCTGTCTGGTCTCTTTATTCAGAGTAAATATTTTCAAGCCTAGGTTACTGTATTCTGGAATATAAAAATGAAAAGCATGCTTTGATATCTGCACATGATAAACTGCATCTCTTGGTTGTATCACCAGCATCCCACTAATTGGAGATCTTTCTGAGCCCAAATGGAGTGTGTTCACAATTCTTCCTGGCAAGGTGCCATCTGCCCCTTAATGAAACTTCCTCCTTGTCCTCTTGCATGTCATTGGCCAACAGCTCATGATTACTGTGTTGTTTCTTATTATCTTCAATAGAATTGTCTATATAATCAAGCATAATTGCATATAGTAGTATAATTGAATATAGTAGCACATAACAATATTAGTAAAAATAAAACATTGTAGACAGTATCAAACTTCAAAGGCAGGTAATAATCAAACCATAGTGAATATTCTAGTGAATCTTGTCATCTTAATGCAGTTGCTTATACTCTCAGACTTGATACTATCCATCGTAATAGCTTTGAATAAAATCTATTAATACAAAACAGTGATCTAACAAATCAGATTCGATTACCATCAGTCATGGTAAAACAGTGTAGGTTTTACAGAGCTTTAGATTAAGTTAATAGGAAATTAAGAATGATTACTGTACTATATACTGTTATTTTCAGGATTACTGTCTGTGCCCTCAAATCTAGTACAGGTAGAATGACTGGAACAGAATATAATACATCTAAGCAGAGTAGAGTGAGTAATGTGAGTTTTAAATCCTGGTGCACTATTAACAATATAGTGTATCAAGGCCATCTATGTTAGAGATTCTAGTTATCCTTCTCTGCCTCATTTCTGCTATGCTATTTTTCTGCCTTTGTTTGTCTAGTTTTCTCCTTCATTCTACTTCCTGCCCCACTCACTGAGGCCTTTCTGCCACTGTTCCTAAAATCCTGGTATTTTTTTCCTCTCTCTAGAATGTTCTTCAGTATTCTCTGTAGTGTTGGATTGATGGTTACAAACTCCCCCAGTTCCTCTTTGTCATGGAAGCATCTTGTTTCTCCATTAATTTCTAGTGATAGTTTTGCAGGATACATCAATCTGGGTTGGAGGTTATTTTCTTTTAGGGCTTGGAAGACTTCACTACAAGCTCTTCTTGATCTGATAGTCTGTGTCGAGAAGTCAGCTGTGATTCTGATGGGCTTACCTTTATTTTTTATTTAAAGAGAAAAAAAAGCAAAACAGAAAAAGGGGTAGAAACAATACAGAATTTCAGGAAAAAAAAAGCAGTAAGAAATCACTAGTTGATAAATTACATAATGTCTTCTTAGACTTAGTTGTTAAAGTTACAAAATTAAGCATACAAAGTGGACATTCAAACAGTGAGATTGCAAAGAAGTTCAATGATCCAGTAACAACTTAGCAACATGGTTATCAATCCTACACACTTAAACTTACATGCAGCCATATCCTCTAGAGCACTTTCTTTACTTCTTTTTACTTTTTAAGTCTATTATCTGCTTAGTTATATCCTGTTTTAGGTTGCTCATTACCTTACTGACTTGTTTCGTTATTGTTATATACTTTTAATCACCTTATGTAATTCTGTTGCCTTGTTTTTGAGTTTCTCCTCATCCATGATCCATGGATCAGCTTTGGTGGAGTTGGGAGATTTTTGGAGGTATTTTGTTATTTTCTTATCTACTTTTTTTTTTAATGTAGCAAAATACAGCAGAACAATACAGAAAAAACCCATGCGACCGCACTGTAATAAAACTACCACAGAACCTCAGAGCAGGTCACCAGGACACAAGCAATGGGCTCAGTAGTACAGCCCATTTTGTTTACATTAGCTGTTCTTTCAATCAGGTAGAGGAAAATGAAAGGAAATATCGAACTTTTAAAAACAGAATATTGAATAAAGCAGTACCATTAATCAAAACTGAGCAAAACAGTGATAAAAATATTTGCCTTCAAAGACATGATAGAAAGAAATCCCCCTTACTTGCCACACTGTATACATTCATCCTCCAAAAAGATACTCAAACCGCTGGTGCCGACTTGCTAACAGGGTGGGGTGGGGGGGATGGATCAATGTCTGATTCTTAGCCTGCGCACTGGCAGGGCCCCAGCTGCTTACCAGGGCGGCCAGTAGACCACCTTATCTCCCAGTGCCCAAAGTTCCAACATGATGCAGAGCTCAGGAATCACTGATAGTTCCTGCCCCAGTGTGCCAGCGGCTTGCTAGGCCACAAGCTGCTTACCAGGGTGGCCAGTAGGCCGCTTGTTCTCCCAGTGCCTAAAGTTCCAACATGATGCAGAACTCAGGAATCGCTGATTGGGCTTACCTTTATAGGTAATCTGTTTCTTTTCTCTGACAGCTTTTAATATTCTGTTTTTATGTTGAATTTCTGGTATCTTGATTATTATATGTCTGGGTATAGTTCTGTTTTGGTTGTAGGTGCCTGGAGTTCTGTATTCCTCAGATAACCGAATGTCATTTTCTTTTCCCATGCTTGGGAATTTTTCCTTAATTATTTCCATGAATAGCCTTTGTAATTCACCTGTATCTATTCCTGCTTCTTCATTCATGTTTCTTATTCTTAAATTGTAGACTCTCTTGTCATCTTCTAGCCTTTGTACTATTACTGCCTGTTTCCTTGTTAGTTTTAAGAGATCTTTCCTTTCATAATCACACATTGAAAACTTGTCTTCAAGTTTTGATAGTCTCTCCTTAGTTTCTTTTAAGGAGTTTTTCCAGCTTTCAGTGGAGTTTTTAATTTCCTGGTAGTCTCTTTGAATCTGCTTCACGTATTCTATATTTTCTTTGTATTCTTTATCGAATGTTTCTCTCCTTTTTTGTGTGTTCCTCCCTTCTTCCATCTGTATCATCCTGAGAGATGCTTCCTGAGAGCATTTCTTGTATTACTCTACTCATATCTTGCTTTACCTGATTTAATATTTCAGTTTTGAGCTCGTCTACAAGGTCTCGAAGATATCTCTTAATGTCCATTGAAGCCATGTCTGATGTTGCATGTTTGCTGCCCTCAGTCTCCCTTGTTTTTCCTTCTCCTGGATCAGTGCTCTCAGAGTTCTGGGCTGGTTGCCTCCTCCTGCCTCTCTCTCCTTTCATGGTCCTGGCTTCCTCCACACAGGTTACAATGCAGGTCCCAACCCCCTTCCCTGTTGGCCATGTTTCCTCCAAAGCACGCTGGTGAGGGACCTCCTCCCTCTCCTGGCTGCACTTGTCACTGACACGTAAGCAGCGGCTGCATTTGCCTGTCCCTCTCCACCGGGCCAGCCAAACTTCAGGTGCCTTCACCTGGTTAGTACTTGCTAGGTGCAGGGAATGGATTTGGGATGGCTCATTGGGTCCCGGCCAGGGGCGTGGCCCAGTCCAAGCAAATCTCACTAATGTGCTCTGAGGAGGGAGCAACCAACTGAAGTCACTGTCGTTCCCAGTTCAGGCTCCTCCTACCTGATTCCAGCATGTTGCCCTTTTGGTCACACCCTTCCCATGTGTGTGGGGGGGTCTCATTCCCAGCACTGACCATGGGTTAATGAAGGTCCCTTTGCTGGCTCTGCTCTCCATTGGGCTCACTAACCCCTGACTTCAGTGCTGCTGTGCTTCCTGTGAGTGGCGGTAGGAATGAGTTTGGGTGGCTCTGCTGGTCAGCACAAATTCAAGCTGGCACAGACTTGGTGAGTCACCACGAAAATGCTATGTCCCATAATTTTTAGCTGTTTCAGTTGTAGTCCTGAAGTATTTGATGAGCTTTTTTTATGTTTTAATTTATTCCTGTGTCAAGAGGATCCGTTTCCCTCTGTCTGGGTCTCTCCAGGGTGTTTTATTCTGGCAAATGAGTTGTTTCTCCTGGGAGGCTTTGTATTTTGTTGCTCACTGATTGACCATCTTGTCTTCTCTCTCTAGTAGGGTTATTTTACCATAACTTTTACTTGAGAATGTATGAGAGCATCACATTTTTTTTTATAGTGCTGGGAATGAAACCTAGCACCTTGTACATGCTATGCAAATGCTGTACCCCAACCCAATAATCTTTTTTAAGATCTGAAATTGCAAACCTCCTTATCAAGCTTATTGAACTGTGGTTTCTGGACTCCATCTTTCTGTTCTTAGGTAACAGGAAAATGTTTGTTTAGTTTGATGTGTGACACTCCTTCTATCCTTCAGCTTCAAAAATTCCAGATGTTGATCCTATAGTCAACATCTGTGCATGATTTCATATCTCTGGGAGGAAATTTGGGTGGGTCCAGAGAAGGAGATTTACTTAAATTAGGCATTATCTGACTCTTGTTTAATCTCATCATGTTTTAGTTCCTTTTTTAAAACATGCGTTCCCCACTTGGTGAACTGAATTGTACTGTCTTGATACAGAAGGTGGTAACAAAATACAGGAATAATGACTTTTCTGTTGTTTATTCACATAATATCTTCTGTAAGTAGTTAATGTTAATCTCTTCTTTTGTTATCATTTAAATTTGTCCATAATTTTATACTTATGAAGTTATGGTTTCATTTTTTCTGGATCTTTATAATTTTATTTTTTATTAGCATATGTAGCACATTACATTTCTTGTGGAAAATTGATACATGTATATATCCTCAGTCCTTCTTCTTTGTATCTCTTTTGATCCCTTCCTTTTTATTGACACATTTCAAACATTATGCTTACATTCCTTGTGTACAGTTGGTACCTGCACATAACACATCTTAATCCCTTCCCTTTTATCTCCTTTCCTTCTCTTCCTTCACCTCCTCCCTCCAGCTTTTGATTCCCCTGCCCATTTGAAAAAGATCTATCTTTCTGCTTCCCATCTCTATCTTTTATTTTGTTCTTTATTTATAATTTGGTTTTCTCATATAAGAGAAACAATGGGATACTTAAGTTTGTGTGTCTGATTTATTTCACTTAACATTATCATCTCAAGTTGAATCTATTTTTCTACAAATGACTCAAGTTTCTCTTTCTTTGTGGCAGGATAGTACACATTGATATGTAAATACTCCTTTATCCATTCATCTGTTGATGGACATATAGGCTACTTCCAATATTTAGCTCTTGCAAATTGTGCTGCTATGCACATGAATATGCATGTGTCACTGTAGTATGATGTGGTTCACTATTTTGGGAAGATACAGAAACAGTTTTACTAGTGTCTTATTGTATATTCATCCTTGCTTACTACATGTCCCTTTCTATATTTTATATTTTTATAAACCTTCATCAGATAGTTTTCTTCTATATCATTTATTCAAATATTTTGTTGCTAAATTATGCTGCAGTTATTTTTAAGTTATTTTTAGCATATGTACACATATGCTAAATTATCCACATTTCATTCTTATCCACATTTCATTCTTCTCCCCTTTTACTTTTATTGAGAATATTCTGAATGTCAAAATAGCATGAACATGAAAGCCCAAGGATTATCTAACTTGAAGAGGTTATCCTTTCTTCTTAGAGGTCAGCTGATTTGAGCACTAGGTGGGCAATGTCTCTCCAGTGCAGTCTGGGTGCCAGCTTTGTGACAGCCCCTCTTTTGGCTGTCTGAGGCCCTGTGACCAGGCAAGTGGAAGCTTCCCTGCTGGGGTAGGGCTTCCATCCCACAGGGACCTTTATCAAGCTTAAAAACTTCTCTCTCACTGTGAAACTGTGAGAAACTGCTCACAGTTTCTCCCTTTTTGTTTCTCAGATTTGGGGAGTAATAGCAATCTCATGCAATTTCTACTTCCATAAATACATCAAACTGGTTTTCATTAAATTATCTGTCCATCTAACTGGATGATTTCAAATTTCTGGTCAGATTCTGGAAGATACAGGTACCAGTGATGCAGCTGCCAGTTCAGCCACACATACTAGGCAAGCTCTCTACCACTGAGGTATAACCCCAGCCCTCTGTACTTGTAAAATTGGCTTGCTAAATTGGTTTTGGATTGGAGATTCTCCTGCCTAAGCTTCCTAAATAGCTGACATTAAAAGCATGCACCATTATGCTTGTCCAGTTTCTAGTCTTTTTCTTGCCTTAGTCTTTCTGTCACCAAATCATTACACTGACTTAATCACAGATCTTGTGGAAGTAGTTTTTTTCCCTTGCATTATTGCTTCATTCTTGTGCAGACCATTTTTTAACTCTTAAAATGCTTAAAAAACAGATATATTCCCTAAATTTTTGCACCAATTTTTGAAGCAGGGACATCCATAGTTACTGTTACCTGATATCATTGTAGATCGTCTCAGAACATAGTATCCCCAAATCTCAGGCTACTGAAACCATTCATAATGTGTCTAAATCTTCCAGCTCCCCCATAACCATCTATATTCCATGTTTCTTGGGATACTCACCCTTACAAAATTGCTTCTCAGTGTACCACAATCAGTATCTTTTCACAGGATAACACTGAAAGTGATAATCTGTTACTTCACTCTTTGCTGAGGCAAAATACCCAACCCACAAGTTAAAGGAGGAAAATTTTATTTAGTTCACCATTGTAGGGGTTTCCAGTCCATAACTGGCTGGCTCCAAGGCAAGATGGCATGGCAGATAGGCATCACAGTGGAGAAACAATTCATGGCAGGCAGAAGGAAGCAAAGCAATGAGGGACCACCCCGGTTCTATCCCTTACATTTTATCCAGCCTATATAGGGCAGGTAGCACTCACACCTTTAATGCTAGTGCCATCAATCCTAGCATTGCACTGTGAATCAATCCCAGCATCACACACTCTAATCAACTACTTCTATAAAAGCCCTCCTGATGCATGAGACTTTGGAGGGACATCTAGACACAAGCCATAACAACTAGGGTAAGATAATGGTTCTCAATTATTTTTGTTTTAGGAATACTTTATACTTCTAAAAATTATTTGAGGACCCATGAAACTTAACTGTGGGTTATAATTGCTTATCCTTACTGAGTTATGAGTAAAAATTGAGAATTAAAAATACTCTGGTTCATGAAAAATAATATAACAACATACCTTTATAATTGTATGTTCTTTTGACTTTTTGTAAATTGTTTTAATTCCTAGCTTCCAGAAGACAAGTCAGTGGATTTTTCTCATATCGGCTCTCTACTTAGTCTTTTGTTTAGTTTTTGTTCTTTTACATAGTGAGACAGTCTCAGTATGTAGCTCATGCTGGCCTCAAACTTGCAATGATCCTCCTACCTCAGCCTCCTGAGTGCTGAGATTGGCCATGCTTTGTACTTGGTCTTTTCAAATATGTTCTAATATGTTGTTTTTATTGAAGTAGGAGGGATCCATTCTTGTACCTTTACCTGGATTGCAAATGAAAGTGTTTTAATAACATTTCCTGATGTTTGTGGTTATACCTTAATATTACATCAAAAGCAAAACAAGAGGTAACTTCCTAAGTGTAGATGCAGTGTAGAGTCTGAAAATGTATTAATAAACTTTAGGTACTCTATACAATCCATTGGTCTCTTGCTCTTTTACCACACTTTTGTAACATGATTTATTTGTCATGTGGAAACTCTTGGTTCATTGAGTCAGTGCTGTTCTTCCAAATGTTGCTGTATTTCATTGTACAAGATACAAATTCCTTCATTAAAATGATCAGTGAGAAGGCTGTTGAATACTAAGCAGTTATCAAATTCATGGTGGCAAACATAAGCCTTCCAAAAGGCTATTTTTTGTTTGAAAACATGAATTGTATAATTTGCAATAAGCTTGGCAATTATTTTCCTTAAGGCAATTGGCTCACTTCTTACATTCTGAAGAAGTTATCAGTCAAATGGATAAATCTACACAATAATAGTTTGTCTAGCATTCTTTCAAGTAAAATATGATGCTCCACAGAAAAAAGCTGCCATATACTTCTGTGAGTGATTCCAAAAGTTACACATGTGCTATAATTTGAGAAAACCATAGCACTTCAGAATGCAGTGAAAGTTCTTTATGTGTCCTGCTTGTTACATCATATAGAATGTTGAAAATACATAGACCAAATGTTCCATATTTAGTGACATTATTAAATTTTATTATTTCCTCAAATTCTTCATTGAAACCAATTCTTTAAAAAACTGAAGAGTCTGTGTGGTTGATGGTTGAAGCCAGGTCTTTAATTAATGTTAGGTACCAGAAGCTTTTCCCACCTTTGCTTTTGCACCATCAGTGCACAGGTAAGTACCATGATACAAGCAAATGATACCTGATTTAAACTATAAGCATGACGTTGACTCTTCAAACCTCTAGAAAGTTCTCTGGGCCCTCACAGATCTACAGAACATGTTTAAAAAAATGCCACCCTAGAGTAACATGCTAATTCTTCCCACTAGTCAGAAATTCACTCTTAAGGGGAAAATACTAAGCTGGGCATGGTGGTACATGCCTCTAATCCCAGCTTTGGGGAGGCTGAGGCAGGAGGGGTGCTGTGGGTTTGAGACCAGCCTAGGTTACATAGTAGCTTCAAGGCTAACCTGAACTATAGACCAAGACCTTGTCTTAAAAAACAAAAAAGAACAAAGAAACAAACACACAAATGCAACTAGGTTACTAATTCATATCATTTGATCTGAAAGAAGTCACACAATTTTTTCTATTTGCAATAATAACTTTGTACAATGTGTTTTTAAAATTTTTAACAATAGGGATATTTAATATCATATCACATGGCTCATATGACAGTAAATGATCTAAAATATATAGGAAAAATATCATCATAAGAGAAAATGGCAAATAAATGTATGTGTTGTGAACTCATTTAAAAAATTATAGAATAACTTTCTTGTCTTACAGCATGTGTTTTGTACGTGGACTATGCATTTTTGCTTTTTCTTTCAGTGATGTTTACTTTGTCGATGTTTAGTGTTTAGCTATTCCAGTTGTAAAATTTTGTTATTACTAAAATTCTTTTCATCTTATTAAAATCAGGAGCTCATACCAGGAAATGGTAGAATGTGTTTAAATCTAAATAAAAATGTATACCTTTCATGTGATTATATTTATGGTAAACAGCAGGCTCAAGAAATATTTTCCCTTTCTGACAAGGGCAGTCCAAATCTATGATCTCTCTCAAAAAACCAAAGAAATTCTCTTTACAAATTTAGAAAAAACATACTTCCATTCCACATTCGCAAGTTATCATTTCTTGACACACGTATGAATTGCTCCATAATGTTCCTAAAACAAAGGATGAGTGTTTACTATCTTTCCATTTTTTATTCCCACTCCACATATATAGACTAAATCTATTCATACTTTCCAAAAATGTCCCCATATCTTACAGAATAAAATGGCAAAACTGTTCTAGACTACTGACAAATTGCTTAGGTTGGTAGCTAGCTGTCATTTCTACGATGTTAAGCAATAGCATAACATTTGGAATGTGGTCATACCAGGAACAGTTTTATAACAAATGAGAACCATCTTTGTAAATCTGATAAGTTAACAACAATAAAAAACCCTCTGGTTGATTCAGATAAAGAGAGAGAGAAGAAGGCAAGCTCTTTTCAATTTCTTCCTATTTTAAGTAAAGTTCACAGAAGGAATCACTTGACTTTACATACCTAGCTAAATTTTCAGTGTACTGTACATATTTTCCTTAAACAATCTTAAAACCACTGCTAAGGAGGTTAGGAGGAGCATTTAAAGTACAAATAGAGACAGGGTGCTTAGAACTGTGTAACGTTAATAAGTGAGATAATACTTACATCTTAGAAAGTCATTAGTGCTTTGAGCAACTCCAAAGAAACCCATGCTGGGTGTTAAATTCTTTTGGCAGATTTGGCCAGGTAAAACCAGTGGCTGTGTCTTTTCTTGATCCCAGCATTGCCCAGTGTTGCCAGTACACTATCAAACCGTGAACTGATGGGATCCAACTCCTCCAAGAGATTCACTTAGACTCCAGCTAACGGAACCAGAGTTCCCCTTGGTCTAGGGCCCAAGCATCTAGGGCCAAAGCAGCACATTGTGACAAACAGTGGAGAGAATGACTGTGACTGAGATTGTCACTGAGCAATCTAACTTTCCAAAGTAATACATTTCTTCTTAAATCATTTTTGTCTTTTTGGAGATGTCCAGAAAATAGTAATGGAAATTATTTGTTGATAGCGTGAGAATATGTACAAGTAATATGATGCTAGATTTTGAATAGAAGGTCTTAGTGACATTAACAGGTTTACAGAGGATGGTCTTTCCTTAACACTCTTCCTCCTAAAAGTTTCACTTAACATAGCTTTTGGTACCTTATATAATCATGTTTACATCCCATCTTTTCTTTCTCTGTCAAGCTAGGAAAATAAAGAAAAATGTTTCTTTACAAAATTCACCCACTTTTTATGCACTGAGACAGAGATCAACCCAGCTGTCAGAGTGCATTAGAAATGTGTATCAGCAGAACACATGCTGTCTTGTGCCAAGGCAGATTAAGCAAGAAGCCAGATGGGTGGTTACCAGTTAGGTAAGGAGAGAGGTGTTTACATCAGCATTCCTTTTTTCTTTCTAAAATTTTTTTTTCTTTTTAAATTAACACACAATATTTGTGCAGCTCTATGAGGTAGAGTGGTGTATTTCAATTTAGCACTTCAATATTCAGGGTGTACTAATCAAATCGGCGGTTAGCATTTCCTTTTCTCTATCATTTATGTTTGGGGGTCTTCAATCTCATCTTTTCTAGTACTTCATAAAGTATATAAAGGGTCGATGTGATTTTGGTCACCATATTACATGTGAACATGGAATCTGATCCTCCTGTATAACTGTGTTTGGGTGTGTTATCTAACCTATCTCTGTCTTTCCTCCTCCATCCTTACCAGCCTCTAGTCATCACTGTTTCACTCTCTTCCATTTGAGATCAGTTTTTTTTAGCTTCTCTAGATGAGGGAGAACATCAGAATTTGCCCTTTTATGACTCATTTATTTTACTTAATGTAGTGTCCACAAGGGCCATCCAAGTTGCTGCAAATGACAGGGTTTCATTGTTTTTAAATGACAGAATAATATTCATCATGTGTATGTATTATATTTTCTCGATCCATTCATCTGTCAGTGGTTGCCTCATCTGATCTTGGACACTGTGAATAGAAGCACTTCTTCTCTAGCCCTGTGCATCTTCCTGCCTTCCTGTATGGAGAGATCTTCCTTCCACTCTTAGGGCTGGTGCCATGCAACACTGAACCACCAACTGTATATTAATTGTGAGGTTTCTCCTAACTTGAAAGAATTATTCTATTTGTTCTTGCTCCTACACCAATAATTTTCAAACTTAAATGTGCTGTGTAAATCATTTGAAATTGCAGAGATCCTATATGATGTATGAGATCTTCATTTATCAGAGGCAAAAGGTGATTTCGAATGAAAGGAGTACCCTTTATCAGCTACACCTCCAGCCCCTTCCCAGAGTGTCATCAACCTTGAGGGTGGCATAAGGAGAACAACAGAAAAGATTTCTAAGTGAATTTAACATGGCATCTGTTCTTCCTGACGACCATTTCTCTAAATCAAGAACCCTTTAATCTGGCTCTTCTCATCACCATTTCTGAAAAGACATTTTTAAAAATGCAGATGCCTGCACTCACATTCAAATATTCTTATTTTCCAGGTACCAGTATTTTTTAAAAAGCTCTCTATCTGAAGTTAATATGTAGAGCTAACAGAGAGGTTCTCAAAATGAGGTCCCCAACTCAGCATCATCTGAGAAAATATTAGACATATGAAGTTATAGACTGATCCTGGATCTGCCGAATTGTGGATTCTAGGAATTGTAACCAGCAAGCTGTCGGTAAAGACCTCCAGGCGATTCTAACACATGATAAAGTCTAAAAACCATTACTCTAGATCACACATTGAAGAAGCAATAGACACTTGGATTCTGCTTTTCTAGTGAGTAGTAAGTCAGCTGTTTTCCTTCTTCACATTAATATTTCCCTCCCAGGCACTTTATCAAAGAAGCCAATATCATTGCTGACACAATGGCTCATTTGATATAAGTGAAACATTTAAAAAATTATAGTTAGAAAAAAATGATAGAACCTGTGCCAAAAAATGTAAGATCTAATTAAACTTGCTGCTCATAACTCAATTACCATTGTGCGTGCGTGTGTGTGTGTGTGTGTGTGTGTCTGGTAGTGCTGGAATCTGAGCCCAAATCCTTGCACATACCGAGCATACATTTAACACTTCTACCCCCTATGTACTTTGAGAAGTTCTTCTGATGTAAATGTAAAAAGTCAAAGATGAATAAATACTTAAAAACAGGTTGAACCCAGATGTATGACTTTGTCTCTCTTCCCCATACTACATGAGATAGGTAGAAAATACGGCATTAAGCATGTTAAATAGCATTTAAATGTGTTTTTCCTCTCAAATTCAAGTTATGACAATTAATAACGTAGTGACATTTACAGTGGCACCTCAGTTTATAAACACTTTTGTTTGCAAATCATTTGATTCTCCAACATAAGCATCTGGCAAAATTCTGTTTTTGTTTGCAAACTCTGCATTGGGTAACAAACATGACCACAGCCATCTTCCTTACGCAAATGCAAATGTGGCCATCTTTTCCAAAATGGTAGAACAAATTAAGTTCATGAATGGAGGTATTACTGTACTTGGCAGTTATACAGTAAGATGCTTTTATGTGTGAGGCAATATTCTAAGAGCTCTAAAAGTATCAAATGCAAACAACATTGATGAAGATGGCTAGAATAAAAAACAGATAAGTACCTCTGGGTGAGATAACAAATTTGCATACAGTGACACAACCATGAAATGGCTGAGCTGGTTGTCTTAGCTATGACATCATGTGAGGGAAAATCATAGTTGTCAATTAGTTCTTTAAAGCATTGGAATTATATTTTGTTCAAAACCATGTTTTGTCTTCATGACTCAATTTACCTTCCTGTTTTCCTAGTGTCTTATTTGGCATTTGTTTGTAATTTTTGTTATTTTAGTATGGAAAACATTTTATATCACTTCTGTTTATGATTTGTTTTAATGATTTTTCTTTTAATCCATGGGGAAAGTAACTGAAAAAAAAAATCTGCCCTTTCAATCACAGGATGTTTTGAGTCCATTGCTTTAACTAAATTGAGATCTTTGGATAAGAAAAAAAAAAAAAAGAGGTAGACATATTTCACTTTAAAAATTTCCAAGCCAACATTGGCAGCTTCCTCTGCTTCTTTAGGGGAAGATAAATTTGGTTATTTGAAGGAAGTCTCCACCAAACTGAATCCTTTTCCTGAGATATGTTTTCCATGTTGTTTGTCACATTGGAAAGTTACATATTTTAGATTTGCCAAAGTCTTATATAGAAAGGCCAGATAGCTAATCTCTTCATACTTCTCTGTCAAAGTAGAGACATTCAACTGTCAGGTGTCACAAAAAGCCTACACCTTACACATTCTTGGCCTAGTTTTGTTAATCTCTGATTAACAATGTGGTGGCTTCTTATACAGCAGTCTAGATTTTTCGGAAGGATAAAAATGAAAGAATTCCCTCCCCCTTAGTCCTAGACTGAGTACATAATAATGATAATAAGATTTTGAAAGATTAAAATTGACTAAATATTATCTAACATAGATAATATAATCGGACTTATTTTTGCTTCATTCATATATAATTGAGGATGGAGAAATTTACTGAAGCTGTGATTGGAGTTAGTAAGAGAGCTGATTAAGGACCTATACTTCCAACATCTCTAACTCTTTAATCCTTTTAGGTTTTAATTTTTTAGTTCTGGGCACAGCTATGCATCTACATGGTAGTGGAATATTGTGGGCCACACTGGTTGGAAGGTCCATCTCAGAGGGCAGATCCTTAGATATTCACTGCTATTTCTTTTGTGCCTGATCTCTTGGGTTTGTATGCAGCCTTTTGTAAATAAATCTTGGTATAATTGAAAGAGAATGCAGGGGTATATTGGCTTGGGTATACATCTTGATTCTGATACCCACTCACTGTGTAACTTTAGAAAAAGTATTTAACTGTCCTTCATTTATGAAAATAAAATATAAATGTCTATTTCATAAGGTTGTTATTGTGAATCAGTGGCTAATTTTAACAGCAGCAGCAATAACAATAATGTGAACCGCACAGAACAACTCAACAACTGGATCCTCTTCTGCAATGCCGAGCAGCACAATATGAGCTCACCAACTACAAATAAGCTTCCTGTTTTGACTTCCCAGACTGCTAGCAGAAGATAGGCTAAGTATTTAGTCCTGTTAGTGAAAGTTTGCTAAATGATAAGGTATTAATGAACAAATGCTCGACCTCTGAGTCTGGAAGGTAAAACATTTCCCCAAACATGTATTTTTACAACATCTATTCAATTCTAATAGGAGTGATGAAAATGACTCAAAGGGCTGAAAATGGCTTTAAATCATGAAAATTGAGGGATCTGTACTCCTTTAAGTATGCTTTCCTATGACATCAACTGCACTTAGGGTTCGATTCATGATCTGTGTTTTTCAAGGCAGTGTTAGGCTACAGGCCTAACCTTAGTGAACGCCAATGGCCAAAGGCCTGCACATTGTTAGGAATTCTAATCAAGTTTTATATGTAAAGTTTTCATGGTACTATCAACATTTCATCAGTAGTTGAACAATCTGGTTTTTATCAATGCAGATACACAGCTTATCTGCCGACAGCCAGAAAGTGAGTGGAATATCTCCAGGAAAAAAACATTATACTTGCAGATTAATTCTCTCTTGGAAAACAAAAAATAACAGAAGTTAGTAATTCATGGCCAAGGAATGAAAACACTGGAGAATCAGCCATATTGTGGAGAAGTCAAAGAAATATTTGATTTATTGTTCTCTTTAACTTCGTACAAAGTGGCACTTGATAAAGTTACGTCTGGGAAAGACAGACTTTTATTAGACACTTTATATTTTAGGTGAGGAAAATAAAGGTTAAACCCTTGGATCCCTGTCCTTTTCACTTGTGATATTCCATTGTTTTAAAGTGTGAAATGTTAGCTATTACCACACATCTGTGAGTGCAGAGTATAGAAGATTAACTTACTTAGATCAGCCAAAAAAGTCAGAGATTCACCCTGATGACCCACATCTGTTCCCTTCTTGGAGCCAATAATGTGAATGAGTCAGAGAAAAACACACTGGTTCAGTCAACAGCAGCTCTTTTTCTTCATTTTAGGAATGACTGGGACTTCAGAGCTGGAAAGGGCTTAAAAATATGTATCTAGTCCTTTCCTTGCCTGAAGGCAAGTGCATACTAGATAGCATTTTCATCATGAACTGGCTCCTAGAAGAAAGGTTTTACAACTTCCTTGAACACTTTCAAGTGTCTAGATTCCAGGCATTGTAATTTATCCATTCCCTCCTTTGCTGTTTTTTTCTAAACCCTTACAACTAAACGTGCACTTGGTTCCCACACTCTGGACTCAGCTGAAGGAAATTCCACTATCCCTTTTATATCTTATTGCAATAACCCACCATAATGTATCCATTAGCAGAGCATTTCTCCATGGCATACATGGAGAAAACCAATATGGCATATATTGACAGTTATATATCTCTTTAAAAAATAAATAGTGTCCCCTTATGTGTCATTGGAAGGTCTTTTGTGGCATAACTCCGTAGGCAAAAGAAGTAAATGGTGGAGAATCACAAAGACTTTGTGTTTTAATATTAAAATTTATTTTTAAATCTAATACATAAATTCACATATTTCTAGGATAATTTGTGGTGTTTTGATGCATGTACAGATTGCATAATGTTTAATTCAGAGTAAACATTATACATCCTCTCAGACCTGTGTCATGTTTTTGTAGTGAAAATTTTCAAAGTTCTTTTATACAAGTTTTTGAAGTATGCAGTATATTATCTTTGCCTCTCATCACTGTTCTGCGCCATAGGACACTGGAATGTGTTGCTGCTATCTACGTGGATGTAGCACCTGCCCCAATCCCTCCCCCTCTCCCCCTCATTGTAATCACTATTCTCCTTCCAACTTCTAGGAGATCAACTTTTTTTGTATGCAGTATCTGAGTGAGATCATGGGGTAACTGTCTTTCTGTGCCTGGCTTATTTCACTTAATATAATTACCTCTAACTCCATCCATGCCATCTCAAGTGACAAGATTTCATCTCTGATTTGGCTGCATAGCAATTCATCACGCACTTGTACCACATTTTCTTTATCCATCCTTCAGCTGATGGCTAGATATTTGTTCCCATTTCTTGCTGTGAGCTTTGCATTTTCCACACTCTTTACAAGTGACAGAACATGGTGCTCCTTGATGTGCCATAACCCCACAGTTTTCAAAGTTCTTTTATACAAGTTTTTGAAGTATGCCTGGGGGAGACATCCACCTCCAAAATCATATTCTTGCCTCCTTAAGACTCTTTCTATAGAAGCATAAAATTATTTAGTGGAAGGAAAAGGTCACATGTAGATGTAACGAATATATAGAGAGGAGGAGGGAATTTTCTGGTCTTAAACCCAGTTTCTGAGTTTGATAATAAAATTGCATACATTAATATGCCCAGAATGACAAGTGTGAGAATAGTGTACATGTACCCCATTTTCTTTATTTAAAAGCTGAGAGTTCATTATCCAAAATGCTTGAGACCAGAAATGTTTCAGCTTTTTTCACATTTTGGTGTATTTGCATAGACATAGTGAGATATTTCAGGGATGAGACCTAGTCTACACATAAAATTCATTTTAACCCGAAGGTAATTTTGTGCAATATTGTTACTGTGCTTACATTTTGACTGCAACTTCTCATGTGAGGCCTCGTGTGAAAATTTCCACTTATGCAAGATTAGATTGGTCCTCAAAATGTTTGGATTAAGAGTACTTTTGGTTTCAGGATTTTGGATTAGGGGTCATTAAACTGTACCTATTCAGGACTGAGAAGGTCTGGTTTCAATCCTTCTGTTTTCTGTGCCCAGCATGTTCTGTAACTCCCTTGAGTAAGTTATGAGTACAGCTAAAACACTGTACAGAATAGGTGAAAAACGAGGCCAGTGTACCAAAAAGTGTTTTAACAGATCAGTTTCCACTCCCATGAGCAACTATACCAATGCCTTTATTTATTTATCATTAGGCTTAAAGTATGACAGTAACAGAATGAAACAACTCATACACATTTAATGTAAAGATACTCAGCTTCCTTTTCATTATTTTGTCGTTTCTAGATATAACTCTTGGGGGCTATATAAGTGAATTAGGATTTTCTTTTGGGGGAGTTGTGAGTGACAGATATTCAATTCAGTCTGGAGGTACATATGTGTTTTTTGGTTCCTGCGACCCAGAATTCCAGGAGGTGGAAATAACCTTGGGTATGGCTGATCCAGGGATATATCCTCAAGTGTCCTTAAGGATCTCTGTACTTCTTTGCTTTTTGTTTTGTATGAATGGCTTCATTCCCAGGAAGGGTCTTTCCACAAATGAGAAAAAGAGTATCTGATTGCTCACATATAGCCTCAAGATATCATAATCCCAAAGGAAAGAAAGATTTTCTTGGTTGCCATTCACAGAAGTAATCCCAGGACTGTGACTTCCTCATTCAGAGTTGGGTCATAGGCTATTCTTGAGTGTCACAGTTGTTGTGAGGACTTCACTCCAGGAACTAAACTTCCATTCTCATCGGTTGAAGGCAGTGACAATCATTAGTATCCACATACAGTGAGAAACCTGGTAGGTGAGAGGGTTTCTGGACTAAGAAAGTTTCTTGGCTTTCATCTTCCATCCCCAGAAAGGTTGCAACATGGCTTAGAACTACTCCTACTGGAACGTAAGGCAGAAAGGGTCCTCAGCAATCTCTGACCATTGTTCGAATGTGTGGCGCTGAGTTCTGACATTCATTGTGTATTTTTAGTGCCTATGCCAAGACTATAAAACCTCTCTCTGCCAGTACCTACATTGTGAGACCTAAGATTTTTTTTTCCATTTATACTATAAGGGGTCTTCCTAGGGTAGGCTTAGTTCTGAACTACCATATTGTTCAACCTTCAATAGATAGTTAATGACTCGACTCACAAATAAATCAAAGTTCTCTTATCAGTAAACAAGAAAGCAAACAGATAGAAAATAGAAGAATAGATAGGAAAGATATCCAGGTCAGTCTATATTAAAATAAGGCATTTAGTATCAAGCTGATGGAATTTTAATTTATGATGCATGGTAATAGTAGAAATTTTTTGGTGTAAAGATATGTGTGAGTAGAGAGTTTTTATTACAATGCATAAAATCCTTTCCACAAATATGTATTTAGTTAGCAATCATTCTTTTTATGTTTGAAATTATCTCCAGGCATTTGGCCCATTTACTATTTTTATATATATTAGTCAGGGTTCTGCAGAAAAAAACAGAGCCACTAGGCTGTGTTTATGTGTGCACAGATATTTACTTTAAGGAACTAGCTCACATGTTTATGGAGGGTGGCAAGTTCTAAAAGCTATAATGTGGGTGCAAGTTGGAGTTCCAGAGAGAAGCTGGTGCTATAGTCGGATCTGAAGGCCATGTGCCGCAGAAGTTCCTCTTGCTTGCTGGAGGTTAGTCTTTAGTTCTATTCAGGACTTCAACTGATTAAATGAGATGCAACTACATTCTAGAGAGCAGTGTACTCAAAATCCACTGTTAAATATTTGTATAATTTTTTTTCAATTGATACATAACAAATAACTATATATAACTATATATATAACTATGTATATAACTATATATATGTGTATAAAAAACTGTGACATTTCAATATATGTATACACACTTAAATGTTAGTTTCATCCTAAAATGTCCACACAGAAACATCCAAAATAAAGTTTGACCAAATATTTGGGCCCTTGGTTCTGCCACAGTGACATATTGTGGTGGTTTGGCTCTGGTAGGGTCTCCCCAAACTCTCATGCACACGGAAGCCAGGCAGCCGGAGGCTGGTTGAGTCACAGGAGCATTGTACTCATTGGTGGGATTATCCTCTTGTGAGTTCAGAAACTGTGTTATGGGGAACAAAGTCTTGGTTGGAGGTGGCGGGCCACAGGGGCGTGGTATGGAAGAGTGTGTCTCTCTCCCAAGCTCCTTCCTTCTATCTCTTCTTCTTGGCTGCCATGATGTGAACAGTTTTCCTCCCCCATATCCTTCTGTTATGCCGTTTCCACTGTGGAGTGGCTGATGGTGGACTGAAAACCTGGACCAAAGTAAACCACTCCTGGGTATTTTGTCTTGGAGACAGAAAAGTGACTAAGATACACATGAGATTAATCATCACATATTGCGAAGTATTTTCTGTGGCAAATATTCTATGAATTTGTGATTATGTTTATGTTCTAGTGATTTTCATATTTTTTGGAATTTTACGTTGGATTTTGCATCTCTAGAACCATCCTCTCCATATTCCCCTTTATGAGAAATAACATGGCATATATTTGCTTTATAGATGAACATAAAGGAACATTGTTACAAAATTTTTTGAAAATGTTATTAGGTCACCTCAAGATTTTTAACAGGTAATCTATGATATTATAAAATCAAACAGAAAAAGAAAGAGTAGGAAAAACTTCCATTTTTCCAGGGCCTAGCAGATTGTCAGGGAGACAGTAAATTTCATGCTTCTCATGGTGGTTAGGTAAGGGTCAGCCAGCTCCATTCATCAAGCATAGGACATAATGCTCTTCTACACATTTACACATATTGCTCCTACTTCGTGTATATTTTCAGCAGAAAAATTTGCTACCTGAATTAATAGTTGCTAGTTTCAATATATTTCCTTCCAGAGTCCTGAAGCACTTCATTTACAATATAAAATCAGTTCCAGATCTTATCTAGATTTTATTTATTTATTTATTTATTTATTTATTTATTTATCTTTGCAACTGTCTGTTCAATTCACTAACTATAATTAAAGATAAGTAGAACACGGAGCATTTAGACACACAGAAGTCCAGTTAAGACAAACTGTGAAAGTTGATACACTGTGGCTCTTGCTGTTTCTGAGTAACAAAATTTTGAATGTAATAAGATGCCAGTCTAGATATCTATATGTGATAACACTTGGAGAGGTCTTGTTATTTCTTAGTGAAGGGAAGATATAAATTTTAGGTTGAAGGGGATATGAAGTTCTCCATTAGCATAAGAAAGACACTGCTTATAGTTCAGGAAATTTCAAGGAGTTTTGAAGCCTTATTCCTGAAACCAGGGATAAAGAGCAGGGAGAAAATACATACACTTTGAATTTATTATACCACAAAAGATTCTTGTAATTTCTTATTTCAGTTGGTGACATGGATAGGAGAGCTTAAATTGACCTACTTTTGGTGAGGAAATCCTGCCTGAATCCTAAGCTAAAGATGAATCTCTCTTTAGGTAGAAATATGAGTGACATGACATTTCTGCAGAAGTAGCTAAATATTTTTCTTAGCAGGCTAGGGACTTACTATTTAACCCTTTCAAGAGCTATTCACGTACAAGATGAAAACTACTATTTGAGATTATGCAGTTGTATTTTAGGATATTTATGTTTTCAATCACTCATTGGAGGTAATACTTTTAACAATATTTAAATGCTTGTCAAGCCCCTTTTTGTCAAAGCATTTTGTATGCACATTCAAGGTAAAGACATCAGAGTTCCTTTTCTCTATAGCTCTTAAGTGTGGGTTTAGAGCTGAGTAATACTATGGCTTGCTGGCTTTCAAACTTTATTGTCTTCCAACCAGAGTTATGCTTGTTGAAGGATAGCAGTAAAATCCATTCATAGAACCTCTGGACTTGGATTAAAAGCCCAACAAATATAAAATAAAAGCCCCACCAATATAGGCTATGTAATAAAGAATTTCACAGGGCCAAACACAACTGATTAAAACAACTAGCTTAGACAAAGCATTCTGGGATTAGAGAAATGAGTCCTCCCAGGAAGAAGCTGAAATCCCCTATTAACCCTATCTTGGGTAAAGGAAAATGAGTAGAGATCTAGAAAACTTATAAGGGGAGAAAAAACAGCAACAAAATAAACTGGTTGACTGACATGGGGAGAGGGGCTGGCTCTCAGCATGCAACTCACAGATCCACAGCGGCCTAGGGGGTGGCACTTCCCTAGCCAGTGCGCTGCAGAAAAAACTGTAAGCAATAGGAAAGGCCCAGAGACCTCCACCACCCACCTGTCTGAAGGGGCCCAGAAACATGACAAGACAGAGAAAGAGCAAAAGGTCCCCAACTGTGGAACCAGGGAAAGTGAGTCCAACAGAGGTAAGTGCAGAGGGGGTTGAGAGCAACAAACCTGTAATGTCAGAGCAGCCTCATCGGAAATAAAGAAATACATCCGTGACCTCATCGTCAAATTTAAATCTGAAATTCTAACTCAGGTGAAGCAAGATATAAGAAGATTAATAAAAGAAGTCCTGGGTAATCCTCAGGTAGACACAAATGAAAGAATAGAGGAACCCAGAGAAAGGAGAGAAGCCTTTGATGAAGAATATAAACAAAACCTAAAATATATGAAACAGATCCAAAGAGAATATTGGGAAATTAAAAACTCCATTGAAACCTGGCAAAACCTTTTAACAGAAACTAAAGACAAACTTTCAAAACTTGAAGATAGATTTGCAACATATGATCACAAAAGGAAGGATCTCTTAAAAATAGCAAGGAACCAGGAAGCAGCGATACAAGGGTTAGAAGATGACAAGAGGATTTATAACCTAAGAATAAAATATGTGAATGAAGATGCAGCAACAAATACAAATGAAATAAGAAGTCTATTCACAGAAATAATTAAGGAAAACTTCCCAAACATAGGTAATGGAAGTGAAGTTCAGATAAATGAGGCATACAGAACTCCAGCCAGATACAACCAAAACAGATCTACACCCAGACATATAATAATCAGGATCCCAGAAATCCATCACAAGAACAGAATATTAAAAGTGGTCAGAGAAAAGAAACAGATTACCTATAAAAGAAAACTCATCAAAATCACAGCGGACTTCTCAATGCAAACCATCAAATCAAGAAGAGCTTGGAGCGAACTATTCCAAGCCCTGAAGGAAAATAACCTCCAACTCAGAATGATGTACCCTGCAAAACTGTCTCTCAAAGTTAATTGAGAGACAAGATTCTTCCACGACAAAGAGGAACTGGGGGAGTTTGTGATCACCAATCCAACCCTGCAAAGAATACTGAAGGACATTCTAGAGAGAGAGAAGAAAATCACCAGGGTTCCAGGAACAATGGCAGAAAGGCCTCAAAGAAAAGGGTAGACAGTGAAATGAAGGAGAAAAGTAAACAAACAACAATGACAGAAAAATAGCATAGCAGAGATAAGACAGAGAAGATGGTTATATCGCTGTTTTATCTTGACTGATTTTATTTGAATCTGGTATGCTTGAGAGTGTCGAGTCTGAGAATAGGGGCAACTACTCTGAAGGTGACAGAATTCAATAGGATACCCATTCTGTTTTGGTTGTTAACTGCCTTTGAAGTCCTATAATGTCTCCAATGTTTAGATTTTATTAATAGTGCAATGCAACGCTATGTTTATACTATGTTTGACGATATAGACAATTTTATTGAAAATAACTAGAGGCATCATAGTGACTACCATAGATCACCTAGTGTTGTATTTTTGTATGTCCTTTTCATTTCACATTTCTCTAGGAATTTGTATTGTTGACTTGTTTTGATTTGTTTCTCCCTCTAATACAGAAAGGCTAGGTATATGTGTAGACTTATACATGTGTAGAACTTCTAAGTAGTTTACGAGAATGGATTATAGTTATTGTAAAGAAAAAAAAAGAGAGGAAAAGAAAGTATTCTAAAGGATATAACTGCATGTATGTTTGAATGTGTGGGATTGATAACCATGTTGCTAAAGTTTTAGTTGGATGGATGAGCAAAACATTGCAGTCTCACTCTTTGGATGTCCACTTTGTAGGTTTTACTTTTGTAACTTGAACAACTACTTCAAAGAGGAAAATATGTAATTATCAACTAGTGATTTCTTACTGGTTACTATTTTTCTTTTTCTGTTTTGTTTGTTTTTGAGATTTTGTATTATTTCTACCCTCTTTCTGTTTCAAAAGTTTTTTCTTTAAATGAAAAAAACAGCAACAAAGAAATAGAGAAATGGATATGTCTTTTGAGTCACCATGGCTTATTGTCCATTTTTGCTACAGCAAAAAGTGTTTATAGGCAAACAATAACTGATGTGAATTGTGCAAAGTGGGGGAATAGGAGAGTTTTAAGTAAGAGATTTATAGAATAAATTGGGACAAATAGGAAATGTTAGCTCATTAACAATTTCAAAAACAACTGAAAATGTGTAGTCAAGAGGGGAAAGATTTCACCAGGAGTGATAGCTGATATGGAAAGATAGGGTCATAGTTAACCTTGTTAGAATTAGTAGTACTAGAACTTAGCAAAGAAAATGAAGGGCAATTTAGGTGAAAATACCAGAAACTTGAAGAAAATGTAAGATCATTCTATACTTATCTGACATCACATAGTACTTCAGACAAAAGAGACATCCCCAAACTGGGAGGTCCTTCTTTCAGAATGAAATTTTGTAATGAGGTTGATATAATATTTACAGAAAATTATGAGAATTGGACATATTCACTTAAGTTTGTAGGCACATAAGATGACATGAAAATGTACTGCAGTAGTAACTTCTTTTGGTAATATGCATTAATATTAAAACCACTTAAAATCAGTGTTGCATGCAGAAATAAAGACATGACATTTGCAGTACAAAAGGAGCTTGTCTTTTATGTACAGGACTTTGTGGAGTGCTGAGAACATTAAAGCAACATCTGGACAATACTTGCTCTATGAAACCAATTAAGTCAGCAAACACTGTGGTGGCATTCTAACAGCTGAAAAGCATATTTCAAAATAAAACAGGAAAGCAATTCTTGTTTTAAGGTAAACATTTTCAAGATGAACACTTATTTCCAACATTGCCCCGAAACCACCCAGTAGAGTTCAGCCAGCTAAAATCTTTTGCAAATTGCTCCATACTTGACTACTGTGTCACACCCCAGCACTGAAGCTGTCTACAGGAAGCTATTGACTCAAATACTTCGGTCAAACACTTTTTTCAAGGGACTAGCCAAACAAATTTTTTTTTTCCAAAAGCAGAAATGTTTTGCGGGTAGACCCATTGATGTACTAAAGCACACTGCAGTCTGTGGCTTCTTTTCCCTGAATTCTGGATAAATTGAATAGTCTGGTCTATTTATGGTTAATTACTAGAGGCTTAAGGTTAATTGCTATGTTTTCATACTATTAATTCCTTTCACAAAGAGCTATGCTGGTTGGTTTACCATATCCACCAATCAGTTCCCACCAGTACCCAGCTAGCCAGCCAACACAGGAACCAAGGAAGCAAGAGAAAAGCAACTGACTGGGAAGTTTGTGATTATTTTCCTGCTTGAGACATTTTTAAATATGAGAGACTGATTTTCTTTCTCCTGTTTATTCCTACAAGAGTGTGAGATTATCATTTGCACAAGTCCTTGTATACTTAGTAAGAACCATTTTTCTCAGCTTTAAATTATGATTTTTCCCTTATGCTTCTTATGTAGAGTTGAAAGTTTCATTGCACAAACTGATTTGATGATTCCGAGTGACCTGAGCTTAGAGATGAAACCGGTCTTCTTCATTGGAGAGGTGAGAATCCCACACTGACCCTTCTAAAACCCCCTTCATCAGCAAATCCAAAAATTTCTTTATAAATCTCTGCTATTCTCCCTGGAAATATTCAGTTTGTAGGGTAAGGGATTGAAATTTTCTAAGAGTTTTATGGTTAAGGGGGAAAATATTACAATTTAAGAGATGTAAAACAAATATATATATATATATATATATATATATATATACACACACTGCCATTTTCTAATAAAATAGTGACAATGACAGTGTTGCTATAGATTAGGATTGAGACCTTGAAGCCTGCCTCAACATCTATATAGTTTTCACTATCTGTATTCTAATTTGGATATCAGTTTCTAGGAGATAGGGAAATTGATACCTTTGATGTTCATTACCAAAGTTCATGTTATCACTTTAAATGACGTATTGAAACTCAAAGTATGATTGAGAGTTAAGCTGTTTTCATAATGATCCATTCAAAATAAACCATACCCACGTAGTAGAAATCATTTTAGCCAGCAAAACTGCAAGTGGTTCTAGTCAACAAAATTGTGTTTGGGGGATTTTCTTGTTTTATTTTGCTTTCCTTTTCCTGATGCCTTCAGAATTCTGTTACTGGGAGAATGATTTGGAAGCTACAGGTGGTGCCCTACCTAAAAGGATAATTTGTTTTATAAAATGATAAATAACTTTATTGCTTTTGCACAAATACTTTTCTTATTATAATTACAAATTAGTGAGTAAAGGATCATCTATACTAAGAAAAGGGATACTAATGAATAACCACTGAAAATTCAATGCAATGAATGAAAAACAGTTAAATAAGCAAAGCAGAAAAGAAGGAACAAAAGAGAAGAATAAGAGAGGTGTGTGGCTGTAGTTAATTTTAATATCTGGTATATATTTGAAATATTAGGTATTAGGTAAGGATTACTGTACTTGCGTACAAGATCTATCTGCTCTAGCATTACACTTTTTTTTATACAAGTCTAATAATGATAATGACATATACTCAGTTGCAACAGAAAATCTTTGTTCTAGGGTCAAAGAAAAAATCCCCAAGTTTAGTGGTTTGTACAAAATTCCTCACACACACACACAAAAATGGTAAACATTTTCCAGAAAGGAAAATTTGTGACTATAAAAATCTCCGAAGCAACATTTCTAATGTAAGCAGATGTTAAAGCATTTGCTGAATAGATGTTCTGTCAAATGACCTACAAAGAAACAATGTTGTAAACTGACCTAGTACATTGCTTGATGTGGCCTGCTCGCCTCTTTGTGGCTGAGGTAGAGACTTGATATATATATATATATATATATATATATATATATATATATATATATATATGTTTTCTTTCCTGAAATTATCTCAGTCTTTTCAATTTATTGTTCTAAAATTATGATTGTGGAATCACAGGAGAACCTCAGATCACAAGAGCACTCTTTTCATGTTGTGCTATTGACTTAGTATTATTTTTAAAAAATCAATTTGATTTGAGTTCCTGGGATACTTATAGGTAGTAAAATAGTTGCTGTTGTGAACTGGATTAACACTATCATTTCACATACCTAGTTACTTTTTTGTAATAAGAGAAGCTAAAATTTACTGATAGCAAAAATCAGTAATGTAAGTCTGGTGTGCCTGTGTCTGCCCATTTCCCCAGCACTCTGGGAGGACAAAGCAGGAGAATGAATATTTAAGCCCAATTTAGGTAGTGTAGTGAGCTAGCAAGACCCTATCTCCAAACAAAAACACAAAAAGGATGGAGGGCAATGAGAAGGACCTAGATTCAATCCCAAGTACCAAAATGAAACAAAAAAAATCCCTAGCAAAGTATAATTTTATTAACTTTATCACACCATGCTGTACATGAAATTTCTAGATGTGCTTATACAATGTATCTGCTATTTTTACTTAGTCTTTTGAATGCTTTAATTATTGTTAAAAAGTAGCAATAATTAGTCTGTCATTTTTGCCTGCTAGTAGTTAATGATAATGTGTAATTTGCTAAGTGGATTATTAACATCTTAATTTCATACATTATATATTTTATATTATACATTTTTAAACTTTGAGAACGCGAACAAATACTATGTGGATACACTTGCAATTAGCATTAAGTAGTCACAGAAAGGACCAAAGAAAGCATCATGAGGGGATGTGTTTTGAGAAATACCTTGCTGTTTTTCAGCCTTTTTGTAAAACTGGATCTGGGATCCTATCAAACTGTATTTCTTATTCTTCTAATACCACTATAATGTTATTTAAGTTACATTCTGAAAGCATATCTCCGTGTATTGACTGATTATAAAGCGAACACGAAATTAGAAATATAGTTGTCCTCCCTGCTCTGTGGTTCTGTTTCTCACAGTTTCAGTGACTTGTAATCAACAGAGCCTTAAAAATTATGAAGTTAAGAGTACCAAGAATAAATTTTAAATTTTGCAGTATTGTGCATAGTATGATAAAGTGTTGTGCTTTTCTGCTTTGCCCTGCTTGGAATGTGAACCATCTCTTTGTCCCTGTATCTGCACTGTATATATTACCCACCTCTTCATCATTTAGTACTTATTTTGGCTTTCAGGTTGATCATCACAGTGTCACAGGATTTGTGTTCAACTAGTATTTATTTTCCTTAATAATGCCCCTGGCATGCAAGAGTAGTTATGCAAAGAAGATAATAGGAAGAAGATATTAACTTTGGGACTCTCTGGCAAAAGTGCAATACATACAGCAAAGAGCAGGATATCTTTATATCCTCAATACTGTCTGCAGTTTCAGGCACCTACTGGGGGTCTTTGAACACACCTTTTGTGGATAAGAGGGACTACTGCTGTGTGATTTTCAGACAGCTAAATTCTGATAATCACAAGCCCAGGCTAATCTAATTCAGTTACTTTGCTCAGTTATGGAAGCAGGCACATATAAAATCATGTAGTAAGCACAATCTGCTTTGAGTGTCATCATTTTTACCTATTATAGCTAGATTATTACGTGGCAACCTGGGGTCTTTGAGACATTTAGCCCGATTTCAAAAAGTTTTAAGCTGCAGTTTTCTTGATCATATTGGACAAAGCTTTTCTAAACTAAAAGGATCAGGTAGCCTTTATGGCTACTGTATTTCTGTCCGGTGATATCTCGATGCATAAAATTTACAAACCTTTTAAAATAGGGAAGAATTTAAAGTATATTTGTAATTTATGACTTTTGCTTGCAAGATAATTATTGTTCTGTTCTCTGTTGTAGAATGTGTGGTAATACCGATAACAGATATACTTTTCCAAGAAGAGTTTTTGATATGTTGCTAAATGACTGTATATTCCAGAACAAAGAAAAGAAAAGAAAAGAAAAGAAAAGAAAAGAAAACTAACTAGTTCATTCAATTGTGGGATATAGGCATTCTTGGGAAAAACATAATTCTTTGTAACTCACTCTGTTCTAGTTATTTAAAGTATGGAGTTTTAGAAGGGGGAATCTGTATACATATTTTGCATGTTCACAGAAAAACAAAATGTTAAGCATTTTAATCTCTATATCTAATTGTAATAGAAAATAAATCATTGAAAGCAACGTGAGAAATATTTCAAACCAATCTAAAATGAAGAATGGTAGCAAGAAAACAGGAAACTGCTTAGAATAGGATTTAGTAACAAGCCAAGTTTGGATTTATGACTCTTCGGTCCATACCCTGGAATGGCAATCACTTTTCTATGTGGGAATCTAGACCATTTAGTGATAATATCTGTGCTTCAGTTTCTTATTTAGGAGATGTTAATAGTATAGGCTAATTTAATTTCACTGAAGCTCATGGAGGTTAATGCATTCCTCAGAACTTACCAAAAGTATATTTATTAGTGGAGGCAAGTTGGTCCTAGTTATTACATTTACTCACCTGGCTAAAAACACTATGATCAGATAACATGCTATGTTTGATTACATATGGAAACTGGAACTTTTCAAGTAATAAAGGCCCCTTCATATTTTTATGTTCTTGGAGATTCAGAAAGCATGCTCAAAATGTCATTTATTATTTTAATAAATTCTTTATCCAGAGTGTTTCTTTCCATGGATTTACTATTCAGGTAAATATGATGTGTAAACTTACTTGGTTATTTTTAGCCACAGTTGCTATTAATAACAATCATAACTGTACCTGCTAAAACAGAGACGGTTTAGATCATTAAGAGCAAACCATCTAGAAAGATGAGAACTAGCCAGTAGGCTACTCTGTCTTCCCTTTGCTTATTAAGTTTGTTCTTTTGTCTGAAGACCTCAGTGTTGAGAATAAAATAGATTTCTTAAGGCATATATTTAGTATGAGGTCCTTGATAATTGCTGAGCCTTACTACAATTTCATATAGCTTTGTTGTTCTTTGGAACATAAGATATATTACCAAAGAAGTCATGGCAAATATTTGAGCTCCATTCTAGTTTAGGTTCCAATAAGATTTAGATAATTACCTGTCAGATCTCTCTAAGGAGATTAGAAGTCAAATTTATAGGATCTTCTATAATAGAACAAATAATATCATCCACATTCTGTTTAGCAAGGGCTCACTAGTTAAAAAACTGTGTGTTACGATATTGTTTTCAAGAAACTTAACATTCTGGAATGTCTTAAATGTCGATGAAAAGCTTAGGACCTCTTTCATGTTCTGTTCATTACATAAGGTAGATTCTTCTAGAATCTAAAGGTTTTATAAATGCAGATGGTCTCTCACAACTTTTCAACTTTACAGTGGTGCATGCATCCACCAGTCATATGCATTCAGCAGAAACCACACTTTAAATTTTGAATTTTGCTTAGTACCAGCCTGTGATATACAACACCGTGCTTCTTGTGACACTGGGTAGCAATAGCAAGCTACAGCTCCGCCTGCCACATGAATGGAGACCGAAATGACATTGCCAGGGGTTTTCAGGTAGTATTGAGTTTTCTGGTTTTTTCCTCTTTCTTTCTTTCTTTCTTTCTTTCTTTCTTTCTTTCTTTCTTTCTTTCTTTCTTTCTTTCTTTCCTTCTTTCTTTCTTTTTTCCTTCCTTCCTTCCTTCCTTCCTTCCTTCCTTCCTTCCTTCCTTCCTTCCTTCCTTCCTCCCTTCCTTCTTGAGACAGGGTCTCACTATGCAGTCCAAGCTGGCCTTGAGCTCACTTTGTAGCCCAGGCTGGTCTTGCACTCACAACAATATTCCTGCCTCAGCCTCCCAAGTGTTGGGATAACAGGCCTGCACCACCATACCCAGCTGTTTTCTGTTTTTGAGCCTCATTTATGACTTCTGCTTCTGATGTATTAAAAATTTTCAATTGTGTTTTCAATTTATAATAGGTTTATTGATGCATAGGCCCATGAACAACCTTAAAGCACCTGTATTATGTATAACTTTTACCATAGTTATGTGGAGTTCAACATTGTACCCTTCATGTGATTACCTCAGTGAATAAGGATAATATGAAGCATTTTTACCAATAACATAGATTATACTCTATTCAGTGATGACAAACTTTTAAAGTTTTTAATAACAAACAACCAACTGTGGTATGCATGCCATAGGTTCACCACCACTTTATACCTTCCTTTCCTTTCCTTTCCTTTCCTTTCCTTTCCTTTCCTTTCCTTTCCTTTCCTTTCCTTTCCTTTCTTTCTTTCTTTCTTTCTTTCTTTCTTTCTTTCTTTCTTTCTTTCTTTCTTTCTTTCTTTCATGTGTGGCCTTCACATTGATCTACATCCTCTCCCCCATGAGCAGTGTTTTATTTTTACCTTTGAGGTGGCACCTTGCTAAGTCTCTGAGTTGCCAGGCTAGGTTTGAACTTGCTACTCTCCTGCCTCAGCCTCCCAAAGTGCTGGGTTTATAGGGAAGCACCACCAACTCTTGATTTGTGCATTTTTTTTGATATAGAGAAATTCTTTCACTTGGGGTAGAGATCTGGCAGGAAGCTAGGTTTTCAACTGTTTGTTGATACTAGCAAGCTAGTGACTCAAATTGGCATGTTTTTCCATTTCTGCAGTTATGTTAACTTAGAAGTCAGCTCAAATGTTTGCTCCAAAATACAGAAGTTTTAATTTAGTTTAATTTTCAAATATGAGTTCAGGTAACAAGAATAGCATCCTCCTATTTCCCAGTGTCTGTGGTAAAGTGTGTCAGAGCAGACTGACTTTATGTGGAGGCACATAATTGTATAAGCTCTTCTTTCAATATTAATAAATTCTATTTAGAAGCTATTCCATAATGTTTATGTTGAGGATATTATTTTTAACAAGCACAGATCCACAAAGAACTCATGCAATTTCTAGGAGCAAAGTTTGAACTAGAGCTATATGAGGGCTTTTTATTTTTTTCAAAAGTTGTGTGTTCAAATTACAGACACCTCCTAGGTGATAATGTCCCAGTGCTTTCCTGGTAACATTGCTGAGTTCTCTAAAATAAAGTGACCCTGATGCAAGCCCACAAAAATTGTCTTTTCAATCTATGTCATTTTATGGTGACTAGTGAAGTTGTTACAATTAGGTATGCTAACCAGAGTTCGACAGAAGACTATGGCAATATTTAAGACAGTTTTGTTGCTTCAGTTCCCTGGATTATTTTTAGCATTGTTTGTGTAGTACAACTGGGGGATGTCTGAAAAGGACAGGAGTTGATGAGAACAATCTTAACGGTGTCCTCACTGTCTAGCAGCATCAGTGGTAACAAAGCTCAATTGTGTTTCCCCTTTGTAAATTAGACACTAATTTCGAATGTAGTTCGGTGAAAAAAATTCTTGAAAAAAATGAATATTTTAGTACATCTTATTAAAGTCAAAGCACCAAATCTAAATAAATCAAAATAAAGATTTGAAAATACTATTTAGAACCTGTTTAATTTTCAAAACCTGCTTTTTATCATTGAGTGTGTCTTCCATCTTCAAAGCCATTCTTCCCTCACTCTTTGGTCTACCAAGTTCCCTTCCTCCCAGCCCACTTTCTTCCCATCTTCCCTCTTCACTTCCATCTTATTTTTTCTCATAAAAATATTCTGCAGGGCAAGCACTGTGGTACATGCCCTGTAATCTCTCTACTGTGGAGACTGAGACAGGAGGATCTTGAATTTGTGGTCAGCCTGGACTATATAAAGCCAGCTTAGATTACACAGTGAGACCCTGTCTCAAAAAAAATACCCACCCCAAGAAAAAAATGCTTCGGGGTTCTGTAAATGCCAGACACAAGCATCTAAGGACACTAGGACCGTTTCCTGCCCTCAAGGAACTTACGGTTTTATTAGAAGTAAAAATAGATAAAATGACAAAAAAGACCAAATTAATTTTCGTGCAAGTGAATTTTCAGGAAGACCTTTCCTAAACAATTTTCTTACTTTCAAAAAGAAAATATGAGTTTTACCTGAAGGAATTTTAGCTGCAGTGAAAATAACAGTCCGTGTTTAAAAAAATCCAATCAAATTGCCTTTTTAAAAAGTGCAGTTTTATTTTCCATGTGCAAAATGCTGGAATTTGTGTCCCAGCTAGCATGTCTCTATCCCCTTTTTGAGCAGCAAACCACCTCCAGCAGGAGCATTCAGAGCTGCCTACTTCTGTTCCCTAGTGACCTGTGCTGCTGCTTCTGTTCCCTAGTGACCTGTGCTGCTGCTTCTGTTCCCTAGTGACCTGTGCTGCTGCTTCTGTGTCATTGGAGAAATGCACTGAATTTCCTCCACATAGAATTTTATTGCATTGTCTCTATTTTCACGTTCTATTATATAAAACAATGAAGGTCTGAGAGGCAGTCCTATTCAAAATGTTTTCAAAGCATGGTAGCTTAACATCTGTGTCACTACAGAACATGTAGTTTCTGGAAATGGCTGCTTGAAGCTTAACGCATTTTCAGTACTCTGATTAAGCATAGTAAAGCATGACATTCAGTAAACATGTTAATTCTGTGGACGTGAGTTGAGTGTAGTAGTAGTGAACAATTAAAGTTACTATGTGGGTTAATGCATTTAAAAACCTAATGTACCTGTGGTCTCAAGGTTTAAAAAGTTGCCAGAATTTGTTGCATAATTATCTAAATTCTTGACTGTACCCCACCAACTTATTTTGGTACAGATAAAAATAACTTCTTTAACCAAATTATCTTGTTTTACTCTCTCCTCATTTAAGTTGTCTAAGTCTTTGTCTGATTTTCACTTCCATTCATGCAGACATCACTTTGTGGAGGGATTTCTTTTTCAATAACATGTTCTCTCGGTATTATGCTGTTTATTACTAATTCTTACAAGCTATGAATTGCACTATAATTATTTCCACATCAGGTAATTGTTGGGATTACTGAGCTGTGTTCCTACCACACTGTATTTCCCTTATCATATGATTCCAGTGTAATTATTCTTTCTTGCTACAGCTGCTGCTGTGTGAGTTTTCTTGCTCACTTGTGTAACATGGAGCCTGAGATGCAAGTTTTCAACATAAACTTTTCTGTTTGATGAATGTCTTCGTCCCTTGCTCATCACTGGCACAGAATACCTGACGCCCACATCTTAAAGCAGAGGTTTATTTTGGTTCATGGTTACAGTCCATGACTGGTTGACACCAAGGTAGAAACAGGATGGCGGAGGGCATGGCAGATGAAAAGATGCTCATGTCATGGCGGCCAGGAAGCAGAGCAAAGGGAGGAGTCGGGGAGGGAGCTAGACCCTCTCAGGTCACTACCACATGATCCACCTTTTCCTACCAGACCCCACCTCCTAACCGTATGTTCAGCTGAATTCTTTGTGGATTAATCCACTGGTAAGTATAGCACTATGAACCAATCACCTTCCAAAGGCCCCACCTTTGAGCACCTGAAACTTTTGGAAAACATTCTAGATCTAAATCATGACAATGATTAACTGAATGAATGATTATGTAACCCAGACAGCAAAAAAAGTGCTAAGACTAAACACAGATTTTTAAAATCTTGTCCATTCTTTGTCATGTGTTTAGAGAAATGGTTTCACATAATTTTTGTCCAAGTAGAGTGGCTTATACCCAGAATCAAGGAGTTTTCATTTTGTGAAGTTTGAGTAGATGACAGTTTTTCTCCCTGAGGGTGATATTGCTATTAAAGGTCCAATCAAGAAATGGGCAAGTGAAAGGAACAGACATTCTTCAGAAGTACAAGTGGCCAATAAACATAAAAAAATGTTCAACATTTCTGGCTAGTGGAGAAATGCAAATTAAAGCAACGCTAATGTAAGATTTCATCTTCTATCAGAAAGAATGGCAATGATCAAGAAAGCAAAGAATGACAAATATTGGTATGGCTGAGGTGAACAGGGACCCTTCTGTACTGTTGGTGGGAATAAAAATTACTAAGACAACCACATGGGAACCAATATGGAGATTTCTCAAAGAACTAAGATTAGAAATTCTGCATGACCCAGTTATTTCTCTTTTAAGTATCTTCCCAAAAGAGATAAAACATCATATTACAGCCCTACATGCATAGTACCAATGTTTATAGCAGCATAAATCATAATAGCTAAATCCGGGAGGCAGCACGGATGCCCATCAACAGGTGAATAAATAAAGAAAACGTGATGCCTACACATAATGGAATACTACTCCTGTATAAAAAAGGATAAAATCAAGACCTTTGTAGGAAAATGGATGCATCTGGAAAGTATAATGTTGAGGGAAATATTTAGAGTCACAAGCTTAAATATTGTATATCTCTCATTTGAGTAAGTCAAAGCACAAAGAGCAAAAAAAGGATAGATAAAAATAAGGAGAGAGCTCTCTTGCAAATGAGAAGGGGTCCGGAAGACTGAAGGTGAGGGGAGAGAGCGAGGGAAGGAGGAAGCAAGAAGAATTAAGATATGCCACGTACAGATAGCAAACACCCATAATGAATGTAAATGTCATAAATATGGACTAAAAATAATAATAATAAAAACAAGAATGAGAATGGAGAAAGGAGATTTAGAGACAGAAGGAGGGAGGTGGTTGGGAAGGAAAAACAAGAGATAAGCTGTATCATGTACATGTACCCACTCCCCAAGATGAAGATCAACTTCATGTACTACAAATAATCTACTCAAGGGGGAAAAAAAAAAAAAGACCGTGGCTCATTTTGTTCTTCAGTGACCTATCTCTGTGCTTCTCCTACAAGGCTGATACTGACACTCTTCTCAGGAGAGCAGAGATCTTTATCCCTAAGCCTGGGTGTGGACTAATGTAAGTGACTCATTTCTGAAGACTGCGTGTAACTGCGTGTAACCCGGCTGTAACTCCAAGTGACTTTAGAGAGCTCAGCTTGCAAACGGTGAGAGCACTTCTGCTGGCTCTCACATCAGTCTTGAGACACTGAAACCACACGCCATATGGAAAGACCACAGTAGAGAGTTCAGTCAGCACCCTGCTAAGCGTTCATGCACAGCAAAGCAGCCCCAGATGAATGAATGAATGAATGAATGAATGAGCCTGCAGCTGATTCCAACCCCTTGGTCCTGCCCATGAGGCCAAACACCACACAGAAAAATCCCTCTTGCTCTGCCCTCTCTGCTCTCCTGAGAAGAGTGTCAGTATCAGCCTTGTAGGAGAATTTCTGAATTATGTAATACATGGCCATAATAAATGGATGTTTCTGGCTCTGTTTTGGAGTAATTTTTGTTCCAGGCAGTCATACTAATTAAAGACCTAGCTTTTGTTTTATTTATTGAAATACGTTTTTAACTGAGATGCATCACAAATCACAAAGCTTGCCATTTTCAAGTGTATACTTCAGTGGTTTTCAGTGCAGTCACAAAATTGTGCAACCACTAATTCTAAAACATTTTAACTACTCTAAGAAGAAACTCCTTTAATATATTAAAGTGGATGACTAAAATCTCTCCATTTCTACAAGTGCATGGACTGTGAATGGTCTCAGCCTGCTGGGCCTCTGATATCTTAGATACCTATCCAAGGGGTGACTTGTTCTAAGAGGCTGCTATCAGCCTCTTAGATTGATGTTTTGAACCAATCTAAGAACTACACCTATGACCACTGTGGGACAAAAATGCAGGCAGAAAAATTACACTGGGAATTGTGACTGATTAATCAAATGAAGCCTGTGAGATAACCGAGCTTCCTCTGTACCAGGCACCGATGGAAGGGCTTTACATATGTGTGAACTCATTTCATTCTCATAAAAAGCCTATATGATAAAATAATTGAATATCATTTTAAGATATGTGAAAAGTTTTGGACCGAAGAGAAGAGAGGAGAAAAAAAATTACAGCAGTCCATTAAAATCAAAGGCTGCCAAGTGTGGTGGTGCATGCCTGTAATCCCAGCATGCTGGGAAGCTGAGGCAGGAGGATTGCAAGTTTGAGTCTAGTTGGGAGATTCAGTGAGATCCCATCTGAAAATAAAAAATATTTTACAAGGACTGGGAATGTACTTTCTAAGAAAGCTTAGTGGGGAGGCCCTGGGTTCAATCCTTAGCACAGAAAAAAAAATCAGTCTTTATAATGGGAAAAAAACATTTACTTAAGAAAATACATTTATCTGAAAAACAAATTAAAAATATAATTAAGTGCAGTCATTAAATAAAACAGTGTGGATGGAGGTTCCTCGGAAAACAGAACTGCAAGGGATGCAGCTACCTCCTTACTGGTTGTATCTTCAAAGGAACGCAGAACATTCACCATAGCCAAAATATGGATCAACCTGTGTCCAGTAATGGATGGATGGATAAAGACCATGTGTGTCAGCCATAAAAAAGAATGAAATCGTTTGCTGCACAGTGGATGGAACTGAAGAACATTTTTAAAGTGAGATAAACCAGGCAAAGAGAGGCAAATATCCCACATTGTCAGTCACACATCAAAGTTAAGAGTTGATTTCCTAGAAGAAGAGTAGAACAATGGTTACTAGATGGTAGGAGAGGCAAAGAGAGGAGGAAATAAGAACGGGCAGGGTAGCAGGTACCAAAAGACAGTTAGGGTAAGTAAATTCTAATGTTCTACAGTCTGACTATAGTCGGCAATAATTTATTATGTGCTTTGTGAAGAATTAAATGAGGATGATTTGAAAAGTCCTGAAACAAATTAATGCTTCATATTTAGGAAGAGAGAAATGCTAATTATCCCAATTAGATCATTGTGAATTATATACACATACCAAATAATCATATGATAGCCCATAAATATGCAGAATATTATGTGTCCTTTAAAAACAAAACACGAGACATGCAAAATTGGGTCCAAGAGGTGACAGACATTGTAAGGAGACCCGCAACAGTGGATTTGCCAAGCTGCCCAAGAAACGAGCAAACATGGTCCAGGACTCAGTGGTCAACCCTTAAAGACCTGGTACTCTCTGGAGTTAAGGCTCCTGTCGCCTGACTAGCCAAAGCCTGGGGCTGTTGAGCAATGTCACTAGAATGATGCAGGGTCCATCCCTGTCCCCCACAAATACACCCCAAAGTGCTTGGAATGACATTCCACTTTCTTTAGTACATAGATATTTTTCAACTCTGAGAAAATCTACAGTTAAGTTAGAAACTATTTAAAGGCATTAATCCTATTCATTCTAAGGATTCTTCCTAATTATCAATATTTAAGGTAATTTGGACTTTGAAATATATGAGTCTTAGAAATTCCCAGTTAAATTTGTTAAATGTATGTACAGTATTAACATATCTTAAACATATACACATATATAACCCTATTAAATTTTTTCTTTAGATTTATAAAACTATGTAAGTACCTGAGAAGTTTCATTATTCAAAATGAAGTGCTTGAAAACAGTTGAATGCATTAAATTTATAGATGCAAATTTGAGTGTTTTTTAGTACAGATCAAACATTGCTTAGAGACCCCTTAAAGTTTGCTAAATTATGTATAGAACAATACAGCTTGCAAATTTTTCTTTTAATTTTATGCAACAGAGCTTTTTTTCTCTTTTCTTTTTTTTTCTTCCTGTACCAGGAACTGAACTCACAACCTTGCACTGGCCAGGCAGGCATCATACCACTGAGTTATATCTCTGGCCCTAAACAATAGATTTCAAAATCTCAGTAAACTTTTAATTTTTTTTTTTTTTTTTGTCATTTGAGCTTCATTCTTGGGCATCAGGAAAACTCATGTTTAAAAAAAATGAGAAAGAATCGTAAAGAAGGATTAGAGTGCCTATTCTCTTTCCCTCAAGGAAATGTTATATTTGTGTCACTGGTAAAAATAGCAATGTCATTTATGATGGTGGCATTTATGATCACCATGTGGCCTCCAATAGCATGTAGTCCTCCAGGGCTGCTCCTTCACATGGCAGAGATGCTACTGTTACTCGCCCAGAACAAAAAAAGAACTTTGCTGCATTATTGCACTACCTTGGAATCAGGCCTGTCACTCTCCCATTTAAAATCACTGCTCTTTATTATGCTGCAATACCAGATCTCATACAAGGTGTGCTGAAACCACAGCTTTGAAATTAATGCCATTGTGTAAGCAGATTGTGTGGTTCCTAAAGTTTTATGTAAAGTATGTAAAGTTTAAAAAGTTAAGAAACAAGGAAGTCAGTGCGGTGGAAGGATGGCATTTTCCTCAGTAAAACATAAAAATGAAACAAATTTTTAAAACATGCCCTACTAGTATTTTCACTTTCTTTATTGAACTGTTCTGCACACAAGAAAGAATGCTCATGACTTCTGACTGGGAAGTTATCACGCTGGGAAAGATCCTTCACATCATGTGTGTTTCAGGCTAGTAGATCAAATCACCATTTATATAGTAAATGTGGTAAAGGGGAAACAATTTCATATGGTTCAATCTACTAATTAGATAATTCCATGCCTGCTACTGTATCTACAAGAATGTAATCATAACTATCATAATGAATATCTTCAGAGGAGATTTTGAGTTGTACAAGGTTTATTGTTACCATATTTGGCAAGCTAAAATGACAAGACGACATCTCTAAGTTGAAATGGCCCGAGAAATAATTAAATTACTACTCTTGTATTTGTCTTAAATTTATAAGCCAGTCTCTGTATTATCATTTGTCTGTGTGCTGGAGACCCAAAGGGTCCAGTTGAGAGCTTGGAGCCCAGCACAATATCCCAGGAAAGTCTGTATCAGGAGCTGAAGTGTCCTCAGTGAGAGACTGAAGGATCTGCACTGGGAAGACTCAAGGACCAGCGCTGGAAGCCGAAGTGTCTATGCCAAAGGCTGAAAGATCCGAGCCAGAAGGCGGAGACATCTACGCTGTAAGCCAGGAGGTGACATCCAACACAAAGATGAGTAGTGAAGGTTTGCAAAAGACAGGAAACAGTCTGAGCTTCTTTGATGGAAAACCGCCAAAACTCTTCTGAAGAACACCAGCCACAAAGAAGCTCTTCCTAGGAAGATCATCTGAAATCCTTCCCTCCCATTCTTTTTTTATATGGTTCCAATTGGCTGCGCGTTCCCACCCAAGTTGACAAATTAATTAATTAGCCATAACAGTCTCTGTATGAGTTAGAATCAGATGAAATTGTGTCAGAAATCCAAATTCACCATAACCTGTTGGATTTTAACTCAATATATTTACTAATCAGATAAAAGCAGATTAAAAGAACAAAGTGTTATTTATTCACCTTTTAGATAAACAAATCTAAAATAAAAAGGAATAGTACAGAATGTTACGATAGAATATTATTGGTGTGCTGATTTTGGAAAGCAATTTGGTAGTATGTATTGTATAGACAAGTATTTTGAATAAGCGAATTAGTACTAGGCAAATAACTTGGAAGAAAAAAAATGTGTAAAAGAATGTATTTACTGCAGCTTTTAAAATAGCTATCACAAACTGAAAATCACCTAAATATCCAACTATATATGGAAACAGTTATGTAAATCACAGTATCTTACCAAAGAAATACCATGTAATGTTCCAAAGTAGTAATTGTGAATCTTTATAAATTACACTGAAAATCGTACAGGTATATTAAAGTTTAAAAGTATAGTAAAGAATCATACATAAAGCCTTACATACACATAAAATTCCAGAACTCTGGAATGTTGAGGCAGGATGATTGCAAGTTTCAGGTCAGCATGGGCAATTTAATGAGTTAGTGAGACCCTCTCTCAAAATTAAAAAAATAAAATAAAATAAAAAAATGAAAACTGCTGAGAATGTGAGAAGGCCCTAGGTTCAATCCCAGGTCTTCCCACTGTGGTGGATTGATAACTGGTGGTCAGTTTGTAACACCAGCTGAACCGAATCAGCATGGTGCTGAGTCTGAATGGTCCATCTGAAGATTGTTGCTAAAATAAAAAGGAGAACTGGAGACGAGGAAGCAGTGTTGTTGGTTAGTTCTCCATGGTGTTGCTGGTTTTCCTGTTGCTGTTGGTTTTCCTGGAGGAGCTTGTTGAGCTTCTTTCCTGGTATGAATTTGGCTGCTCGCATTGTCAGAGGGGTTCAGGACCTTGTTGCTAAGAATGGCTGCAGTTCACTTTGGGGGAGCTCTGGTCTTTACCGCTTCCTAGTTCCACAGGGGAAGCTGTGTGCTGATGTCACACTGGCTTCCTAATATGAATTTGACTGTTCTTATTGTTGAAGGAACTTGGGACCTCGTCACTGAGGATGGCTGTGGTATTTTTCTGGGGAGCTCTGGTCCTTACTTCGAGTATCGCTTCCTTGCTCCAGTGCAGAACCTTCAGTCTACTAGCGTAGACTTTCTAGCTTCTACCACTGACCTTTGGGCCTTCCCAGCACAGATTCATGAAACAGACTTGCATGAGTCATGTCATGGACTTTAGGCCTCCAGCTGGACTCATGGGGGCATTGTCATGGGCTCTAAGTTTTCAACTGGACTCATGCAGGAGATTGCTGTGGGATCCAGGCTCTCAGCTGGTTTCCTTGGGTCTTAGTGGGTGGACAGATTTCCTGCTCTGTTTCTCTTGTATTTGATGCTTTGGGTGACCGTTATAAAATAATACTATAAGTTACATTCCCTATATGGAATTGTTTTCCTTGCAATCCCTGATGGCAGCACCCACCAGCCAACCAACAAAGGTATTCAGATTGCTAGCTGAGAATTCTATTCACATGTAGAATTGACGGTTTGTACTGTGACCTTTTTTCCTCTTCCCATGTGGTATAGCTTAAATAAAAAGGTTAAAATAAGAATTTTAAGTTTTATTTCTAAAATTAAATTAAAATTAAAATGTCTTAAATATGAAAACAATGAAACTGAAAAATCCTTTCTTCCCAGGCTATTTAGTGATAGTCTTTCTCGTGTTCCCCTCATTCCTACACAGAATCTCCCCTTTTAATTGTGCCAAAATGCATATAAAATCTATCATCACTGCCATTTTAGGTGTACAGTCCAGTGATCTTAAGTATGTTCATTCGTAGCCACACTTCAAATTTGGCTGCGAAGACTCTCAAAGGCCTTAATATTTTATTAATTTACTCAGCAATTGCTTTAAACTAAAGATGAAGTAAGTGTCTCAAAGTTTGGTGCTGTAAGTTCCCAAATGGTATTTCTTTCCTTTGAAGTTGAAAAGCTGCAAATATCTCAGGAAAGATTTCCACTGTTCTATTGAAATTAGTAGACAGTCCTCTTAAGAGCAACCATTCTGCTTTTACTGTTTTGTGAAGAGCAAAGACAGAGCAGAGCCTTTCCCAACCATGGCATTTAAGTTCCTACCATGTGTCAAGCTTTTGCCCACCATCCATAATTACGGCAATAGTCCTTTGGTGTGGGCAGAGCTGCTCACATTTGGCACACAAGGAAACGGAAACTCTCCCATTTTAAGAGACTTGGGTAGAGGATGATAGAGCCAGGATTATAAGCCAAGTCTCTGGTTTATGCAGCCACTGTGGATTCTTCTCATCGTAATTGCCTGTGCAAGTGTGTGCATTTCTCAAAGAAGTCAAGGTGTGGACATCATAAAGTGCCAGGCCAGGGTGAATATTTCAGATACAACTTTTCTTCTTGTCTCAACTTCTCTTTGGCATTCATCACTTAAAAATGTAAGACTTCTATGGTTTGGATACATGTCCCCCACATGTCCATGTGTTAAGGTTGCTCCCCACCAATGCACTGTTGGGAGGTAATGGAGCCTTGATGAGGTGGAAACTGATGGAGACAGAGACAGAGAGAAAATTGTAATATAATGTCACTTAATATGTACTGAATATCTTCAGTGACCCAGAGTAAAATTCTTTTGGTTCATGATGCTTATTTTTCATTCCTAGGCTCACCTGCTGAGCAGACAGCCTTTTGTGTCGATAGTGTGTGGCTTGCAGACCTAGAGATGCATGGATTGCCAGCTCTGACACACAGGCATTATGATCTCCTTCGCCATTTAAAATGAGTGTGAGGTTGAGAAGTAATATTTCGGCTCAGTGCCTAGTGATATCTGGCAGTAGTGCGCTCTCAAGCAACGGGCATCCCTTTGCTATTGTTATTGTTACTGTTATTGTGTCAGTGCTGTAGCCAGTATTTTTCACTGCTATCGCTGTTCTTGTTATATCTGGCTCTTTCACTAATTTGTGGCGTTTAATCTCTTTGGTCTTAGAAAACACTTCCTGTATTGGTAACAGCAACATGGACTTGTGCAAGATACTGGCACAGAAAGGAGTGTACAAAGTCAAGCCAGGAACAAAACAGGGGTGGAAATGCTGAGAAAACACGGACAGCATTCCAAAGCACAGTCTACATCACTGAAAGAGAATCAGGGACGTGACTGGAGCCAGATATTGGGGTAGCACGGAGGAGATACCAGAGGGAAAGCCAAGGTCTGTGGCTCCATCTGGGGTTACGAGATGACAGGGGCAAATCAGAAGACAAAGCCCAGGAATTCAGAGGAGACTGGCTTGGCTGGGACCATGTCTCAAGGCCAAGAGCTTGTTTTAGTGCTCCTTTTGAAGGCCTGGAGCTTTTCCATTTCCATTCTCTGGTAGTTTGTACAAGTACAACTCTCCTCCAAGGCTAACATCTCCCAATAAGAAAATAAATTTCTTAAGGTACTTAAATACTGAACAAAGATTTGGACATGTTTCTTTAAGCAATGCCTATGAATGTGTACATTTTGACTGACTTCAGTCTATTGTTTCCCTATAGATTTTTGGTCCAATGCAGATGAATTTTCTTGACTGTATTTATATTTGAATACTTTTGCCAGACAAAAAGTGTGATGCCCAGTTAAACTTGAGTTTCAATTAGACAGTGATTAAATGATGAACATAATATGTTCCAACTATTTCATGGGACATAAGTATTCTAAAAAAGTATTTGGTTACCTGAAATTAAAATATAATTTGAAATTCTGTTGGAGGTTTTGGGTAAACCTGAAATCCCTGCATGTAAATGAATATAATAATACAAGTAAGAATTGATAATTGGAGCACTTCCAGGAAGAGTGATGCTGTTTTAATATGCATTGTTTTACTTTAATTATTTTATTATTATTTTGGGGGGGGCAGGGGATACTGGGAATTGAACTCAGGGCCTAGTGCTTGCCAGGCAGTGCTGTGCTGCTGAGCTATATCCCTGGACCTGTTTTACTTTAATTAGTTCAGAAATGATTGATTGTAACTATTATTCTTTTTTTTCTGGTCATGAAACTGGGGCCAGATATTAATTTCTAACAGTTTGCAAATAGCAAGTTAGAATTCATACTCAGATCTGCCAGGCTCCAGAGCATTAAGTATTATCACTAATGTATTTTTAAAGTCCACACATGTAATCTGAATATGTCCTAAGAAATACAGCTTTATTGGCATTCTGTGATATTTGAATATCCGGATTCTGGCTATAAACATTACTTAGTATCCCTAATGCTGGATTCAAAAAATACAATCATTTTAACTCTCTATACAACTTCTCTGCTTAAGTCAAGAAGACATAACTTTATTTTAGATCATTTGATTTCAGAAAAGTCTATTGCTAGCTTCTTCAGCAGGTGCTAGGTTTTTTTTTAGCGTCCTCTGAAGCCTTGCTTAGGAGACCTAAAGGAGTGATTCTGATCACCGTACTTATGAAGGAGCCCCCAGAATATGTCATAGCAACTGTTTCACTTTCCTTTTTGTTACTTACCTAGTCTTGGGACTGTACCTAGGTGAACATTAATTTAATGTGTATCGACTAGCCATTTTCCAGATCTAATTATTGGCAGTTGTCTACTGCTATTAAATATTAAGTACCACAGGTAGATGAGCCTAATAAAGCTGCTTAAGAAAATAGTTGTCATGCTATCATGATATCTAAGAATGAATGTCTACAACTATGGATGTGCCCAGCCATTGTGTTTTGGTAGTTTTGCTTACTTACCACAAATAACTTCTTTTAAGTGGCTAGTAAATAAGTGGAAACCAAACTGCTGCCATCTAAATTGGAAAAGTCTATTGATTCTTAGAGAATATATCATCAAGGATCAGTCCCAAAAGTATACAATTTACATTCTTTGTCAGCTATTCTGCTTAATTGAATTTTATTGGCAAAATGCTCTGGAAGCATTTACTATTAACATGGCTAAAGCAGTTATTTAAGAGGCTTAAAAAATGTCCAGCAATGGTGTTGTGTATTGCATTTAACATGAAGAACTTATGTGAATTTAGGAGCTTATTATCTCTGTCAGTGAACATTATCCCAGGATATACTATAGAGAACCATTACTTTTGAGATATTTCCTAAAAATATAACTCATCTTTTAAATTTTTTAAAAGATAATTCATCTAAAAACAAAAGCAGTGATACTTTTTTTAAAAAAATTGGTTTTTTGCCTGAATATGTACATATCTATTTAGATCCTGACAGACAGATAAAAGTTAGTCAACATTTCAGTTATTGCTTTGTTGTAATTTGTATATCTTTATGTAGACCACAAAAAAGTCAGGATTTTATTTCTTGAAATCTTATTTCATATTTGAAATTATGTGCAATAGAAACATATTATATGCAACAAAGGAAAGCTCACATGGAAGCCTGAAAGTGATTGATTAGATTATTTGCTTTTCATTCAGATGTTTGGGTTTTACATTAAGACAGAGTTTGAATTTAGTGTTTGATAAATTTAGCAAGGTATACTTATCATATGATCTCAGAGTATTTGAAAGGAAGTAAGACTGATGATTTATTTAATGTAAAAATATGACTGGACCTGAGGCAACAGTTGTGAAATCTTTAAAAATGAACCATCAAAGTACAGAATTCAAGATTTCATAAATCAGGAGAAGTAAGTTCTCAAATTCTTCAGGACTCAGGTGAGTGAAAGTGCCTGCTATCTCCACACTGATTTCCAAAGTGGTTGCACCAGTCTACACTCCTATTAACAGTGGAAAAGGGCTCCTTTCCCCCCATGGCCCCATCAGCATTTGTTATTGGTTGATTTGTGGATGATAGCCATTCTTTCTGAAGTGGAATGGAATCTCTGCATTTTTAAAATTTGCATCTCCCAAATGATCAGTGATGTTGAATGTTTTTTCATGTATTTATTTGCTGTTTGTACTTCTGAGAAGTTCCTGTTCATTCAGATGTCCATGTTTGGATTGGGTCTTTAAATCTGGGGCATGGGTCTGATTGTTTCAATTATTTATATATTCTAGATATTTGTCCTTTGTCTGAAAAACAACTGGATAAGAATTTTTCCCACTCTTTGGTTTGTATTTTCACTCTGTTAGTGATTTCTTTTGCTGTACAAAAGTTTTTTAAGATGTGGGAATCAGTATGGAGAGTCCTTAAAAAGCTACAACTAGTGGTCCCATTTGAACATGTATTCCTCATTTTGGTGTCTTCCTAAAAAAATTAAAAGTGATATATGTGCACCCATGTTTATAGAAGCACAATTTGTAATAGCTAAATCTTGGAAACAACTCAAGTGCCCATCAAATGAGGAATGAATAAAAAAGATGTTATCAGGAGATGGGAAAACATGTGGTTTGGTATGATTGCCTCAGACATAGATCTTCTGAAGTCATCATTTACGATCTCCTCAAGGTATGTTTCAAAACTCTCAAGACAATGGTTTTTGAACACTGAAGCAATGACATTTAGTTTCACTGGGTTAATTTACCAAGATCTCCTGCAAAGCAACATTTTTTGATAGTCATTGTGTAATAGTTTAAAGAAAAGATGATCAACTGGTGCCAACATCAGAAAACTAAGGATAACAAAAATAAACACTGTGGTTACCAATTAATGATAGGAAAATATTACTACTTTTTGAGAAGTCACTTATCTTTTCTTCCCCTCTCTGTCTATTTGAATGAATGTCACTATAAAATTACAAACTGAGGGACCACAGGTTTCATTAAGGTGACTGGAAAAACCAAACCAAACCAAACCACATATGAGTCTATCCTTCTGCTATGATCTTATTTTTTTCTTGTTTTTGACTTTGAGTTTTAAGGGATTTGATAATTTTTATTAGTATTTGTTTGTGGAAAATTATTACATTTGTTGTGCAAAATTATTGCATTCATCATTAGGAAATGGTACATGTACGTTAAAACTTCTTAATTTTTTATATCCTCTTATCCTCCCTTCCCTTCAGGCTGAATTTTTTTCCCTACCCTTCCTGCCCATCCTTTCATCTTTTTTCTATTATTTATCTTTTATTTTGCTCTTTATTTATATTTTGGGTTTCTTCTATGAGATATTTAGATTTGCACATCTGATTTATTTCACCTACATTATGGTTCCAAGGCACATCCATTTTACCGCAAATGACTCAAGTTTATCCATTGTGGCAAAGTATAAATACTACATTCTGTTTAAGTACTACATTTTCTTTATCTCTTCATCTCTTCATGGACATATAGGCTATGTTCAAGATTTACCTACTGTGAATTGTGCTACTATAAACGTAGGTATGCATGTGTGACTGTAATATATCTTTAACTCTTTCGGGAAGATATCAAAAAGAAGCATAACTGGGTCAATGGAATTTCTTATTTCAGTTTTTCGAGGAACCTCCGTACTGACTTGCATAATGGTTGTACTAGTTTACATCCCCAAGAACAACACAGAAGGGTTCCTTTTTCCCCCTGCAGCCTCTACAGCATTTTACTGTTATCTGATTTTCTGTGTTTCTTCTGGAGTACGATGAAATATTGGTGTTGTTTTAATTTGCATTTCTCAAATGGCCAGATACGATGAACATTTTTCATACATTTAATGGTCATTTGTGTTTCTTCTTCTGAGAAGTGTCTATATTCATTTCAGTTGCTTATTTTTTGATTGGTTCTTTTATTCTTGGGAGTTTAATTTTTTTGTTGAGTTCTTTATATATTCTAAGTACTAGTCCTCTGTCTGAGGAATAGCTGGTGAAACTTTTTTTCCTCCCATTCTGTAAGTTATTTGTTTACTCTACTGGTTGTTTCCTCTGCAGTAAAGAAACTTTTTTTTTTTTGATATGATCTTGTTCATTGATTCGTGGTGTTAACTCTTGTGCAACTGAAGTTCTGTTCAGAAAGTCTTGGGCCTACATCTATGACTTCAAAAGTTTTATTTGTATTATCTTCCAGCAGATTGCTTTTATTTTAATATCAAAATTTTTGGTCTATTTTGATTTTTAGTTTGATACATGGTGTGATATGTGGGTTTAGATTCAGTATTCTGCCCTTGGATATCCATTTTTCTCAATACCACTTATTAAAGAGGATGTTTTCCCATCTCCTGATGTAAGTTTTGGCTCCTTTGGCAAAGAGTGAATAGTTGGATGTGTGTGGTTGTTTCTGCTTCTGTTCTGTTGTTTCACATTTCTATTTGTTGTGCCAGTATCATGCTGTTTTTTTTAAAAAAAATCACTGTAGATTTGTAGTATAACTCTAAAACTGGGATTGTGATGCCTCCTGTTTTGCTATTGTTACAAACACTTCTTTTTGTTCATCTGAATCTCTTCTCACTCTGTGTGAATTTTTGGATTTTTTTCTAGTTCTATGAGGAATGTTGGAATTTTGATTGGGGTTGTGTTAAATCTACATAGCAATTTCAGAAGTATAACCATTTTCACTATGTTGGTTCTGCCTCTTCAGGGAAATGGGATATATTTCTATTTTATTGTTTTATATTTCTATTTTCTGATGTCCCCTTTAATCTCCTTTTTCAGTTTGGTGTAATTTTTATTTTATATCTTTCACTTTCTTGGTTAATTCCTAAGTATTTAATTTTTATTGATGCTACTGTGAATGGTATTATTTTCTTCATTTCCTTCCATGTGAGTTCATTGTTAGTTTATAGGAATGCTATTAACTTTTGTGTTTTTATTTTTGTATCCTGCCACATTGCTGAATCTGATTAATTCTAACGTAGTTTAGTAGAATTTTTGAGTCTTTTAAACAGAGAATCATGCCATTTGCAAATAATGATATTTTGACTTCTTTTCCAATATGTTTTCCTTTTACTTGTTTCTTGTCTCACTGCTCTGGCTAATATTTTGAGGACTATATTAAACAGGAGTGGACAACCTTGTCTTATTGATTTCAGTAGGAAAATTTTAGTTTTCACCCATTTAATATGATGTTGGCAGTAGGTATATTATAAATGACTTTTATTAGATTGGGATATGGTCCTTCTATACCTGTTTTTTTCCAGGGCTTATTGTACATGATTGTTGGGTTTTGTCAAAGTCTTTTTCTGTATTTATTGAAGTGACAATGTGATTTTTGTCCTTGATTATTTTTTTTTTAATTTATTTTTTGTGCCAGGGATCAAACTCATGACCTTGTGCTTGCCAGGCAGGCGCTTATGCCACTGAGCTAAATCACTGGCCCTTGTCCTTGATTTTTTAAAAATAAAAACAGCTCTACATTTTTTTGGCCTCCAGTAAAAACATAAGGGTAGTCAAAACAATTTGAACAAATGTTTTCCAAACACTCCCAGGACAAATCTCTTAATTAACTGCTTTTTTAAAAAAACATATTATCATAATAGCCATTGCCTCACTTCGCTGCTGTCTTAATTCATTGATCATTTCTAGTTGGAGATATTTTGTGGAAAAGAATATTATACACTGGGGTCTGTGCCTAGACCCCCAAAACCCCAAATGGGTGCATGGCGAAGGCCCAAAGGAAAATACAAGCAGCATGATCTTTCAGGCTCCAAGAGGACTAAAATCCTCTGCAGAGTTGTAACTGATTGCCGACTGTCCCTGGGGGGCCTGTAGTCATGCAAAACAAGGGAGGAATTGAGTGGAAAACACAGGAAACCTGAGCAGGGTCTTAGGAGAGGTTCAAGGACCTCTCTGAGCGACAAGTGATGCTAGTTAAGGAAAAGGATCCAGAAAGTCTCCAGGTGGCCTCAGCTGTGACCTATCTTGCCCCTGAGGTGTCTCGTTGTTCTCAGTTCAGCCATACCCATGCCGGGCCATGCCACAGCCCTGCATGTGTTTTCAGCGTCAATGACTCCAACAGTGATCTCTTTTCAGCATGATCCAACTCTTGTTGTTTTCTTGACTTTTAGAAAGAATTTCTTCTGCATCATCTGAGACAAGGTTCATGTTCTCCTCAAAACCAGTAATATAGCAGTCTATCTGCATATTCACTTGCTCCTAGAGCCACACCTGAATCTGAGATCTATATATTCTGAGAGTGTCTGAAGATGAGGTTGGTGAGCTACACCATCACCTTCTGTTGACTTTTTAAAAAAAATTTGATGTATTATAGTTAATGATTTGAGTAGTTCAACCATTATTTCATCCCTTGGTTATGGTACATGATCTTTTTGGTGACTTGTTGCACTCTGCCAGTACCTTGCAGAGAGTCTTTACATCTATTTTTATTAGAGAGATTGGCTGGTCATTCTCTCTTTTGGTTGGATCCTTGTCTAGTTTTGAAATCATGGTAAAGTTAGATTCCAGAAATGACTTTGAGAGAACCCCTTCTCTTTCAATTTCATTAAAGAGTTCGAGGAGTATTGGTATTAGACCTTCCCTGATGTTCTTGTAAAATTTGGTCATGAGGTGGACTTTTCTTGGTAGAATTTTTATTTCTGTTTCAATTTCGTAGACTGTATTTAAAAAATTTTATCATGGGTTTTCTCAAGCATATATAATAAAAGACATGTAGGCTGGGGATTTAGCTCAGCAGCACAAGTACCTGCCTGGCAAGTGGGAGGTCATGAGTTCAATCCCCAGTGCGGCCCCCCCCAAGAGACGTGTATAATGTGATTGAGATAGCCTCTGCTTAGCTTCAAGAATTGTTATCGTGTTATGAATGATCATTAAGTCTATTATGTCAAGTAGTCATCTCCTCAACCACTTTACTTTGAATCTTTGACACAGTTTTTCTATAAATGTTTCATTACGAGTCTCCAGGTTATAAAGGTGCTTAAAGAAACCTACAACTCTGATATCATGCCATGCCTTACAACAATATTAATTTACTGATATTGTTAAATACATCACTAGTATTCACATTCCTCATTTTATTCCAGAATTTTCATTATAAAAAATAACCCAATAGAGCCTAGACATTGAGATTAGGTAATATGTCTTTTGAGTTTTTTAATAGTTTCTGGAACAAAGATGGTCATGGACTTATTTTTTTATCTGTGACTATTGCCTTACCATTAAGGTTTTAAGATTTATCTTTCAGCTGTGTAGGATCAAGTAAAACAATTTTGTGACATCTGGGTCTAAGCATTGTTAGTGTGACTGTTAATCTTGATTGTCATTTTGATAGGCATAAAAGACATATAGCGTATTAGTAAAACACACTTCTAGCTGCGTCTGTGAAATGTTCCAGGATGATTGGCATGTGGGACAGAGCCCCGAGGGGAAGACTCTCCCTAAATGTGGGTAGCATTGTCCAATAGGATGGTGACATGAATGGAACAGAAGTAAAAGAAGGAGGAAGCGTATTGGCCCATAAACTCCTGCCTGCTCTGATTCCTCACCACCATCAAGGGAGCAGTTCTGGTCTGTGGAGAGAAGCTGAGCTGGAGATCAATCACAGATGTGAGGCTAAAGCAAGGCCTGCACCTGAGGGGACCCAGACAAACAAATTGTCAGGTGGGGCCTTTTTTCCATGCAGAGAGAGGTTTCACCTATTATCCACTTCTTGCTGATTGTATAAACAAATGCTCTGCAGTCCTTGGGCAATTCCTTTCCTTTCATCAGGAGAAAGGGCTCCACCTGAGCCCAGTTTCTCCATTGTCACTCTTGTCTTTGTTTCTATCTCTCCCCCTCCCCCACCTCTGGCCCAGTCATTTCAAGAGCTGCACTAGATGTAGCACTATTCTACCATGAGCTCCTCCCTCTGATGATTCTCCCTCAGTGCAAGCCTAGGAGCAATAGAGCCAAGTGGCCATGGAGTTAAACCGCTGAAACCTTGAGCTCAGATAAAACTCTTCTCCTTTAAATTACTATTCCCAGGTGTTGCAGCAATGAAAAACTAAAACAACTACTAGAAAAATAGTTACTTCTATTTTATTCAAATACTTTCCTATTGCATGCATGCAGGAGTGTTATTTAATTTTGATACATTAAAATATTCAATTAAAATCATAATGTATTAATGCTGTCATGCCAATTATGTATTTCCCCTTATTTATATCAAGATCTTTCAGTTTCTAGTTTATCCTGATTATGAATTTAGATTCATTTTCTGAACCAAGGAATGAATGTAAGGCTGTCAGAAGATGTTTGTGTTCTTCATTTAAATAAGTTGTGATTGATATTGTAGTTGCTAGGGAGAAATCCACTGAAAGATAATCTGCCAATCGTTTTTTTGTAAAATCATCATATTGTACTTGACTTTGTTTTAAATATGCTGTTGATTTTCAAATACTTATTTACTGAATAGTTTCTTGTGAGAAACGTCTTGACTTTTTTTTAATTCAGTTTATTCAATGTATTAATTAATTAATGGTTGTTAGAAGTAGCTTATCTTATTTGCTAAGGGGTATAAAAAGCAAGCATTGAATGTAGATAATACTACTTTTATTATTTACCAGGCACATAGTTTATTTAGGTTAGTGGAAAAAAAGCTAGAGGTATTTGTTTGCTTGCTACAAGACATGTTAAACAACGCATCTTTTTCTTGGAATAAATGTACTTTTATCAGCCTTTTTGTCCAATAAATACACATTTTTGCCTCTGAGAAAAAAGTGAAAGTGCAACACCTTATCTGCAATTGAATCTTGTAATATGATTAGCAATGAAAGTTGCTTTGATACATATATTTTCTGTTAAATCACTGAACAGCAGAAACATATACACAGGGAGAGTAGTATTCATGCCACCATTATGGCTTCTTCATCTAACATTATATTGGTCCCAAAGCAAAGTCCCTGTGGGCAATACCTAAGTCTTTGTCCTAGGAACTCAAATAATGCTTATGTGGCAGGTAATATGGGCTTGACATTGTTATAAGCCTCTGTATGCATTAACTTATCTAACCTTCCTAGCATTCTTAAAGGAAATTGCTATTTTTTTTTATTTTCATTTTATAGTTGAAATTGAGGCATTGAAATGTTAAGCAGTTTAATGGTTATTGAAGTCAGTTTACAAGGGAATGTATTTAATAAAGGACACATAATTTTTAGGATTATTTTATAATATTCACACAAAAAGTCAATTGCAGAAGAGGGCAAACAATTTGTCCACGCACTAGGGACTCAAAGAATCTTGAGGGCCTGGATCCCATGGCAATGTCCTGCTCAAGTCCAGCTGAAGATCTAGAGCCCATAGCAATGTCCCCCGCAAGCACAGCTGGAGGCCTAGAGCCCACTACGATGTCTTATGCAAGTCTGTTATCAAGGCTCTGCACTGGGAAGGCCCCAAGGTCAGTGGTGGAAGCTAGAAAGTCTGTGCCAGTGGGAGGAAGGACCTGTGCCAGCAGGCTGAGGTATCTGCACTGGAGCCAGGAAGTGAGGCTCAACATAAGGACCAGAGCTCTCCCTAAGAGAACTGCAACCAAGCTCGGTGATAGCGAGGGCTCGAACTTCTCTGGTGATAACAGCTGGGTGAGTTCATGTTAGGAAAGCTAGCAATGACGGGCTTCTCTGGGAGAATCAACAGCACACCATCATCCCCTCTAGTTCTGCTTTTATGCAGTTGGCAACAATCTGCAGGTGAACCCTCCACACCCAGCACTGCACTGACTCAGTTCAGCTGGGTGTGACAAGTTGATCATTAGTTAATCCACCACATTGGTATTTATAGAGCCAATTGTGATACTATCTGACCAAGGCAGTCTAGCTTCCTAGATTTACTTTTATTCATTTTACTGGGTGTTTATATTTAAGAACTATAAAGCATGCCAATAGCTGTCTGAGACTGAGAAAAAACTGTACTAAAAGGGGCATGGGGAAGTTAATTGTTTGGTGTGATTGAAATATTCTGTATCTTGATTAGAGTAATGGCAACATGAGTATTCATTTGTGAAAAAGCATCAAGTTTTATATGGATGTGTTTTACTTCATATAAATTGTAACTCAAGTGGGTTTACTCACTTCAAAGAGTTTATTTATTTCAAAATATTGGGGGCTCTTGAGTGGTTTTAGCACAGGGAGACAGCAAAAGTCTGGGTGATTACCTCAGTATTATCATTTCTGATTACCTTGATATTATTTTTATATATCATAACAGGTATAAATTCCACATTGTAACCCATAAATATGCAAATATCGCATGTCAATTAAAAATAAAAATATGAAATTGCTTTATAAATGTATGCTAGATCTCATTTTATAGCCAATCATATGATAAATTTTGATTTTTATGTGCAGTGGTCTCTATGTGACCTGACTGATAAGGATAGAACAATACATTCAAACATTACCAAGTACATAATCCTTTGAATTCATTGGAATAGTTAGCAAGATATACAGTGTGGTGGACCATAACCTGTCTTCCATGATGATTACTTTCAAATCTCCTAAGTCCTATACCCTAACAAATTTTTGTTTGCTTGCTCTAACACGACAGACTTGTGTGAAACTAATCATGAATTTCTTCTTTATTAGTTTAATACACATCTATAATGAATAACAGCCAAACCAGAGTAGTTAATACACTTTAAAATGTGAGAACATAGTTGTACACATCAATGAATATGTCTAATATGCACTGATTAAATCAGGATAACATTTTCATCTCTTTATCATGACTTTGTGTTTGGAGTCTTTGAGCTCTGCTATTATAGTTCTTCATAAAGTCTATATTAGATTTTAGCAAACTATATCCCCCTACTGTGCTAAAGAACACTAGAATTTTATACTTTGATAAGTTCAAATAGTACTTGGGTACAATTATAAACCCCCTCTTCTGCCCCCCCCACTCTTCCCAGTCTCTAATAATCACTATTTTACCCTGTCACTTTTGTCTTCATTTATAAGAGTTGAGAGTTTTTATATTTCCTATTGGGTTGATGTCTTTAAAGCTAAGAATAATCGCTCTTAGTTTCCGGTCATACTTTTTGGTGTAAAGTCTTAAAAACTATATTAGTATAAACACATCATCTCTCTTCTATTACTTTCATGCCACAGCTTTTTCTAGTTGTTTTTAACTTGTTTCTTTTATAAGGATGTGAATTTGTGTTTGTGTTTGCTTTTGTTTTTCATGGTCTGGAATCTTTCATAATTTTTACTTAGTTTACTTCTTGATATATTTGAGTTTTATATCTACAATTTAGAAAATTAGTTCTATTTTTGTATTTCTTCATTTTCTTGTTTTGATTTATGTAATATTTTTATTATTAATTTTCCATCTTCATTAACTTGTTAGTCATACATTAATCTACCTTCCTATTTTCTGTTTACTTTGATGTTGCAATATTTATATTTTACATTTACATTTTAATAACAGTCTAACTTATATAAAATATAACTTTTGCTGTTCTCCAATACTGCTAGGAATTTAAACTATTAAATTTCACTTATCCTTTCTATTTTTGTGTGTGTATTATTGTCATTTCAATTTTACATACTATGTATCTAAACCCAAAAGGAGTTATTAGTTCAATTATTTTGTTTAGCCAATGTTAATTTACATCTACCACATATTTATTGTGTTCATTATTCTTCATTTTTCTCTAAATATTTGTATTTTACCCTGAGTAATTTTGTTTTTACCGAAGAAATCTCTTTGTTATTTCTTTAATGGCACTACATTTTTCTGAATTTTTGTTTTTCTGAAATAGTCTTTATTCTGCCTTCATTTTTGATGGATTCTTTTCTTTACTGTGTATAGAATCTTAAGTGAGTAGATGTTTACTTTGAGCAGTTTAAAGATGTCATTTCATTGCTTCCTGGCTTGCACAATTTCTGTTCCCATTAAGTTAGCCTTACTGTTGCTCTTTATGTATCTCCCCGCCCCCTGACTCCCTAACCTTTATATTTCTGTATTGTTTTCAATTTTTTCTTTTTCTTCCTGGCTTTGATGAGTTTTGCAATGGTATATCTTTGTTTCATATTTTTTGTATTTATTCTGAGAGTGGTGCAAAGAACTTTGAATCTGTTTCTTGATGACTCTGATGATTTTTTTGCCCATATTCTTTTTGTATGATTCTCTCTCCCATCCTTCTGTCTTACAATTCTGTAATGATTTTTTTGCCCATATTCTTTTTGTATGATTCTCTCTCCCATCCTTCTGTCTTACAATTCTGTAATGATTTTTCTTATATGCATTTTTATATTTTTAATCCTTTCACACTTTGCCTTAATCTGAAAGGTTTTTTTTTTTATTTTTTTGTTTTTTTGGGTACCAGGAATTGAACTGATGACCTCATGCTTGCCAGGCAGGCACTTACATCACCAAGCTAAATCCCTAGCCCCCAGTCTGAAAGTTCTTAAAAAATCTATGTTTTAGCTCACAAATTCATTATTTTGCCCTTCTAATCTATTATTATATCCCTATATTAAGTATTAAATTTTAGTTACATTATTTTGTATTTCTAGAATTTCCATGTGATTTTGAGATTTAAATTCTTTGGTGAAAGTTACCATTTTGTTCATCTGTTTTGTTCATTTTTTTTCCTTCTTTGTGTTAGTCATGTCCTATTTTTGGTATGTTAGATATCTTGGTTTATGTAGTCTACTATAGTAAAAAATCACCACAGGTATGTACTTTATTTACTTTATTTAATTCTAAAGGGAATAAAATAGAGCAATGAAATGAATTGAAACAGTGATATGACAGTTCGAGGTCTACAATAGTTACTATTTTGCATATTGTTCTCTACATAGTTGCTTGGCTTTAGGCTTGCAAACCTAATCAAAGGACAGTTTTGAATTAGCTGGTTGCTCATGGGGATGCAGTTGTGTGTGCTGTTCTCTTGGCCTCTGTACTTTAAAAAGCAAACGTATCTCTCAAATTTCTAGATGCTGGAAGCCAGAACTAAAGTAATTAAACTTCAAGTTGCAGAAAACCATGGATATTACCCACCTCACACCCCATTGGAGGTAACAAAAATAAGTAAACCTAAACTTATTTCTGGAAATAAACACAGCAATCATAAATATTATTTTTTTCTACAGACCAGGACACAATAATGAAGAACAATATGTATTCTTTTTTTTAAACTTTATATTCCTCTATACCATTTGAAGTCTTTTGTCAATATATATTTACTTTTATGATTACTTTTTCAAAAATCTAACAATTATTTGTCAGTGGAAAATTTCAACTTTTACAGTAATATTAATTGATAATTTATTTCCTTCATTGTTTTTCTTTAGGAAGAAATTCTCAGTGTTCCTCATGTGTGTGAAAGAAATCTCATTATAAATAAATAAATAAATAAAATAAAGTGATATAAATAGGGTTATACATTTAAAATTTCAAAGGAAGGGAATGAGATCTGTTGTTGTTCAAGTTGAAACACATTGCTAGACAATTCTTAAATGATGATGTGGACTAGGGCCTGTCCATTACTGTTGGCTCATTACTGTAGGTGTCCAAAACCACCAGCAAATAAGGATTAGCCAGTAATTTCTTCAATGAACTAAGTATTTCAGTAAAGAAAAATTTTTTTGTCTTTGTTGGAGTCCTAGTTATGAGGAAATATTTTTTAATATTTATTTTTCATTTACTCATTAATGTACATCCAGTGCTTTCTTGTGGAATATGTTAGATCAGGCACAAGACATGTAGTGTTGAATGACAATAACCTTATCCACATTTATTGAGTAATAAATTAACCATGGTACTAAGAACTTTACACGCTATCTAACTTCATAATGATCCTGTATTTTAAGATACTTTTAAACAAAAGAGGCTCAGAGAATGCGTAGATTCTAGAAAATCTGACTCTAGAACATGACTTTCCAAACAATGTTAAGTTCAGTTTAAAAAATATCAGAAATCCCTCAGCCTAAAACTAGCACCAAAATAGTAAGGAATGGATAGAGTAGTATATGCACAGGATAGTAAAGGGTATTCACATTCTGAGTAAGAGAGTAATACAGATTCAAACCTGTTACTTTTGCCTTTGGGACACAGCTAAACAACATTTCCCAGCATTTTTATGATGAAATGGAGCAATAGTCTGTGGACTGAATGGACAAGCTCCCTTTTAAGGCTTGAGGTCAAGTCTTTCCTGTAACCCTTCACCTACTTTTTTCTCATATCAGTGTTGGATTTAGCAGATCTGATAAAGCAGTCAGAGGCCATAGAAAATCATGGTGTCACTATTGTGAAAAAGGCAGGTGACTGTATACCATTAGGAACTCTGGCTATGGAGACCCAACAAGATGATTAGATGGTGGCAGGACTATAAAACAAATCTTCATGTGTGAACTGAAAGGTTCTTGTCCTAGTAAAAATTATAGTACAGTTATGATGGTGGTCTAACATGGTGGAAGGCCAAAGTGGTAACACTTACCACTTCCTCCTTCTTCTCCAGCCCTAATTACAACTCCCTTTCCTTTTGGTGTGCAATGAAAAGTTTAATCAGTTCCTCACACCTCACCAATGTCTGCCCCATGCCCCACTTCCTATCAAAGGTCCTGTAACCCTCTGCCTCTCTGTATCTGCTGGAAGGAGACAGCCCAACCGCCATGGGTTGTGTGCTCCTTTCCACGTCCTCAATAAACATTTTCTTTTTTTAATTTTTGCTTCTCTATTGCACCAGGTAACTCTAACATGAACACGATAAGCCACACAGAGTTGGGGTTGTGGTGGCCGTTAACAGATCTAGACACATAAAATACTATTTAAGTCTTAAGAGATGAGAAGGATGTAATTTGTGACTATTTCAGAGAGGAAGAACACAATGCAAAGAGCCTGGGGCAAGGAAGAAACCACTATGTACAATGAACAGAAAGATGCCCTGTGCTTGCAAGTGAGGGTGACTGAGATTGGAAAGCGAGTCCTCCCACCCATTGGGCAGAGCTTTGTAGGTCATAATATGAATGAGGACTTTATTATAAATGGAATAGAAAGCCACCAATGTAGTTTAAACATGGAAGTATGATTATTAATGTCATAAAAATATTACTCTGACCGTTAGTGTAGAATTCATTGGGTAGGGCAAGACTGTAAATGTGGAGACAAATTGTTACACTATAATTTGGGAGACTCAGTGAATAATGAAAATGCCTCTTGATGAAAAATTAAAACTTTTAAGACAATAACAGCGGGGCATTAAGCAAAAATGCAGGGCTCTTTTAAGCACGGCAAGACTGCGGGAGTTTCATGCCAATGCAGCCTGCTCTTACTCAGGTAAGAGGTCATGGAGAAATCTAGGAAAGAGATGATCACAAACTTAGAATAGGCTGAAAATGAAGAAAATGCACAGATTTAAGATATATTTGAGTGGAAGAATAGACAGAATTTTTAAATGCACAAAATGGTGACATGTAACAAGAAAAAGAGGAGTCAACAATGCCATCCATGTTGCTGTGGACTTGCTTTTATGTCCATGCATTTGAAGAAATAGGTACCTGCACCAATCTTTGCAGACTGTCCTTGGCAGGAAGAACCCTTTGTGTGTCAGCTGGCACAGAGATTCTAGGTAGGCCAGCGGGGAGGGCCATTGGATGGATTTGCTGCTGGATTCCTTGTGTGGCAGGTCTAGTACCTGGCTTAGTTGGCATTTGGAGCTTGGATCAGCACAGTTTGGTCTGACACTGGGATTCGCTGGGATAGGACTGGTGCTAGGGACCTTGGGAAAGTCAGGTATTCATTCTATTCTCCTTCCCTACGAGGAAGGCTCTGCCTCTGTGCTATTCTGTGTGGTCTTATGAGAAATGTGATGTGGGTAGTATAAAAGAATCCTTTATGCCATTTTCAATGTCTAGTTAGTCCTGTGCTCTACCCAGGTACAATAAACTCTCCCTTAGCATTTTCATTTCTTGTGAAGGCATTTCATGCATAAATACTTGTACAAATTGAGGTTTCCATAAAGGGAAAAGCACTGGGAACTTTTCTTATTTAGCTGACATCACTCTCTTCAGAATCTTAATTGTACAAGTGGCGGTAAAGTTGGAGAAGACTATAACTAACTGTGTTTACTTTCTAAATTGATGTATAAGGCAAAACCATCCAGTAAATCTGTAACCAAAAGACCTCTGAATGAAGTCTGAGAAGAGAGGGCAGGTTTGATGTCTTCTCCTTGGGTATAGAAAAACAAGCCAATCAGGGTAACACAAAAACTGCTCACAGTGTTGAATGCCAATTTCATATTATAAAAAATCCATTTACTATAAAAGCAGTCAATTGATCATGTAACTTTTCTGTATAATATATGGCTGGCTAGAAAACTGTGAATAATTTACCCTACACAAGATGATAGAAATAGTAAGCTAGTACATAAGGAAAAAGTAGCATGAAGAAATTAAAGAAACTTATGAAAGAGCATCTATAAAGAAGGATAACATCAATTAAGGTGAGAGGGAGGAAAGTGAAGCTTAGAGAGAACTCAGCATAACTGAACAAATGGTAAGGTTGGTCCACTCATGAAAATGGGTTGTAAATCTAAAATATATTGGTGTAATGCTAAATGGTAGTGGTAAGAGAAGCACACATATCCAATCAAAGTTTCAGGGGTTGTTCAGATGCACTTAGAGTGAACCCCTTGAAGGAGGTGGCTAACATATGTGGAAAGGAACTACTGGAGAAAGTTATATTGAGAAACTAGGCTGCTGAGTGGATCAGTCTACATGGTGTTGCAGTCATTGTGTGTGATGGTACAGCTGAATGGAAAAGCCATGCTGCCACTGGTGGGTTAATGGCTTCAATAAATAAAAGAGATTAAATGTGAAGTCAGTGGATAATATCTGGAAAAAAGGAGACTGAGTTTTTTCTCTAGCTGGCTTGAAACTAAACATGTATCAGAAGAAACAAGTTCCATGTGTGAGCTGTGGGGAAACCTCGAGGGCATAGATGTGATCTAGAACTTACATAGGTAGGGGGATGTAAGGCTTCTCATGCAAGAGATTCAGGATATAGAATTGTTTGTGAATCCATGTGTGGGAATTTCATAAAGTGCAATATTATGGTGGTGAGTCTAGCTGACAATAGCGTAATTTAGGATGATATTCAATCTAATGACCCCCGCTTGAGTTCTTGCCTTAATTATGATGATAAGCATAGTTAAAGGTGCATTCTCTAGATTAGTTTTGGCTCTGCTGCCAGTGTAGAACCCAGCAGAATGATTAATATTACAAAGCAGAAGGGACACTATTCTGAGAATCTTGAATGAGAAGCTCATCTAGGCAACACTGAACCTTCCAGGTGATTTAGACTTCCATATTCTCTTGTCTTCTTAATGCTTTGGTGGCTGGTATCTCCTACAACTTTAAGGACCATTTGGTTTATCCAAAATGTGTTTTCAAGTCAGTTCTTAAAATTATTACAAGCACTCTTGAGTTATTAATTTATAGAAATTTATAAAAGTTAAACAAAGCAAATTGAATTTAAGTTGTTTTTTGAGCTAGAGTATACCCCTGAATCTACAATTTATCTTATAGTAAGAAGAGAAAACCATACCCATACCCACACAAAATAAAATTAAACATGCAAATAAAGTGCTCTTTTGCATACATCTAAATAATGTAATTTGCTGGTTTTGTGAGCAGCAGATGCAGTTCATTGTCAAGCAGCCTTTGGGTCTTTTCATATGATTTGGTTATTTTTAGATTTCTGAGTCATTCTGTCTTCTGTGGTAGTCATTTTTCAATTCCATACTCTCTATTCATGAGGGAGATACATTAACCAGTACAAATTTGGCATTGTGGTTTAATACTCCAGGAAAACCAGCTATATATTCATTCCTATTCTTAGCAATACCTTCAGACAAGTTGAATGTAAATAGAATATTTGGGTAATACATCCTAAAGCTGCAGAATTTCTGGTAAGTGATGCCAAGAAAGCTTGGCATGCACATTATTGCAATTTTATTACAATTATTTGATTCAATTTGTCCTTTTAATGACTAAGATCCCACAATAATAGGAATACTTAAGAAAGAAACAGATACGAGGGTAATGTGGGATGAGTCAAAAGACCCTGCCAATATTTTATCCAAGAGAGTAGCAGTGTATCTTAAAGACTAATTTAGGAGGTATTTTTACTCCTTCAGTAGTAGTCAATTTCTTTGAACAAATTGATGACAGTAATAAGATCTTCATGCAGGATATTGTTCAAAGATCTTGGAAGCATATGTACAAAAAGGTTTATGAAAAGCCTAACAAATGAAAGTTGGGATTCCTCCCTTTATGGGCTGGTGAATTCAGCAGAAGAGGATAGGAATATTAACTTAGCTATTAGATAAGTTAAGAATTCCTTATATTTTACTAGAGAAGAGGCTTTCTGTTCTGCATACAATAAAATTCACTAGATAGATGCTCCCAGAGAATGGAAGCTATACCCTCATTGTCCTTATGTCCCTATTGCCCAGAAGAATTCTTGGCATTTAATGGATACTTCGTGAATTTGTTGAAGTGAAAGACATTTCAGTGGGGAGTTGTATTAGTCAGCTTTCCTGTCACTGGGAGATAATATCCACCAACCACAATTTAAAGGTGGGGAAGTTTAATATGGCTCACAGTTTCAGGGGATTTAGTCCAGGGTAAGATGACTTTAAGGCAGGAACATTACAGTGGAAGAGGGTGGTAAAGCACAGCTGCTCAGTTTTTGGCTTCTGGGGAAGCAGAGTAGGGGAACAGCCCCAGAAAGGAAGCAAGCGTGTATCATATATATCTAGTACTCAAGATCATTCCTTCATGAGCCAACTAGACACACTCAGAAATATGCTTTGCTAATCTTCTTGGACGTTTATTAAGCCAATCAAATCCACTCAATTAAGGTTTGCCATTATAGAGGAAAAATCAGGCCCACAATTACATTTCACTATATTATCCTTAGGAAGCCAGCATGTTAACAGAATCACCTCACCTCTTGGGGTGATTGAATCAAGATGGGGGTCTGCCCTTATGAAAGTGTAGTTCCTTCATAGGTGAGTTATTTGCCACCAGAGTCAGTTCCTGTAAGTATTGAGCCCCCTTGGTTCATTTTTTCTCTTTACACGTCTGCCTGCCCTTCTGGTTTTCCACAGTGCATGGAACAGCACCAGGTCCTCACCAGAAGCTAAGTCGCTGTTACCATGTTTTGGGGCTTCCAGAATAAAGAGTCAAAATAAACTTATTTTTATGTGAATGACCTAGTCTTACATATTCTGATATAGGAATAGAAAACAGATGAGTACATATCTCTTCCTTAATTTTTTTTAATACAATGGTTTAGGGAACCAAATAAGTCTGAACTACTGGTAAATGCTGACTTTGAGTAGGGGAACTTTCAGGTACAGTAAAGCATAAGGTTTTGATGCACCTTGTGTAGTAAGGCCTATAAATCTGGTTTAGGTTCCAGACTATCTTGTCTACAAAAATCATAACCCATTCGGGATCATTTTTAATCCTGCCCCTCAGCAAGCACCCAGTAGGAAAGTTAAGCAAGCAGATACTGAAGGCCAAAATGCAATGTGTGGGCAGTTTTACTGCTTTGTTCTCAACGTGTGACATGACTGTACTAAGTCCCACGTTACAATTCATGCGAAGATTCACATTTCATGCTTTAATTGATGTTTGACATAATTTTCTGTTGTACATAAAACACGTTTTCTTTCTTTTCCTTTTTTTTAAATGCTCCAGAGGTAATACCATACCTTCCACGAGAAGGAATCCCAAGAACGAGGGAACAGCCTACAGCAGTGGTGGTGAACTTATGGCACACACGCTATAGTGGGCTGTTTATTATTGAAAGCTCCTAAAGGTTCGCTATTACTGGCTTATTTTCTTTTTCTTTCTTTCTTTCTTTCTTTCTTTCTTTCTTTCTTTCTTTCTTTCTTTCTTT